>CM067884.1:19112973-19712973 GCA_034621355.1 Mycalesis mineus | reverse complement strand
AGCGCCGTGTACAGCGTTGACACCTTCTTCTGTTTGGGGTTCGAACCTACAAGCCTACTTATCCAATGATCTAATTCCACTAAAACCATACCACACATACACAACCATAAAACTAATAGCTTGACGTGCTCTACCATGACCAGGAACACGAATTCTTCATGAAAAAAAAGAAAACCTTATGATATTTTTTTTTTGATTTATTTAAACCTGGGCTCGAAGTTAATTATCAGTAGCCGATGATGGACATATTTCCAGATATATTTACCAGCAAAAATAATTGAATCCTTAAGTAAATATATACCTACAAGTAGTGTTTCCTACAATTTAAAAGAATTCACGAGTGATTTCCTCAACAGTGGCATGCTGGTCACCTTCCTATATTTCCGCACCAACGCGAAGGGTAAGCTAGACCGCCTCACGAAGGGCCACCGCAAGATCACCGCCGGCGTGCTGCAGTTCCTGGGACTCATCGGGTACCGATTCGCCAGGTCAGCTCCTTCCCTCTAGTTCTATCATCATTATAATCAGCCGTTGGAGTTCCACTGTTGGACATCATCATCATTACTGTTATCGACATATTAAAGCCCCACAGGGGTAGGGGTAGGCTACCCTCCTTAAAGGGCAGAGTATGTCCTCTGTATGACTTAGCTTAGACCTACCATGCTAATTTAAAGCCAGTTATGCTAACCACTGGAATAACGGGGCAATAAAGGTTTCAAAACACCACGGTTTTCCCCATGGCTTATGCATCTCTGGCTGTACTGTTTAGCTCTCTGAAATGTCTTTTCTCGTCGATCAACCTAGTGGACTAGGTACTAGGTAGGGACTAGGTGGGTGGATTTATAAGATGGAGGTCCTTGTTTCGATTTCCGGCGGGGCAGATTGTGATTTTTCTTAATTTGTCTTGGTCTGGCTGGTGGGAGGCTTTCGCCGTGACTAGTTACCACCCTGCCGACAAAGACGTATCGCCAAGCGATTTAACGTTCCGGTACGATGTGTAGAAACCGAAAGGGGTGTGGATTTTCGTCCCACTCCTAACAAGTTAGCTCGCTTCCATCTTAGACTGCATCATCACTTAACATCAGATGTGATAGCAGTCAAGGGCCAACTTGTAGTTTATAAAAAAAAACTTACCGTAGTCTCAATACCACAGCTATAGTCACCAAACAACACTGAGCATTATATAACAGATTATTAAGTTTCAATCCCAGGTATGACTTTATCAACATGCTCCAATAAAATAGTAATAATTTATACACCATTTTTCAAGGTATAACATATAATTTGACTGTAGATTGACGGCGCCCTACCTCTTCATGCTGGGCGTAGTGGAAGTAATCATGAAATGGTTTGCAAACAATGCGGTATTCGAGCCTCCTGCGATGGACCATGAGACATGCCCCAAATATTGGTGGAGGAATCTTCTATATATCAACACACTCTTTCCTGTTGACCAAATGGTAAGTAAATTAATCATCATATTATCAACCTATTAACGTCCCACTACAGGGCATGACCCTCTTTATTCAGGAAGGGATATGGTGCTGTTCCAATGTTCGTTGGCGGGTTTTATGATAATAGTGTTTGATTATTTAACAATTACAATCAGAACCAAAACCCGGACCGACGACTTAAAGTGCTCTCACAGGTAACGTCTCGACTTAGGGCTTAGAATTTGACTAAAAATAGAAGAAAGAGAGATCCAAAATTCGAACGCAGGCCTATGGCGATTCGAAGCCACTTAGGTTAATCACTGAACCAACGCAGTAAACAACTATACTAAAGCCAAACTCGATTGAGAATGCTTGTCAACAAACAAATTAAAAATGGAGGTAGAAATCACTAGTCATTTTACACCTATTTTTTTTTAAAGAACTTGTTAATGACGAATTCATAACAATAAATTAGATTGCTAAGCTTAAAACTAATAAATATATTCAATATCTTTTAAATAAGATTTTATAAAAAAAACAAAATATAATTTTAAATTTATTAGACAATAAATGTGTTGCATTTTCTATCGTCATTTTAAATTTGTTAGTTGACAAGCATTCTCAATCGAGTTTGGCTTTAGTATAGGCAGTCTATAGATGTCTTCAATATAGTATCATAAAAGTCTTAACAGATTTATTATTCGTTGTTCTTATTTGATTATTTCAAATTCCAGTGTATGCTGTGGAGTTGGTATTTGTCAGATGATACTCAGTTCTACGCAGTCAGCGCTATCCTTCTGATTTTAGCCACGAGGTAAGTCAGAGTCAATATTGCTCTAAGCCTCGAAATATGTTGGCGTAAGAATTCTATGAGTAAATTTTATAAAGAATACGCCCTCTTACCCTAATAATATCTCAACTATGTTGTGTTATATATATGTATATTTTAAAGTGTTTCCGAATTACATAGACAAAAGCTGCAAGAACAATAAATGGCTTAGCTATATGTACATATAAATAAATATTTAAAAGTTACCAAACAACAATGACAAAAAATTTTTCAGTCACTTCAAACTGTCAGCAATACTGACCGGCGTGTTCTTCCTGTCATCCTTGGTGACAACGGGCTTCGTGTCCTATAGCAGCGAGCACATCCCTAACAGCGAGGATCCGTTCACACAATTCGACAAAATTTACGACAAGCCTTGGACGAGGCTGGGACCCTATCTGGTGGGAATGGCCACTGGTTGGATACTTTTCAAGACAAATTTAAAAATCAAGATGGGCAGGGTAAGCGTGTTTATATTTTATTGTCATTGAATTAGAATGTACCTACGTCACAAATGTATACCTACTGCTACTGACGTCAATCATCACAGTCAAGTTCGCAATGTTCACCGTGTCATTAGCAATTTCTGCTTGATTAGTTCACTATAATTATAGTATTTTTAGAGACATCATCAGAAGGGGTCAAAAGGCACAAGCAGAAAAAGAACTTTAATCATAACATCAACACGTTTTTATTACAAAACTTCCTTAAATCAAATCAAAATGAAACAATCTGATGGTAATCACAATTTTAACGAGCATTTACATTTTATTACAGTTTCACTTTTAACAAAATTAACTGGCAGCATAACTGCACACAAAGAGAAAACACAAAATAATAATCACTTCACCATTAGGGCTTCGTTTAAATAACCGCCCGTAACCGCCACTTTCTGCTACAGTCTATCACAACAACACAGAAAAACGGCACTTCAATAGTCTATGGTTCGCAATGCTGCCAACAACATAGTATGATGAGATAAACAATTTCGTAACCGATTTACAGAGTTTAGTTAAGTGGCACTACACATCTTCTGTAGTCAACATGCAAGTTGTATCCTGGAACAGAAATTAAATTGTTTCTGTTATCAGGTGTGGGCGTGCGTGGGCTGGGCGGTATGTACGGCGACCTTCCTGTTCCTGATCTTCGGACTGTACAAGACAGAGCTGGACGTGGTATCAGCGGCCGTGTACAGCGCGCTGTCGCACTCGCTGTGGGCCGCCTGCGTGTCCTGGGTCATCATCGCCTGTTCGACTGGACATGGAGGTAAGCAGACCAGGAGCTATCATGTTCTCTGAATCAGATGGTTAAAAGAGGATTTTCAAAGAGTATTGACTTCAATTATCAAGTATGTCATCTGCCTAAGAAACCCAGCAGAAAATAAATCATACCTAGTGTATTTTAGTATTTAAACAGGTACTACGTGTGGTTCCAACGAGAGCTGTTTGCAAACAGAATTTTCTAGGTTATGCCACACAACGCAACTGGTGTTTTAATTCTACTAGGTACATATTATTGCAGGTTGGGTACGCGGTCTGCTGTCGGCGCCGGTGCTGTACCCGTTCTCCAGGGTCACGTACTGCGCCTACCTCGTGCACCCCGTGGTGCTGCGCTACGTGGCCATGCACCTCACGCACCCCATACACTTGGGGGAACTACTCGTCGTAAGTTTACATAAGCCTCATTATGCCTCATCTTGATCATTATTATCCCGCTACAGGACCAGGCTTTCCCAATTGTAAATATTCATATTAATGACCGGGGCCAATAACTTAACTTTCTCATCGAGAAAAGAAAAACGTTAGACATTAGTCCTCTTTTAAGAAATTGAATTTGCAGTTGAAGTCAAAAGATAACGGATATAATGTTAAACTTTGTAAGTCTAATTCGATGAATCCCTTTGTCTGAAATACTTTTTTAGGTTTTCTGTCACCGAACAGCATTGTCGTGATTCATCATAAAGTGAATAGTTG
Source organism: Mycalesis mineus (assembly GCA_034621355.1). Taxonomy (NCBI): domain Eukaryota; kingdom Metazoa; phylum Arthropoda; class Insecta; order Lepidoptera; family Nymphalidae; genus Mycalesis; species Mycalesis mineus. The sequence goes on along the minus strand of CM067884.1, from coordinate 19,708,738 downwards.
CCGGTTTATTTGAGGCACATGAACTTAGCAACGTACTAGGCATTATTGTATCACAAAATCAACAAATAACTAAACAATTAATTCGAACCTAAATTTCAGCATGTTCTGTCATTAAACGTATTTTAATTGTATCTCATTCTTCCAGTTCGTGCTATTCCTGGGTCTAACTGTGATATCATATTTCCTGGCGTTTGTCATCTCCGTGGCCTTCGAGGCTCCAATCGTCACAATGCTGAAGATCGTCTCACCGCAGAAGAAGCCACACAGAGTTTGACCAAACATTTGTTTGTGGTATGCTATAGCTATAGATCTCTACATTCTATACCAAGAGTATAGAGCAACTGATTGGGTAAAAGTATCATCACTAAAATTCGATTCTACGGATTGACTTTGTCCGTATTGAAATTAAAAAAATTGGTTATCTGTAAAGTCGGTTTACTGACGATAGTTGAACGTGACAATGTCTTAAGAAAATACTGATGGAATGGTAGCATTTATTTGGTTATTAAAATTTTTAATTTAAGTATATTGTTATAAATATTAATTTAAATTAATAAAATAATTGATTTTGATTTTATTAATTTATATTTTAAATTTATAATAAATATATTAATTTTGAATTTAAAATTAATATATTTAATAATTATATTTAATAGACGGATGTCGAACGCTGCCGAACGCAAAGGCCGATTGTGCTGCTTTCTTTGTCGCTCGTTCCGCGCTCTCGCTTGCACTTCAAGCCTTACATGGAACGCCTCAAAGCGAGGTAACGACGCATGACGTCATGTTTTTTCGTGCGTGCAGCCGGCTCTATCGAATTATAAGACGTTGTCACGTCAAAAATATATCCCCCTCCATTTTAGACATAAATTACATAACTAAATGCATGCTTTTAAATCCCGATGCTAAGAGATCTTATACGTATGTTTAACGCGTGTATCTGTCTGTGCCTGCAACTCTGCAGCATCATTCGAATGATCCGATTTTTATACAATAACAACGAAGATCACGACGAGGACAAAAAATCTAGATAGACTAAGTATGAGTACGTACGCACTTGTAACAACAGGATTTTATGCGTTTACTTGAAGGTGAAATAGTATATCAGTCAAATATAAAGTCAGAGATCAATTCTTTTTAAATAATTTATTTAGATGCTTGATATTTTAATAATTGATCGTGCCCTAAAATCAACTTTAAAAAAAATTCTAAAATTAAACTAATATCGCTGATTGAACTACGAAAGACTAAAACTGTGCAAGTATTACTCGTAGGTATTATAAATATCATGGTTCAAATTAGGTATTAGTAACCCTGTGCGTTTTTTTTTTTATTATCAATCGCCTGGACCTGGATCCTAAGGTTTTTAATCAGTAATAATATGATTTATTATTAAAAAGTACGAAGTGATGGTGAAAAAGACGCATTAAAAATCTCGTAAATAATACATTTCTGCGGAATGCTATAAATTCTTGTTATTTTTATGTTATTTAAAATTGTTACCTAAACAGAAATATTAATAAATAATACGAAATTAACCGAATGTTCGTTGAATTATACGAATTCTTAATTTAATTAAGTTATTTTGGTTTTATTTTAAATGTTTGTTGCATTGAGATGATGTCATTATTATATAAAAATATTATGTAATAGGCCCTTAGTTTTAAGTTAGGTAAGTTGTCCAAAAATGTACATAACTACAATTGTTATTATTAACTTGTACAAGTATATTATGTAAATAAGTTGTAAATATTCTTTAGTTGTAAGTTTGTACTGAAATATTTTTTATTAAAAATATAATACAACGCCTTTTCGTTTACTTTTTACACGCTTTTTATTAGCTTCACTTGTATGTCAGTTATATTTTTATATTAAAACTTTTGATAATTCTTTTTTCTGGAAAGTAGATAGTCCGGTGGTGGTACCATGACAAGGAAACCAGCTTTCAATAATTGTAGGAACAACAAGTACGTTTGTTAGTTTTTCCGATAAGTATTTAAAAGCACTACAATTCGATGAAGGTCTCCGATCTACATATAAGAGAATTCCTTGACGATTTACTGTATTTACCTTGTGTTTGGGCTCGATTAATTTGTTTTGATAAGAACTTTACATTTAGATGGGCTGTGACTGTCATTGAGGGTCTGGTGATGAAGACAAAGTACAGTTAAAGGAGCTCCGTAACAGCTTACAGTAGCTACCTTGTGTTTGGGCTTGATTAATTTGTCTCGATGAGAAATTTACATTTAGATGGACTGTGACTGTCATTGAGGGTCTGGTGATGAAGACGAAGTACAGTTAAGGGTGCTCCGTAACGGCTTACAGTAGCTACCGTGTGTTTGGGCTTGATTAATTTGTCTCGATGAGAAATTTACATTTAGATGGACTGTGACTGTCATTGAATGTCTGCAGATGAAAACGAAGGACAGTTAAGGGAGCTCTTTAACGGTTTACAGTAGCTACCTTGTGTTTGGGCTCAATTAATTTGTCTCAATGAGAACTTTACATTTAGATGGGCTGTGACTGTCATCAAGGATTTGGCGATGAAGACGAAGGACAGCTGAGGGAGCTCTTTAACGGTTTACAGTAACTACCTTGTGTTTGGGCTCGATTAATTTGTCTCAATGAGAACTTTACATCTAGATGGGCTGTGACTGTCATTGAGGGTCTGGCGATGAAGAAGAAGGACAGCTGAGGGAGCTCTTTAACGGTTTACAGTAGCTACCTTGTGATTGGGCTCGATTAATATGTTTCAATGAGAAGTTTGAAAGATTTCAGTTGGTTTAATGTTAACTAAGTCATGATCTGATGATGAGATCTACGAAAACTCGAGGAAACTCTTCAAACTTTATTTTTACACGCTTTTTATTAGCTTCACTTGTATGTCAGTTTGTCAGTATGTCAGTATGTAACTCTCCGTGGGTATTCTGCGCGCTTGCAGCCTTCCTTGGTTCTGGTAGCCGTTTCTCAGGCTCCCTCTCCGAAATTGAACTCTGATTCCCCGTATTTATAATATTTATTAAAAAATTATTTTATTCTCACTAGTAAATAAATTACTAGCGACTGTGTGGCCGGTTTAAGTGCTAAACTGCCCGTACAACAGTCGCTCAGGCCTGCCGACTGTACTCTGGCCAGGTTTCTGTGGTTTCCTTGGTCACTGTGCTAAGGGTGGGGCACAGGCAAATGCGGGTACAGATTGTAAGTAAAAATAAGAATTGTAAACATTGAATGTGAATTCGATGTCGACGCTTACTATGAAACATAGTATGAATATTTTTGATAATCAACAAATAATAGTTTAAAAAAACTAAAAAATCACGCTTTTATAAATAAACCAAACTAAAAAGTAAAAAATAAATAATAAACTATTATTTATTGTCCTATATTGTTATATTAAAATACAAAATCAAATAGATGAGATAGAAAATTATAAAATAGTTGCATTATACAACTCGAGTGTAACGAAGTGAAGTGTTTACACACGAGAGTACTGGTATTTCTATATTCATACGATAGGTAAAAATAAAATTTTAGCAAATAGAAACAAATATAAATATGTCTCAATTCACATTGGCACAGAGTCGAAGCATTTCGGAGAAAAAAATGTAACGTGTCCTAACACTTCGACTCGTCGTCAATTTGATTTGAGCCTTAGGTACCTATTAATTAATCGTATTCTTTATTTGTAATTAAATGGCATTAGAATTATAAGCACAACATTGATTACAAAGTACTAGGTACTCAAAATAAAAAAAAAGATAAATGAAACACACAAAAACAATAATATTTTAAATTTATTTGACCTTAACCTAATAGGTACAGTGTGTATTATAAAATACTAGATTAAATAAATAAGTAGGTACAAAAATCTGTTTACTATTAGCATAACGCATATCTAAGACCTCAACCGCGCGTTCCAGAGTGCAGTGAGATAAGTGCGGGCATACGCCCACAAACAAGCATGCACGCACGCACGCACGCACGCACGCACTTTAGGATTTGATATACCGTTTTCCAATAAAGAAATAAATGTAAAATTAAAAAAGTAACACTTCCGGGATTTTCTGAGTTTTTTTAAAGTGATATTAATTTCGATGACAATTTTGAGACTCGAATCGCTTAATGGCAAAAATACGCTGTGTTTCTCACTTACGTACGATTCTACGATCAGATATGAGTATGCCAGATGACGCTACGAGTATGATTCTGTACATAAGTTTGAGTATATACTACTTCTCTCCTCCTCGCTTTGCTTGGAGTTCAATCTAAGAATCCTTCGTTTGCTCGGCATTCAATTCGTAAACTAGCATAAGTAAATCAATTTTGATGCCGAACTTAACAAATAGTAACTATTTAAATAATTTAACCAACATTTTTAGCTTTGGATGCGAGGTATTTGGCAGATATCGCCCTTAACGCCTAAATCCAGACTTGCGATATTTGCCAAAAGCCGAATGTTCATCGAATCACAGTAATTTGTGCGACGGCTATAAAAGGCTTATCGTCGCCACCGTATGTGTGTTTGTCATTAGTGAAAAATATCTCCTCATAACCGCACTCTCTCTACCGCGCCGGCGAGATATCAGCTATGTGTTGTGCTTATAGTACATATGTAACAACTATATGGGAACGAACAACACTAGTTCAGTTTATCGATACGTGTAGTCTGAGACCCTCCTGAGAAGGCAACAGCTGGGCATCTCCAGCAGCAGAGAGAGACAGAGCGCTGCTGCTACTGTGACTATGGTACAGCCGGCGAAATAGCATATCTGGAACAAAATTAGGTGGCCTAATATATTTTTTCAAAAACATAAATGAACACTGAAAAAAATAGTGAAATCTATATATAAAAAATATTATTATAAAAACAAAAACCCGACTGCTTAGAAGTAATGAACTAATAAAATTTTACATACTTTACGGTACTGCAGGCGGGAACAAACGTAGTTTTAGTAGATCTTTCTTTGCCCGTAGTAAAAAGTATTGTTTCTTCTAAGCAGTCGGGTTTTTTTTTTGACACTAGTTTTAGTTTGTGTTATAGAAATGAGACGGTACACTTTTTGACATTTATTTGTTAAATATGATATGATATATATATTTTTGAAATGGTCTTTTTACGACCTTTCATATGATACCCATATTATTAAGATAAGAAAAAAAATATACACATCAAATTGTATAGCCTATGTAACTACCACAATTCTGACAAATTCAACGACATCTCATGTGTCCAAATTCGTCCAGCCTTTTAGGCTGTAGCGCGTGCCATAGAAATGGACATACATACATACATACTCACATACCCAATTACCCTACATACGCTCGAAAAACATTACCCTCCTTCTGGCGCAGTCGGGTAAAAAAGGGAAAGTCATTGGTTAGTATATCAACGCACAGCTTAAACCACTGGATTTGCTGGATGGATTGAGTTGAATATCTAATAAAATCATCAAAAAATTAAAGTTCTCTCAGTTGGAGTAAAAATCCTGAAGTGACGCGATCTTCAGTAGTGGTCACAAAAATCCTTCATTAGTAAGTACTAGATAAATAGACAAGAGAGTATAAGCATAAACGTGTTACTAACAATGCAATGGAAGTGCGAACAGAGCGCGGCGTCGGCCGACAGCAGCAGCGCGCGCGACACGACGCCGTGCAGCAGCAACATGCTGTAGCTCAGCCGGCTCACTCCCACCACGCCGCTGCTCAGAATGGGACGAGTTTTACCTGAAACATCATACAGACAATTCAATCAAGAGTAATATTAAAAAGTACTGATTGCATCCTCGGAGGAATTTCAAAAGTACTGATTGCATCCTCGGAGGAATTTCAAAAGATCAGTGAACAATAATGACGCGAAGAGAAAAACTCCGAATTGTACATTTTAGGAGGAATTATAATTGAGGTCTTTTTTTTTATCAACTACAAGTTGGCCCTTGACTGCTATCGCACCTGATGTTAAGTGATAATGCAGTCTAAGATGGAAGCGGGCTAACTTGTTAGGAGTGGGACGAAAATCCACACCCCTTTTGGTTTCTACACGACACCGTACCGGAACGCTAAATTGCTTGGCGATACGTCTTTGTCGGTAGGGTGGTAACTAGCCACAGCGAAAGCCTCAATCTGCCCCGCCGGGAATCGAACCCAGGACCTCCATCTTATAAATCCACTGCGCATACCACTGCGCCACGGAGGTCGGTTAAAAAATTACATTTTAGATTTTTTCAGATTAGCGATGTAGAAAATATCGCAGATTAGTAATATAATATCTCAATAACTCACTGGAGAACCTGGTGGCGCAGAGCAGAGTGGGCCAGAGCAGCGCCACGGGCCACGTGAGGTGCAGCCAGCCCGCCACCCAGCGGCACTGCACCCACGGCAGCACCAGCGACGCCAGCCACGTGCTCGCCGTCGCCGACCAGAAGCACCATGCACTTGTCTAAAACATACGATTTTTTTATTACTAGCTGACGCCCCGCCCGCGGCACTCCAACGTAATATTATAACTGCTTAACTAATATTTTATTTTTTGTTTTTCAGCTCTGGTTAATATCGGATTGAATGTTTTCAAAATTGGCTCTGTGTGGCCTAGCAGTAAACTTTGGTCGTAGCTAGTTACCACGCCACTGACAAAGGTATACAGTATAAATATTTACTAAATGGCATAATAACCGAGTTTAACCAATGTTTAATGAAGATACATAATAGTAATAAACAAACAACAGACCTTTGAAACCGCGCATTCTCCGTCCATGACGTACACCAGCCATCCAGACAACACTCCCACAAAGTATGGCGCCACGCGGCTCCACGGCCGGTTGATGACTATGGCGTACAGGGTAAAGGCGTTTGATGCGCTGAAACAAACTTAACATTGATAATCGAAAATGACGTGACATCATTGCGCACACGGCACTGTGGTGCGGAGGTAAATGAGAGAAGAGAGAGAGAAGAGGACATAAGCGGATTCTGCATTTCCACCACCGCGTAAATAAAATAGTCGTTTTCATAATCGTAAGAGCCCAAAATGAAAGTTGCTAACTTCATAAACTACCCCCATTGGCCGTATGTATCATTGTCGCTCTGGGCCCCTGACAGGCTCAGTCCGCCATTGCAGAATTATAAAGATAAAAGACGATTCCACATATCGCATTCTATAGATTGGTCAATCCATGATGGCTCGTCGTTTTTTGTTTTTCAAACGCTTACAGTGCAAGTGTGCAATAAAAACTGCAAGAATGTGAGTTCTATTACTACGTGACAAGTAGCAATGTGTGCACACTCACACAAAGTGTCAAGTTGTTAAGTCAACAAGAATGTCATATTTGACTAGCAGTATACTCTACTTCATTTTAACCCATTTTTAAAAAAATGAATATGTCGTGTTGGTCCTGCACAGCAAAATTATATTGTGATATAGGTTAATATATATGTCGGAGTATCACCATTCTCCTTGACATCATCTTTAGTGATTCTTAATCTCTTGGGCGTTACAAAGACTTTGTTTTGTGCTTGCTTAAGCACGTCTTCACGAACGAGATATATTGCAAGTTCACATTTAGGAATATTCCGTTCGGTCATGACACGCAGCGACACAACCTACAATAGCCCGTGTACACCGAGCCGTGGTCGACTCGAGACTGATGTTCGAACTGTACTCCCCGCACCCTTCGGTTTCCCCTCGCGACAAATAGTGGGGCGCGTCTTAATGAATTGACCAAAGTATAAAACCAGTGGTGATAAACAAGTGAAACGATAACAATGATCCTAGGACGCACTTTTAGACATGGTTGAACAAAATCATATAGATAGATGACTATTACCACAATACACTTCAGACGCGACTTGTCAGAGTATAGCGATAGCTTTACTCTAGTCGGTAAGTTCAAAAACGTGAAAAATAGAGATAAAGGTCCTTAAAATATGAGCGATAGCTCATTCGATTCGGAATCATCTCCTGAAAAATGTTTTTGAAGGATTTTGGTGCAGGTCAAAAATTACAATTGTTGCTAACAAAATAAAATGAAAAATAATAATATTTCGTTTTTCATCTAGTAGAGTTCCGGTTTTTTCAAAATTGCTTAAATGTTAATATTTTTTAAGTTATTAACAAAAAACGAAATATCATTTTTTTCATCTTATTTTGGTAATAACAATTGCAATTTTAACCTGCACCAAAATCTTTCAAAAACATTTTTCTATACTAAAGCCAAACTTGATTGAGAATGCTTGTCAACAAACAAATTTAAAATGAAGGTAGAAAATGCAACACATTTTATGCCTAATAAATTTATAATTATGTTTTGTTGTTTTATAAAATCTTATTTAAAAGATATTGAATATATTAATTAGTTTTAAGCTTACTTATCTAATTTATTGTCATAAATTCGTCATTAACAAGTTAATTAAAAAGAAAGGTGTGAAATGACTAGTGATTTCTACCTTCATTTTTAATTTGTTTGTTGACAAGCATTCTCAATCGAGTTTGGCTTTAGTATAGAGGTAATTCCGAATCGAATGAGCCATCGCTCATATTTTTAGGACCGTTATCTTTTTTTTCACGTTTTTGAACTGATTGACTAGAGTACTTCGACGTGTTACAATACCGGTATCAACTCTGTTGGGTTTTTTAGGAGTAGTTTCCAGCCGCTGGACAAACCGACATACCCGCCCTAAAATAAGACAAAAATCCAGTCTTATTTCGAACGGGATGCGTAAATGCAATTTTCTTTAAAAAAAATGACAATTATACAACATACCGCAGTTTATAATCTGTATAGGCAGTGGTGAGATCAAAGCCGGTAGCACCGAACACCAGCGCTGCGGCTATGAATGCGGAGGCCTTGCGGTGGCCCGTCGCCAGCAGCATGCACAGCAGCGCGCCCACCATGTGCAGCTGGGTCTCCGCTGACAAGTACCATGACACTTGCAGGCACTGGGAATGGATATATTATAATGCTAGTTAACGCAACTAGGAATGTCTCACTAAAAGTGTATCTAAAAACCAGCGCCTAAACAATATCTTTAATGGTACGCGTGTTACGTCTCATTGGTTAAGCGTGCTGTGATGTCTAAATAATCTGGGTAATCTCTTTTTTGGAACAGAAATAAAGACGTTTCAAATTTAAACATTAGTGTGAAATTAATCTCCGACGCTTGCGTTTCCTACCACGTGCGACAAGATTATCTTTAAAGCAAGACCGTGCAAAGTAACCAATATTAAGCAGATTATCTGCATTACATTTTATTGCCCCGGAAGAATAATAATGATGCCATAGAAGAATAATAAGAATATGATTTAAGAATAAAGATTCTCCAGCCACAAAATATACCTGTTCCTCTAACGGGTACAGGTTAGAGATGTAGAGCAGGTTCCGCCACCAGTGAGTGTCGCAGGTGTCGTAGTCGCGCTCAGGCAGCATCAGCACCGCCGTGTCGCGCGACACTCGCGACAGCACCGCCGACAGGAAGATGACGTACATGTATGGAGGGAGTAATCTACGAACAGAAGTTTTTTAGCTTTTATTAGAATTCCAGGAGATTCATGAAACTCGGAATAGTTTACGAAAGTATGTATTAAATTAGTTTAGTAGTTAACGTGCAGGTGCATAATTTCAATCGCTCTAAAGTTGAAGCTGGCGTTAAATACGAGGTCCTCTATTATCGCAACCACTTGCATATTATACTTTTAGCAGTCGCCCGCGACTTCGTTCGTGTGAAAACCTCCTGGGTACTGTTCTAATTTTAAAGACATTAGTATTTCTGAATAGAGATTAGCCCATTTAAACAAACGAACAAACTCTCCCGTATACTTTACTTAGAAATTTTGTAATATCTCCGAAACTATATAACTAATTAACATACAGTAAAAGACAAATCTTATCTCTATAATATCCTTGTGATTATTAAATAATTTATTTTGATAAAGATTTAAGTTTAGTTGTAAAAATAATGACGTAAACTTAAACATATGAATTAAATGATTTATTAAAACATAAAAAGCTCTTTATCTACTAAAATATAAAAGATAGATGTATGCTATCGCGGACTTTTTTATAGAACTTTTTAAGATACATAAAGTTCCCTTATATTTCAATTATTCCAAATAAGTCGATTTAATAAATTTCAAGGTTCTGTGATAACTCGGCTAATATATATAATACAAATATAAAATATAGCCTATGACACTCCCGGATAGTGTAGCATTCTACTGCTGAAAGAATTTTTGAAATCAGACCAGTAGCTCCGAAGGTTACCCCAAACTGATATAGTTACAAACTTACAAATATACAAACTTTACCTCTTTATAATATTAGTATATATAAACGGTTATAGGAAAAACGGGCATAACAGTCATTTTAAAGTCATGGTTAATATTATTTAATTTAATGTACACATATAAATATTCATTAAAGAAGATATCTGACCGGATTGCTCTATTAGTGATGAAGCAGATGAGTTGCAACGCTTGTCCGCAGAAGCCGCCCATGTTGACCAGCTCCTCCACGGAGTACCGACTCTTCAAGTAGAAGAAGTGTTGCGCGCTGAACACGCCACTAGTGCCAAACAAAAGGAGATGACTTTAACCAAAATGACGACAGTAAAATTCCACTATTGAAATCTGTCAGTAGGTAATAAGAAACATATAGGACCTTATGATAACAAATTAATTCATTTTAATAAAACTAGTAGACGCCCGAGACTGCCCACGTTGTAAATACTGTGTTTAAACCTTCTAAGAACACCAAAACAAACAAAAATCGTAAATTTTTTTATAAAAAATAAGTATAGCAAGTTATCCTCAAAAGATAGACATATGACGTCGGGGATTTTTTGTAGTTCTAATAAAGAAAACCAATTGTGCCATACATCGTTTCGTTATATTTTACATAGATAAAAATTTTTAACAAAAAATAGAACCGACTCAAAATTTTTTACTTTTTAGTGCGTTTTGAGTCGGTTATATTTTTTGTTAAAAATTTTTATTTCTTACTTTTTAGTGATTTATTTTTATATTATATTTAGCCAAAAAGCTACCGATACCGACAAAGAAATATATATATATATATATATATAAATATATATATATATATATATATATATATATATATATATATATATATATATTTCTTTTTATGTATGACCACGCATAACTTTTTACAGACAATTTTCCGATTTTGATAATTCTGTTTTTATTAGAAAGGGCATACTTCCAAGGTGGTCCCATTGTCATCATGTTAGGATCTGATGATAATATCCTGGGGAAATTGAAGGAACTCTTCAAATTTTGGAGGCACGCTTACTGCGATTTCGGTTTTTGTCTCGGTATCGGTAGCTTTTTGGCTGATTATAATATAAAAATAAATCACTAAAAAGTAAGAAATAAAAATTTTTAACAAAAAATATAACCGACTATATATATATATATATATATATATATAACCTCCTCCGTTTTTTTTCGTCGGTTAAAAAAGCAGCGTTTTCGACGAATGCCCCAGGCGGCTTCAATTTCTCCGACTTTACTAATAATAATTATCTTTATATTTCATCCAATTAACATAAAACGGTGACAAATTATATACCAAAATTCCTCAGGAACCACTCCATCTATTGGCGAAATCCCCATGACGGTCTATTCAGTAGTCTGTAAGTTTATAACGAACAGACAGACGGGCGATGGGAGAATTTATTTTATAATATGTAATGGTTATTACATATTACATTTGGAATCGAGTACAACATAAAGCATTTTACCTTACAAAGAAGAGAGTGTCATAAGCCAGAGTTCCAGTAGCCAATATATAATACGCATTATTATGGTCGTCTACATCAGCGCCATTTTCTAAAACAAAACATTTAGTTAATTCAATTGTAATCTGGAAACCGCTGAGGAAAATCAAAATTGCTTTTTTATTTTAATTTGACGACCTCCGTGGCGCAGTGGTATGCGCGGTGAATTTATAAGACGGAGGTCCTGGGTTCGATTCCCGGCGGGGCAGATTGAGATTATTCTTAATTTGACTTGGCCTGGCTGGTGGTAGGCCGTGGCTAGTTACCACCCTACCGACAAAGACGTATCGCCAAGCGATTTAGCGTTCCGGTACAATGTCGTGTAGAAACCGAAAGGGGTATGGATTTTCGTCCCACTCCTACCAAGTTAGCCCGCTTCCATCTTAGACTTCATCATCACTTAACATCAGATGTGATAGCAGTCAAGGGCCAACTTGTAATCTAAAAAAAAAATTATTTGTATTTAGCAATATTGAGAATATATAATTAATTACAGTAGTAACCTGAAATATAGTCCACAGTCACAGCGACGTGCACGAAAATGATCCACAACACAGCAATTATCTTCAGCACGTGTATCAACGCGAGGTCCTTATTCGCCATGCTCGTGTTAAATATCCTCATCCAACTGTGCTTCAGTGAGAAACTCAGCAATAGACTCTTGTACACGCTGTTCTTACTTTTGTACTCTGTAGTGAGGCTCGCGCATGAATTGTACTTCAATCTTGGACAAGGTGGAACGCTCTCCACTTGCGAAGCGCTCGCGCATTGCTTCTTATACTTTCCGCATCTGTAACAGCTGGTGTTTCCTTCCGGAGTCACTACGTCTAGCGTAATCGACGGAGGCAGAGCCTTATCTCGCATGGCTTTCTTTAACTCACTGAAACTCTTCAAGGACAACGCCTCTCCTTCTACCATTTTATGGTCTTTCCTATGAACATTGGCTATCTTTTCATCGGTATACCTGATAATAAATATTAGTAAATTACAAGGAAGTAACTGTGTTGTGTTTAATATGCGATATAAAATGTTATATCTAACTTATTGAAGTAGTCTTCTGCTCGTAAAAACCTAAACAGGCTGTCAATCAAATGCCGGAGGCATGAAGGAAGAGTAAAACACACTTGTCGACGTATCATTAAATTTACGTGAAAAATTATTATACGTTTGTGAATGATATACCTAGGCGTCGGCTAATGATGGTGAAGACATAGTTATTATTTGCTTAACAATTAAAATTTGAAATTGGCAGAACTACGTTATCTACCTAATAAAAACCAAATAATATATAGCTAACGAGCGAAACGCATCCTCACCGCGCGAGGGACAATGGCTAGCTGAGGTGCAGGGTACCTGCGGCTCTTAATTATACTATTGCTTCTAAGGCCTGTGTGCACCAAGATTTCGGTTATCATAACCAACGGTTAACATAAGCTAAACGTAAAATTTACTGTTCACGACAACCCATACACCGGTTAAGGACGTAAGCTTGGTTAAGATAACCACCCGGTTTACGTCCTTAACCGGCGTATGGGTTTATTATAAATAGTAAATTTATAGTAAAGTTATGTTAACCGTTGGTTATGATAACCGAAATCTTGGTGCACACAGGCCTTAGTCGCGAGTTTGGGATGTTAGGTTTTTTGAAAATGAGGCATCTTGCCACTGGGGCATCTATCTCGCCCTTATCCTATAGCCACGCAACGGCCGGGGCAGTGCGCGCCGCACGTTTTTATCTAGCTAATCAGTAATTTTTTACAGTTTAAATAAATATCTTTGAAAATATTTATTTAAATTGTAAAGAGTAAAGGGCACACATATTCTACATTAAATTTTCGTTCTAACAAACATATTTATAAAGATACAGATTAATACCAAATGTCCTAAATAAGCTTTACAAAAATTTATTATTTTTAATCCAAAATTTTAACTGTAAAAGCAGTTATTGTGAGTTGGAGATAAGCACATGCTTTTTTACAGATTTTGATACGTTCTTTAATATTGTATTACCTACGTTATTTTGTTCTATCCTCAATAGTTTTCGCAGCGCACGCGATTAAAGCAAATTAATTCAATTTAAGTAAAGATGCGTAATTAATTTTGGAAAATTTTATAGCCTATGACACTCCAGAATAACGTAGCTCCCTATTGGTGAAATAATTTTGAAAATTGGTTTAGTAAATCCAGAGATTACCCCTTACAACGTCACAAACTCTTCCTCTTTATAATATTAGTATAAATATAATATTAGTATAGATTACTGTGAAAAAAGTCGTATGTCAACGATAAGAATACATAGCATCGTCGTATCGCCAAACGATTTAGCGTTCCGGTACGATGTCGTGTAGAAACCGAAAGGGGTGTGGATTTTCGTCTCACTCCTAACAAGTTAGCCCGCTTCCATCTCAGACTACATCATCACTTAACACTAGGTGTGATAGCAGTCAAGGGCCAACTTATAGTCAATAAAAAAAAATCCCAATAAAGATTTACAGCACCTTCACTGTGACGTAAACAAATAAATTTTCGTAAATACCTTTTTTCCACATCATGGTTAAACTGTTGCAGATCATAACTGGACACGTGTTCCTTTCTACACACATTAATTTTCTTTTCTTCCGCATATCTCTTGTCTTCGTGGTTGTACTGTTGCAAGTCAAAACTCGACGTTTTGCCGTACGGTTTAAATTTAATCCAATCAAAATCAACAACCGTAGCAACAATCGCCAGCACTACAAGACTCGCACTGACTAAAATGAGCGTCACTGCTCCTATATCAGTTTTGATGTCGTAAGAGTTTTCAATGTATCTCAGAGATGTTATTTTAACAGATCTAGATACTGTTTTGTTTGTCTTCAAATGGTCATTGAGCATTATGGAAAAGTTGATTATGGATACGACGTCTTCAGCAGAACATGACCGCGGTAAACACAGGCCTAGCGTGATATCGTATGACTGTAAGAGAACAAAGAATATTTAACGAAAATATAAATGTACCTAAAAAACATTGGTTGTCTGTAAAGTCGGTTTACTGACGATAGTTGAACGTGACAATGTCTTAAGAAAATACTGATGGAATGGTAGCATTTCATTGGTTATTAAAATTTTTAATTTAAGTATATTTTTATACATATTAATTTAAATTAATAAAATAATTGATTTTGATTTTATAAATTTATATTTTAAATTTATAATAAATATATTAATTTATAAATATATTAATTTTTAATTTAAAATTAATATATTTAATAATTATATTTAATAGACGGATGTCGAACGCTGCCGAACGCAAAGAACGCCTCAAAGCGAGGTAACGACGCATGACGTCATGTTTTTTCGTGCGTGCAGCCAGCTCTATCGAATTATAAGACGTTGTCACGTCAAAAAAGAAGATTATTATATGGCAAATCTATGAACAGAATAAAAAAAACAAAACATATAACACACATTTTACATCAATTATTATCAGATACAATTGTAATTAAATATGGCTTAGAAATCAACTTTACCTTCCAACGCAATTGTATTTTTTTATAATAATTGACATTTCAGGATTCAATATGCCTGATTGAGATGACTTTTAAGGCCTGTGTGCACCAAGATTTCGGTTATCATAACTAACGGTTAACATAAGCTAAACGTAAAATTTACTGTTCACGACAACCCGTACGCCGGTTAAGGACGTAAGCTCGGTTAAGATAACCGCCCGATTTATGTCCTTTACCGGCGTACGGGTTGTCGTGAACAGTAAATTTATAGTTAGCTTATGTTAACCGTTGGTTATGATAATCGAAATCTTGGTGCACACATACCTTAGAGTATCAATAGACATACCTACCTATCTCGTTTAGAAAAAGATATATTCTCGCCAAAAAGCAGCGACATTGAAAATATCACCCTCTTATCGCTTAAAACTCTCCCTTTCTTACCATCACAACAAAATGTAGAGACCTATGTATTTATTCGTAAAATAGAATTGGTCGATAAGTATGTATTGACGCATCTTAAGTGTAATGACATTATAAACAAGTACGTGCGTAGTAAGTAGAACTAGTAAAATGTGGTCTAGAGCAAAGCACACGATTTTACGAGTAAAATTTCAAAAAGAAAAATACCTATAGCGTAACGAACGTGCCTAATAATTGTAGTACCTTGGGCATAGTGAACTTGGTGATGTTCAACATGATCTGCAGGGCGGTGTAGGCCAGGGGCATGGGCGCCTCGTTGTCTTCCTGCACCACGCGCCGCATCAGCTCGTCCCGTTCCACCAGAGCATGCCATTCGTCTATGTCTGCAACGATTTGCCTTCTCAAAACAGACACTTTATCTTTTGCCTTTGTCGCTCTTTGTCTTTCCAATATCTTATGTTAAAAAGATACATCTAAGTTATTGTTTAATTTCTAGATAAATAATTGAGGGTAGTAGGTCGAGGGTATGGTTTATTCAAGCCACACTCCCGACTGACACAATATTCGAAATGTCAATGTCTTGCGAAAAGTTTGAAGGAAATGGTGCAGGCAATTATTAAACCGCCTTAAAATTTAAATAAAACCCGCAACTCTCCATTATAAGCGAAGGCATACACAAATGTATTAGATGTGGTCATCATAGTTGCAAGCAATTATTTTCACGGAACATTCTCTCCTCAAAATAGATAAAACGGTTTATACCTAAGATGTACATCATAGGATTCCATCACATAATGGAAATCCAATTAGTTAAGTATAACAGTTTGGTCTGAACAAAACATCTCATTAGTTTTTCTAAAAACTTGCGTACGAGTAAGTATCGCATAACTTAAATACTAGTTGTTAGAGCTTACTTCCTCCAAACTCCTTCTCCCTGCTGAGCAAAGTGTTGAGGTAATCCCCGCTGTAGAACTCACCCCACGTGTCGTTGTTCTCTTTGAACACGTGGCTCGCATCCTGCAATACAATTTAAATACTTTGCTATGCACCGACTTACTAGAGAGACGAATATCTTAGCATTCCAGAGATTCATTGTACGGATGCCGAGTACATTCTGTGTTCTTTCTGTAGCAGAGTGGACTTGTGACACTGGGGTACGTTAGTCCATCGTCTAGCAGAGAGAAAAGCTTTGAACTCAGCCCAGGACTTGTGATACAAGTTTAAATTTAAAAGCAGCCTTTGTGACACATTCAAAACTCGCATTCTCTGATCGTGTTGTTCTCCCTGCTCAACCAAATTTGGTATGATCCTAGAGCATTTTGGATACCCTTTCTAATTAGAATAGAACTTGCTACAATCCTAGTCAGGGTAAGGTCTTTAAGAAGGTAACCAGAACTACGAAAGCTTGTTTTTAATAAAAAGTTTGTGCACGAAAAATAATGATTAGTTTTAATCAATACTTGGCTCAATGACTACCCCGTGGCTTCAATGTCGGGGTCCTGGGTTCAATTCCCGGGTCGAGTAGTGGAATAATTCTGAGTATTTCTGTCCTCTGAGAAATTTTCAGTAAATTCTAAGCTGGGAGTCGGGAAGTTGATGGTGTTAAACCCCCTTGCCTCAGAAAGTACGTTAAGTCATTGGTTATAGTCACTAACATCAACATCTGATAGCGATTGTCAATTAATTAAACATTAGCATCTTAAACCCGCCAACTCTCATTGGAGCAGCGTGGTGAGTCTAAGCACCATATCTCCTCTCCCATGAGGAGGGAGGCCTGGTCCTGTAGTGGGCCGTTAATAGGCTGATGAGGATGATAATGACGAATCATTACTTACTAACTTAAGGCACTGTTCTTTGGAGCCCAGCCAGAACCTCTTCCCTTCGAACAGACCAGACTGGTAGCGACCCGAGGCATCTGCAGCTATAAAATGAAGTGGACCAAAAAAAATTAAATTTCTTAGTAGAACCTCCAAGAGAAGTTGATGGCGTCACACCCACGTGCCAGGAAGAGCACGTAAGTCTTTTAAAATCCTGAAGATGTATAAGATTATGAGATTCTCATTGGACATGTATAAGATTATGAATTTCTCGTTCGACATGTAAATAGATGCAATTATGAACAATCAGAGGTATCTATTATAGAGCTTAGATGCAAAACGTTGCCATAATCCTGAAAACGGTTGAACATTGAGGAATAGAGATACTTGATCTACCTACATAATTTAGTTATGTAGTAAATTATAGAATCTATAGCAGCGAAATAATCCTTAGGTGATGACTAAGCTCTAAATACACTTCACTTGATAGAATCACATCCAGAAAAATGAGTTAAAAGAGAAAGGCGGATGCTATATAATAACTAGTTAATTACTTATCTAGATATAAAAACTTTAACAATTATCGTAATAAACTCACTAAGTCCTGTAGGTAATATATGTATAAACTTACGTCTAATAAAAAGCGTAAACCGTGTCGCGATAAATCATCAAATTAACTCGATCGTTTAATTTTTTTGTCACTTACAAACCTAATTAAATATGAATTATAGTTTTTCCGTCATTCTGTTGTCAATTATTATGCCACAGAGAACTAGCTCGTAATGCTATAGAAATAAGTTCTAATAATTATGTGTACATTGATTCATGAATAAATATTGGATGAGTCGGTGACAGTGAGTACTGCATTTACACTAATTGCGTGCAACTTGTAAACTCTTGCTTTTCAATGCAATGTGCGTGAGATTATACTACTATTATCGTACATAAAAAAATAATCATTTAAAAATTACGCACCGAACCAGATAATTGCTATAAATTAAACGTAAATTATTTTAATAACATTTTATTCTTTTTTTCACATTAGAAGTAACTAAACTTTACGACGATTTTATTTAGGATACGTTTACTAAATAAAAGGTAATGTAGGCCTTTAAATTCTTCCAATTTTTCATTTTGTGCTATCAAAATCCACTGCTGCCCGCTACCTTGATGATGTCATCCTTCCATCTCATTTGTGGTCTTCCCACTCTTCGTTTGCGGCCCCACGGTCGCCATTCTAAGAAAGTATTGCACCACGAATCCGTTTTTTGGGCTACCAATAAAGCCTACTACCATTTTAGCTTCTCCATTCGTTGCACGATATCAGAGACTATATTTTCTGAGCCACTTATTATCCCTTATAGTGACTCCTACCAGTTTCCTTTCCATTGCCCTTTAAGCTACACTAAGTTTGTAGAGAATATCTTTAGAGATTACCCAAGTTTCAGCTCCATACGTTAGGACTAGCAAGATGCACTGATTACCTATATACCTCCGTACTTTTTGGTGACAAGTAATATTCATTTTGAAGGCAAAATATAATTTAGAAAAGGCTGCCCAACCCAGTTTAGTACGCCTTTGGATTTCGTTAGCCTGGGGCCCCTTGCCTATCCTTATTTCTTTCTGTGTAGGTTATCATCCTCATAACTACACAGTACCACAGCCTAAGTATATACTAATACTAAACGATGGAATTGATATTTAAAAGATTAATATTTCATTGAACATAAACTAACCAATGAAAATTAAATTAATATTTTGCTTGAAAATTATGTTCTTCTGTTCGTCTCTGTGAGCTATTAAAATTTAGTTCTAAAGTTATACTTTTCTAGTTATATTTTTCTATACTTACTTATAATTCATTATTGTATATTTATACTATGTTTTACTTACCTCTGTATGCCCAAGCACGCCCTTCTGCTAAATCCCTCAAAAGCACACTAACATCCTCCCAACAGAAATGTCCAATATTTAAATGCACACCGTTCTTTATCTTCGGCCACACGTACGACAAAAAAGACGGATCAAAAACTATAAACAAATTGTCCATAACTTCTCCACGTGTTTTGTAACTCCTAGAAACTTTCAGCTGTTCCTTTTTTGAATCAACACTTCCGCCATATTGGCGGGAAGTTATACATTCAGCCACATTTAAAAAACAAATGAAATATAACGAAATTGTTAACACTTTTACCTTCATTTTGGCATTTAGAATATTACTTTATTCTTTTATTTATTTATTTTTGTCTCTAATTTATATTAATTGCGTGCGCGCACGTTGCGTTCAGAAACATTAATAGACTCCGATATTCATTTCGCACGCAAACTCAAAGTCAATGTAAGGAGAGCGCAATTTCTAAATGTTAATAGCCGTTTAAAAATTCAGTTTTTAACATGTTTTACTTTTAGCGTAATGATTATGTAACAACGGGCTAGGCTTGTCGGAAGATAGACCCGGCGAGTTATTGACTGCGAATTCGATTCCAGTAAGTGTTCATTTCGTTTTCTTGTTGATAAATTATGTAACAACCGTTCATTAAGTGGCCACTAAATATTCAAATGCAATAAAATGAGATGCGATATACATATTTGACAGTAATTTATTCATCAACTTTGAATATCATGTAATCTAGCTTATAATGTTGTGTTTAGGATGCATTTTGCGTAAAAACTATCTCACTTGAGAGACGTTGTATTTAAACGATTAACATAGCATTTCCTCCATGCTTCAGAGAGCACGTGAGTCATCGGCCCTGGTCATTATCACTAATTTGTTAATTATCTATATTCTTATTATGAGTTCTTCATTCAAAGAACTTCTACCGCCATTTTCGTTGCCGTTTAGGATATGGTTGCTAATTATAGAGACGAAGCATAACATCTATGCTACTATTTCTGTTATAGGTTAAGTACAGCAGTGTCCGAACAACCTTAGTTTATTAACCAGTAACAAGAGACATTTAACCATCTGGATAGCTCCTACACTTCTGGAGGTGCGATTTAGTTATTTAGTTGGCATTTATTTGGCATCCAATGGCAGACCTATATACAACAACCTGTCCAAGGTTGACTCAAAAACAATTTCAGTTTTATTAAACAGGTAAGCATTTAGCTAAAGCCTTCTTGTAAGTTTAGCTATAGTTAGTATGTAAAATAGTTGTTAAATACCTATTTTGGTTTTGATTTTTAATATTTTTATTTTAGTGTGTAGCTGCGCAATTTGGTGGAGACACCTCGGACAAGGTGCTGGCTAAAAAACAAAGCTGTGTGTTCCAACAATTGCTTGTGCGTACAGCTCAATGCTGAACTGGCACCTTTTTACCCGACTGTAGTCAGAAGGAGGGTTATGTTTTTCGAGCTTATGTATGTATGAGGTGTCATTGACTTAGTCAAAATTGTGGTAGTGACATAGGCTATATAGATTTTTAAAATGGCGGCTGTAAATGGGGGAAAAAAGGGGGGATGTGTGTATTTTTTTCTCTTATCTTACCAATATGGGTACCAATTGAAAGGTCGTAAAAAGACCATTTAAAAAATATAAATATCATATAATGTTCATATTACTTTTTTAACAAAAAATGGCAAAAAGTGTACTTAACTGTACCGTCTCATTTCTATACCATAAACTAAAAAGTCTCAAATAAAATTATTATTATAAAAACAAAAACCCGACTGCTTAGAAGTTATGAACTGAAAAGAGGAAAACAAAGATCACTATATCTGTATAAAATTCTAAATACTTTATGGTGCTGCAGGCGGGGACAAACGTAGTTTTGGTAGATCTTTGTTTCCCCGCAGGTTAAAATATTTTGTCCCTGTTTGCAGCACCGTAACGTATTTAGAATTTTATACAGATATAGTGATCCTGGTTTTTTTCTTTTCAGTTCATAACTTCTAAGCAGTCGGGTTTTTTGTTTTTATAATAATAATTTTATTCTGGATTGTGCTACACATACAAGAGTAGTGTTTAATACTTTTTCTTTATGGCTTCTAGTCTTGACTAGCTCGAGAGGCTGAGGTATCGAACACTATATTGTTGCATGTAATATGATGTAGGGCATAATTGATAGAAATATTTTTTTTATCGACTACAAGTTGGCCCTTGACTGCTATCACACCTGATGTTAAGTGATGATGCAGTCTAAGATGGAAGCGGGCTAACTTGTTAGTAGTGGGACGATAATCCACACCCCTTTTGGTTTCTACACGATATAGTACCGGAACGCTAAATTGCTTGGCGATACGTCTGCCGGTAGGGTGGTAACTAGCCACGGCGAAAGCCTCCCACCAACCAGACCAAAACAAATTAAGAAAAATCTCAATCTGCCCCGCCGGGAATCGAACCCAGGACCACCGTCTTATAAATCCACCGCGCATACCACTGCGCCACGGAGGTCGTCAAAATGTTTGTCTTTTCTTATTCACTTATCGGGAGAGGGAGCAACAAAATAAAAAACGCATCATTGAAATGTTAGTAATAATTATTTATTACCTGTCAAAAAAGACAATAGTTTACAATCGTTAATATTAACATTAAAACTCATATTTATCTGGTGTACTTAGTAAATACAATTAGCTAGATTTATCCACGGTCACTGTCTCTGCAGACACACTCCACTGCACACACACACACATAGACGAACGAGCATAAAACTGATGTTGCCTTAATTATTATATCTTACACGCTACAGTTACATCTGCCTGAGCCGCTTGTTCGGCCGCTGCCCGTCGTTCATGTACCCCTGCTGCGGACAACACAAACACATCAATATGCTATTGGTAAAAAAAAATTCCAATTTTAGAATTACACAGCGGAGGCCTGCGACGTATTTTTTTCCTTCGTCTATTTTAATGAAACATCTAATATATAAAATTTCCCTGTCACAATGTTAGTTACCGTACTCCTCCGAAACGGCTTTACCGATTTTTACCAAATTTTTTATGCGTATTCAGCAGGTCTAAGAATCGGCTGCTATGTAATTTTCATCTAAATTTTTTTTAATTTTTAAAGGGGTCAGCTAGTGATTGATAAACTCCAAGCTAAGTTTCAATCTCGCTAACAAAACTATGATGAATGAAATTTCTAAGATTTCTGGGTCAGACTATGAAAATAAGGTATAGATTAGCCATTTTATTAAAAGGATAAACATAAACAGAACCGCTATATGAAAGCGCTATGTGACTATCTCTGTCCTTATCTCACGAAAGTAAAAACGTAATTTTTTCAATAACGGTTAATTTTTTTTTCAGTAGTTTCTATAGCACAATAATTGGGGATTTGTCTTTCCAGATGTTCTAACTCCGAAGCAAGCTTGGGAAGTAGGTGGCACTAGTAGGTGATAACAAAACCATGTTTCTAGAGAGATGTTTAGCTATTGGTCACAGTCAAATTGGTTTTTCCAATGAAAACCAAATTGTTTGAGATAAATTTATAGAAAGATGCATTGTACTTTATGTATTTTAGTCCTATTACAGAATTGAGTCAAATTAAGTAAAAATGTAAACATGATCATTATCAGCCTATTAACGCCCCACTACAGGACCAGGCCCTCCTCCTTATAGGAGAGGGGATATGGAGCGTACACCCACCACACTACCCCAATGCGGATTGGCGAGCTTAGGGTGATGTTTCATTTATTAATGATCACTATCAGATGTTGATGACAGTGACCGGCACCGACGGCTTAACGTGCTCTTCGAGGCACGGGGGTGTAACACCGCCAACATCCAGACTCCGGGCTTGGAATGTACTGAACATTTCATAGAAGATTGAAAAAGCTCAGAATTATCCTATGACCCGACCCAGGAATCGAACCCAGGATCTCGTGATCGAAGCCACATAAATGTAATAGTGTAAAGAATTCTCGTACATTTTCTTTTTCAACCCAAAAATTCCCTGCCAATGAAATTAATTGTTTAAATTGATGTGAACTAACCATGAAAATCAATAAATGGCTAAACGCTAAATAATGACAGTTCGAACGTTAACCAATTACATTTCTATGGCTATAAATTGGAAATGTTTACTTTTATCCTAAATTCTATAATTACTATTAACAGGTGTGTATCTATGATATCGATTGACCTACAGAGTAGAAATTCCTGTGCTGGTTTTTTTTTAAAAATAACAATTAGTCATGTTATTTACATGAATGACCCAATTTCAAAAGTGAAATGAGTTGGCGATAAACTCAAAGACTAGTGAACGGACTGTCATGCTATTTTCACCGATAGATGGAGTTGATTTTTGAGGAAGGTTTAGTGTATAATGTGTTAAGGTTTTGTGTAAATTCTCTAATACATGTTTTTTTTGTTCTTAGTAAATTGAAAACCCCTAATTTGCTCGCGAGTAAAGTCGCAGGCGTGCGTCTGCTAACTGCACTAGACAAGATATAATATAGACTAGAATGACTATATGTAGTTTTTTCATTATACAAAGTTTCTAGACGAAGCAGTCGAGTATTAACTCTGTCCTTATCTCTCGTAAGCAAAAATATTGTCATACTTAAAAGAATAAATGATTTGTATTCTATCATTTCAATGGATTTACTCTTTCTGAACCATGCCATCATGCATTTAGTTTCCTTTTATGTACTCATAATTTCAGTGTTTTGTTCCTGTTTTAGTTCTTATTTTAATTTTTATAACTATTGTACTCGACATTAATTGATATTTATGTTATAAGTCTTGTTAGATTTAGATTAACTTATAATTATTTTGTATGTATTTATTTTTTGACTGCCTCGTTGGTCTACGTGCAGCCAAGTCAAGGACGCTGCCGTGTAAGCGATGGCCTAAAAACCTGCACACTGATCTACATGCAAGTCTCACGTGAACCGCTGCTACCTCTAAAGTTAGGAGCCTACGAGAATCACTTCTTGATCGATCGCCGATCGGTAGTCACCTTAGGCTTAGCTAGGATGTAGAAGATCAATCGTTGATCTTTAGTCATGTAGTTTAATTATATTGTAATTAATTATTACGTATCGTTGCATTTCATTCCGAGCCCCTAGCTGCCCACTAACGTAAGTCTCTGGCTTCGATCACGAGGTTCTGGGTTCAAATCCTGGGTCGGATCACGGAATAATTCTGAGTTTTTCATTCTTCTATGAAATTCTCAGTACATTCCCGGAGTCGGGAAGTTGGTGGTGTCACACTCCCGTGCCTCGGAAAGCACATTAGGCCGTCGGTCCCGGTCACTGTCATCAACGTCTGATAGTGATCGTTAATAAATGAAACATCACCCTAAGCCCGCCAACCCGCATTGGAGCAGCATGGTGGGTGTACGCTCCATATCCCCTCTCCTGCAAGGAGGGAGGCCTGGCCCTGTAATGGGCCGCTAATAGGCTGATATGATGATGATGATTTAAGTTTTGTGCATAAATGTTGTTGGCTTGTCATTAAATAAAGAAATAAATAAAAAGATTAGAGTTTTGTGGTAGGTATTAATTCGTTAGAGCAGTTTTGTATTGAACAAGCTTTATTTTATTTAGCACTGAGCAACGTGGGCGTCCGCCGGTAGAAACGTAACTTTATTATTGAACAAGTGATATACCTGTGTGCACTCTTCACTCTGTCATATGACACTCTAGTTAGTAGTTCTGAAAAGAATGCACAGAATGTACACATGGCAAAGAGATTAGCTTTTTTTTTCAAAAATAAATCATTCAACTGCATTTCTTTGCACATTTTTTTCTATGCACTCGTTTCGGTTTTAAGGCGGATTCGATATTTGTTACAAAAAAAAAAGAAAGATGGTAGAAGCATGTACAAAAAGTTTGCAAAAAAATACAGGTAAAAAATAAAATGAATGAATAAATGAAACTGAAAAAGATTAAGTTTTTTTTTAATGCTTACAAGTTGGCCCTTGACTGCTATCACACCTGATGTTAAGTGATGGTGCAATCTAAGATGGAAACGGGCTAACTTGTTATGAGCAGGATGAAAATCCACATCCCTATCGGTTTCTACACGACATCGTACCGGAACGCTAAATCGCTTGGCGGTACGTCTTTGTCGGTAGAGTGGTAACTAGCCACGGCGAAAGCCTCCCACCAGCCAGACCAAGACAAATTAAAAAAATCGCAATCTGCCCCGCCGGGAATCGAACCCAGGACCTCCGCCTTATAAATCCACCGCACATACCACTGCGCCACGGAGGTCGTCAAATAAATGCAAAATGCAATAAAATGTACAAATGTAAAAACCACTCAGTGCTTTATACTTTCAAATTCAGAGTTATTGGATAAATCTAAGAAATCTTAATAACAAGGCAAAAGGAATGAAGGTCACGCGTAAACGTGTTGGTACGCAGGTGACATACGACAGTGTGATCACTGACCAGTGACCCAAAAAATAAAATGTATTGTTTTGAATAGCATTTAGAGCAGTCATATGACAACAAGAAGACAAGGCGTCTACTGTCACAAAGCAGAACCAACATACCACTAGTGGTAGGCATGACAACTGGGCATTGTCTGCTCAATAGGCATCTCAAGATAATGGAAATTAAGGATGATACTTCGTGTCCTTCATGCTCAGAGTGTGGCGAAGAGGAGACCAGTGTCTAGACCAGACTTGATAGCCGAGTGTCCCATGTACGCGCTGGTAAGGATAGAATTAGTGAAGCAGACCTGACGAATTTCACCATAGGGGGAATTGTTAGGTTCACGAAGGCTACAGGTAGGCTTGAAGGGGGGGGGCACCGTCGAGACACCAGTGAACCTGTGTCTCAATCACGTGAATTGGGTGTAATGGTTCTAATGAGAACTGACCACCCATCTGGCCTTGACAGACGTCCCCTCTAGAAATAATAATAATCTAGATCTAATCGCATGTGCAGTCCGTTTGATCTTTTTATGCGGCCCGGGCCGTGTTGTCATGCTTGCTACTATCTTGGTCATGGAAAAAGTATTTGTATGTGCACATGCACATTAGCCATCATAACACTCGTGCGGTCTTGTGCCATGCTATGAAGATACCTTAGAGTTGAATGCTTAGGCAACAAGTAATAAGCAAGTGTACTCACCGGGCGGCCCATGAACGGCTGCGGCGGGATGTAGGTGCTGACGGGCCCGAAGCCCCCGCGCGGGAATGAGCCGCCGCGCGCGCCGAACCCGCGCCCTCGTCCACCTGCCAACACAAACGCACGTTACATCTCTGTCACACGAGTTCTTCCTTTATTCTTACACTAGCTGACGCGAGCGACTTCGCCCGCGTGGTAAATAGTGTAAACATCAAAACTGCGAAAAAAGTATGTGACCCTGTTTAAAAGGGGGTATAAACGGGACAGTGGTATAACAAGCTATCCATTATATGTAACATTGTATTAAAAAGAATAATACAATGTTTTCTTAGATCATAGATAAGCTTCCAGGTGGCTTGAAATTTTTCGACTCCTTTCTCCTTAGATATTTCAATTTGCAGTTATTATGTTTTATTTTTTATGGGTCCTGGGTTCGAATCCCGGGTTGGGTCACGGAATAATTCCGAGTTTTTCATTCTACTATGAAATTCTCAGTACATTCCACACCTGGAGTCGGGAAGTTGGTGGTGTTACACCCCCGTGCCTCGGAGAGCACGTTAAACCGTCGGTCCCGGTCACTGTCATCAACATCTGGTAGTAATCGTTAATAAAGGAGACATTATCCTAAGCCCGCCAACTCGCATTGGAGCCGCGTGGTGGGTGCATGCTCTATATCCCCTCTCCTATAAGGAGGGAGACCTGGCCCTGTAGTGGGCCGTTAGTAGGCTGATAATGATGGTGATGATGTTTTATGTTGCAGTAAATAACACTGTTCCCTATGACTGAAAATATGAAAATATACATGCATGTTCCTTTACTCATTTTTCACACGTGGAGCAACTCACCCCTGTAGTTGCCGCGGCCGTTGAACCCGCCGCCGCCGCCGCGGGGCCGGAAGTTGTTGGGTCGCGCGGCGGGCGGCGCGCTGGCGGCTGCCGGGGCGGCGTTGTTGCGGTTCTGCTGTGCGTGCTGACGCTAATACAACAACAACAACAACTTATTGGATGCTCGTATTTTTAATAGTAAAGCTAGATGAATGACGGCGATACAAACATTGTGAGCTGTCTTCAGTTCTCAGTCGAGAAGACGTTAAATTGTTAATAAGAGCAAAAACTTAGGGATTCCCCGAGTATATTTTTTTCTTTTTTTTAAACGGCGTCATAAAAAGAAGTTTCTCAAATCGACCGTATATATATTTTTTTTATTGACAGCTTTTTTGTGCTTGAAATTGTCCAATTGCTATTTTATAAAATAATTATTTGTGTTAAATAGATAGATTGAGTCAGGGCCGAGCCGCCCCTGTGTGCGAAGTGTGCGGCGCACACAGGCACCAACACAATAGAGGCGACACCATCGAAATTATTTTTGTTACACTTACACAACAACATAATATGGTGGTAGACTATCGATGAGTAAGTAGGTACAATAGGCGCAACATATGCCTTGTAAATAACAAAATAATTATAATGCGCTTATTATACAGACCTTCTAAGATAATACTCAAGTGTGTGGTTTCATTTTACAATTTGGGTTTTAGTGTACATTAATTACGAGCTCAGTTAAAATCAAAAGAACCGCCGCGAGTTTGATTGAATTATAAATATATACCGACGCAAGCAGGGTAGGGTTACGGGGATTCCCCGACTTTAAGACAAAAGAGTGCCAAAACATTAAACAATTGAACAATCAGTAAATTGAAAGTGTGTGCAAGGTGATTAGGTGAAGCGCTTCATAGGTATCGCACACAGGCGCTGTGGGGGGTTGGCAAGGCCCTGGATTGAGTATAATAGAGTTATTACAATTCAAAAGGAAAAAAATTGGTTGTCTGTAAAGTCAGTTTACTGACGATAGTTGAACGTGACAACATCTTAAGAAAATACTGATGGAATGGTAGCATTTAATTGGTTATTAAAATTTTTAATTTAAGTATATTTTTATCAATATTAATTTAAATTAATAAAATTTTTGATTTTGATTTTATAAATTTATATTTTAAATTTATAATAAATATATTAATTTTTAATTTAAAATTAACATATTTAATAATTATATTTAATAGACGGATGTCGAACGCTGCCGAACGCAAAGGCCGATTGTGCTTCTTTGTCGCTCGTTCTGCGCTCTCGCTTGCACTTCAAGCCTTACATGGAACGCCTCAAAGCGAGGTAACGACGCATGAGTCATGTTTTTTCGTGCGTGCAGCCGGCTCTATCGAATTATAAGACGTTTTCACGTTAAAAAGCTTTGAATGTTTTGTGTAAATTAGCTGGCCACACTGCAATGTGTCTTATTGTGTAAATCATACCTTGTTAGTGTTGGCCGCGTGCGCCTTCTGCTCGTCCTCGTCGCGGTACTTGGACACGGTGACGAGGAACCCGTTGATGCGCAGCTCGCGGTCCAGCTTCAGTGCCTTCTCCACCGATTCCTTCTCGTGGAACGTTACTCGCACTGATACAAACATTTCAATAGAAATCAACACCACATTCTAACAATAAAATTACAAATTTAATAAGACAAATTCTTTTTGGTGACAAAATTGAAGTAGTCAGTAATAGCATAAAAGATTGACACTCACATATCTTGTACTTGGTCTTGCTGAACTCGTGTATACGCGCGATTTCTCCGCACTGCGAGAAGAGTGCGCGCACGTAGTCCGTGCTCGCCTCGTAGGGCACGCCCACGAGCACGGCCGTCTCGGCGCGCGACTCCGCCGCCACGGACAGCGCGCTGCCGTCCAGCACCGTGCCCGCCTCCGACAGCGCCTGCCGACAGACCCGAGCGTCACCGACCGTCTCTATCGCACATCTCATGGGCAAAGCGTAGGGTTGCCATCTATCCAGGTTTCCCTAAATTTGTCTTAGTAAGGGGGAGGGAATCCGGGGGCCTCATGTGTTGTCCAGGTTCAAAAATATAAAGTCTTTAAGAAAAAATATCTAACTAATGCAGTCTGGTAAAAACTATTTTGATTATGATTGTTTTGTTACATAACATTTTGGCCTGTGCACCAAGATTTCGGTTATCATAACCAACAGTTAACATAACTTTACTATAAATTTACTATTTATAATAAACCCGTACGTAGATTAAGGACGTAAACCGGGTGGTTATCTTAACCGAGCTTACGTCCTTAACCGGTGTACGGGTTGTCGTGAACAGTAAATTTTACGTTTAGCTTATGTTAACCGTTTGGTTATGATAACCGAAATCTTGGTGCACACAGGCCTTAAAACGATGATAAAAATCACTAAATTTAATTTTAAGGTCTGAAGATAAATATAAAGGTGATTTATGACATTTAAACGGTTTTTATTACATTAAGTTTAGAAAACTGTTGACATGTCTGGACTCTAAAAATCCGGGGCTTTTGACGCGTCTTGTCCTGCTTTCCAAATTTAAGAGATGGCAATCCTAGCAAAGCACGACCATGTCCAACAGAGACAATACGTGAAACGCTGTAAGATGTTGCAACACAAGCTCACGAACTATCTCAGTTTTGTTCATAAGATTGTTCTGGTATAAGAAAATGTTATAAGATTTTTCAATAATTAATTTATTTTTTAATACCACGACGATTGTTCTCTTGTTGCTTCAAAAGATGTTATCCAACAAACTGAAAGACATGTTGCTATCAATAGTATTTTTTGCCAGAACACTAAGAGGTATCTCAATAGTAAATGCTATTATAAGAATCTCCCAAAGGGAGAGAGAAATTTTTCAATGTACTAGACCGTCTAACAACAAAAGCACTTTATTAGTGTAATTCGTAAATAGGTAGCCGACGGAGAATGCTTATCAACAAACAAATCAAAAACGAAGGTACAAATCACTAGTCATTTTACTCCTAAATAATTTAATTAACTTGTTAATGATGAATTCATGACAATAAATAGGATTAGTAAGCTTAAAACTAATTAATATATTCAATATCTTTTAAATAAAATTTTATAAAAAAATAAAACATAAATTAAATTTATTAGGCATAAAATGTGTTGCATTTTCTACCTTCATTATAAATTTGTTTGTTGATAAGTATTCTCCATCGAGTTTGACTTTAGTATAGTTTGTATGATGAACAATTGTTGCAACAATATGTAATATTGTTAGTGCAGTGTGATTTTTAACACTGTTAACACTTGTATCTGCCTGTTTGTTTGTTTACAGTCAACACTAAAAGAAATGATGTCTGAGACACTTATATTTTAGACATAAAACCCTGAATATAAAAAGATCCAAATATCTTGGCATGTCTATAAAACATTTTTTCAACATTAGCATGTCATAAAAAATCTCAATATGTACATATCAATGTAGCATGTACATCAATTATCAATATGTCAAACGAAATATGTTTCATAGGTTATCTTAAAAACCTATGAGTACAGTGAGTCCATTCAGCTCACTATCTAGTAACCATTCAATAATACATATAAATCTTACCTTTTTCATCAAATGTTGCTAAAGAGTCACATAAATTTAGATATAAGCCTGTAGTAAAGTTATTAAATACAATAAATAATATTACAATTTTATACATGAACTACAATAATATTTAATTAACATGAAGTTCATGTTATATATATTAAAATAAGGTAATTAAAATTATATCAGCATTGTTAAAATCTTACCTTTGTAATTACAGCATGAAAATCAAATGGTCAGTAAGACCACTTGATTATTTTGACAAAAATACAAGCCATCTGTGACTTGTGTGATTAAACAGTTGGCTGAATTACTGTTCAATTCAATTCTTCTTTATGGCTTTCAGTGAATTAGTGTTGCTCTTATTCAGCAGGTATTGGAAGAACAGCCAATCAGAATAAATGAATACTTAAAGTTAAAATATAAAAAAATCCTTACTTATTTATTGCTATCATCAAAAATTATTTTTAAGCTAATAAAATATAGACAAATTTTTTGTTTTCTAGATTTGCTGTGTTATGATTGGTAAATAATCAGTACAATTAAGATTTTTTTAAATTTTTGATATGCAAAGGTCACTATTAACATTCATATGATTAACTAATACCAAAAACGCCTGACTCATTTTAATATACCTACTCAACAATATTCATGATAAAAACAAATAATCTTGACTCATGTATTGTGTAAATAAATTAGATATAATAGTGATACTGATAGTTGAAATCATTATAACAATATGCACCATGAAAGTAACTTTGATGGCTTAATGTTGATGGTTAGTAGTTTGGTACTTGCAGCACATACTTGGTGGATATAACATTATGTTCTAAGTATTAAGGATTTATGTTTTAAACACCATCCTATTAAACTAACATGGGGCATAATGTTTTTAGTGTCAACATGTTCACATTACTCCAAAACTTCAGACCGGTAGGCCGGCACACGGAAGAGCAATGTCGAGTAGACAAAATAACATTCACCCAAGCGCAGGCAATCATAAATATCACTCTTTGTTGCACTAGAGCAAAACATTGAGATACATTTTTATTTTTGCTGCTTTTGGGAGATGTTTGTCGTTTTCTCTAGACAAATTATCTCTTAGGCCTACTGAACCTATTCCACATGAATAATCCAGATTTGCAGCATTTATGATATTGAAATGATAGTCCCAACACAGGGATTGTAGTTCCACAGGAATATGAGACTTGAAATCTATGACATAAGTTTATCTAGCATAATGCCTTGTCAACACCAAATTATAGCCCAATGATGGCTTTAGGTAATTATTATTTTTTATCTGTATTTTTTTTACTATTTTTGTGTCTATGTTTTTGTTTATGTATTATATCTATTATGTCTATGCCCTTCTGTATATAAACTGAAACAATAAAATAATGGACACCGCAACAAAAATTCAAGCCTTTTTCTTATAATGTACCTGTAACTTTCATCTTAAAGAACCGCCTCTCTGGTTCTCTTGTGTCGGTTCAAATAACCGACACACCTCAATAAGTACCTAAGTCTGAAGCTCTGATCATTGGTCACTTGGGAGCTAAGTTCCACAAGGTTTAATATAGTCTATAAATATATTAATATGTTAATAATTAAATAACATATGTTAATATTTTTTTAAAAATCTGTAAATTTTTCAATAAGACTTTAAAGAGTCACAGAGCAAGCCTTTGCTACATTCTTGTTATTATGGAGACATTCAAATTTATTAAGTGAAAACTGGATTGTGCTATGTTACTGTAAGTAATCATATTCAGGTATTTCTTACAGTTATAGACTGTTTAGGCTTGTGAAAAAGCTTTACATTCGTGGTATTACTAATCAAATATATATATAATATAATAAGGTATATTATTAATTGATTCAAGATGGCCACTTTTTTATGCACACATTTAGTCAAATTACGTTGTTGCAGTCCCTTAAGGTATCAAAGTTTTAATCTTCTTCTGTCTGGTACTCATCAATGGTTGATACAACCTGCTTACTGGTTTTACAATAAGATGCTATTACTGTGAAATAATTGCAGTACAAAGTGCCATAGATCAGAAAGATGAATAAGATACTGCAAAGCTAGATTGTTGCTGTTAGAGCAAATTCAGTTTGCAAATTGCTGACCGAAACTGACATCTACAAAATTTCAAACCTAAATATCAAATAAAGTTCAACGCTAGCAATGACTTTCATATTATACAAATTGGAACAGTGTGAACAAGATATACAGTTGGTATTTGTGCTGATGTCACAGAAAAGAGGTATCGGCTGATCCACTACCTTAGATGCGGTAAAAACTTTTTGTCACTCTATAAATAAAAATGTAAAATTCCCAAAGTGTTTCCCAGTAGCAGACCAGCCATTTGAAACATTCAAATAGTCATTCATACTTTACAAGGATCTGAAGGTAATTTGGAAACTTCTAGCCTTAACATTAATAGCCTTTGTGGGTTCCACCCTTGCAAAGGCTTTATCTATAATAACTTATAAACATCATAAAATCTTCATTAATTAAAGTAAAAAATGTTAATAATCATTTTTGTTTACCTTTTCCAGTGAATCTTTGTTTTTGAATTCGACTATAGCCGATAAAGTTGGTGTTGTGGTCAGTTCGGTAACAATGATTGGACCACGTCTAAAAAGAAAAGAAAAAATTTCTCCTGTTAATATCTCATTCCAGACTTGTTCTATGCGTACATTTACGCTCTAGAACATTATTCTTTTTTATAATTACAAAATTTTGTAAAATTCATAATACATAATTCACAGTAAAGATATAATTTTGTAAAATTTACTGCAAAACATTTACAATTATGTAAAAATTTATATCTTATCTTAGTGTCACATAAATAAATAATATTTGACTGAAAATGTTGGCATGTCAAAAAACTACAATGAAAATAAATTCAGTTAAAGATTGAAGGATTGATATTTGAATGTTAACAAATTGATGTTTTTTTTACACAATTTAACCGGTGTGTGATTGTACTTACTTGACACTGGTGACTTCTCCATGCTTGGAAAATAATTCTTTTAGCTTGTCTTGATAGTCAAAGAGACAGCTCGGTGGGAGGTTCTCCACAAGAAGTTTACCGGATTCCACCTTCTCCTCCTTGGGTTCTTCTGGTTTTGCTTCTTCTTCCTTGGTCTGATCACCTTCGGTTACTTCTGCACCGGCTGCTGCTTCTTCGCTCTGTTCCACCGCCGCTTCTCCATTGTTTTCCTCAGCCGTTTCCACTTCAGCCATTTCCGCGTCGCCCTCTGCCACTGCAGGCTCCTCAGCTTTTGGCTTAGCCGCTGGCTGGTTTTTAGCGCCGCGACCTCTTCGAGCCACCATTTTTAATGTTCAACTGTAAATTAACCATACGGACTACGAATAACCATTATTTTTACGAAACATTGATAGCACAAAGTTAAGTCGCGTTAGTTGACCGAGTCCATTCATTTCCCGCCATGTAGATACATATACCTTATTATACTGAAAAGGTTTGGCACAGTCTAACATCAAGGACAAAGTTGTAATTCGCGAAAATAGCGCAAATATATTTGTGTCCAACAAGCATGTACTACCTAAAATATTGATTTATTGCAATATTTTGCGAATAACGGTAAACATCAATATCAAGCGGGCCCGCCATGAAGCATGGCGTTCATGGAAAATTCACGAAACCTTTTTCTTCGCAGCGGAATAGTTTCTTTATCAAACAAACATTACACAACAAAATGCCGTTAATAGAGCAAGCGAGTAATACTTACCGATGTATAATTTATCACCACTTCTACACAAACTAGAATTCACTTTACTAGTAAAAAGACGCCGATTTTTAGATAAAACAGCACGCACCCGGCATCACGCAAGCGCATCCGCCATTAATTGGAAGTGTTGCCAGTTGCCATACTTTTCTTAAACATAATATTATATTTCGGATCATAGAGGATACAAAAACACGTCTTGCAGTTGCAGCTAACGTTTATGTATTCCTTTTTGGAGTCGAGGAATTCCCATTGATTAAATATAATGACTATAGCTAATGAACTATATAATTGGTTATAATTCATTGATTATTACTCTGGTAATAAATATCATGTGAATAATCATAAATTAATAATAAATTGTGTACAATTACCACCGAATGTATTCTTTGATCACTACTCAATATTAAGTATATTGAGTGGTGCTTTCTTTAACGGTTAAAAAAA
The DNA here is from genome assembly GCA_034621355.1 of Mycalesis mineus. Classification (NCBI taxonomy): domain Eukaryota; kingdom Metazoa; phylum Arthropoda; class Insecta; order Lepidoptera; family Nymphalidae; genus Mycalesis; species Mycalesis mineus. The sequence goes on along the minus strand of CM067884.1, from coordinate 19,673,576 downwards.
GTGAATATTTCGTACTATTCTCTAATAATATTAAAAATAATGAATCTGAATTTTATAAATATTTGCAAATGGCGCAGAAGGAACGCTAACGTTCGCAAAACGCTAGTGGGACAGGGACCTTATTACTTTGTGCATGTGACATCTGTCAATTCTGTCATTTAAACAGATATAGTCATTTCAAAAGCTTTTGATGTCTGTGGTTTTATTTTTAATTTAAGAAAGTTAACCTAAAACCGTGATATGGTTGAATATTAAAAATACATAACAATTAAGTCTTATCAAAAGTCGTGCACGAGTGTTTTAAATATAATTATTTCTTGAATGTTCATAAAATAGCGAGGACATGAAATCGAAATCGTTTGAGTTGCCGAAAAATTCGGCGGAGAAAGCGAAACAAAAAACATATGACTTTGTAAACTTTTATAAATCTGCCTCTGATGTTAACGTAATAGCCAGACGCAAATCCGATGATGGAAGTTGCAAAGAGAATATTGTTTCTAATAAATTGCACACGCCAAAAAGAGTGGCGCACAATAAAATTAAAAGACCCCAAAACAACAGTGTCGATGTTTCTAAAATAAACATCGATGGTGATAGCCTCACATTTGACGCCAATAGCTCTATATTAGATAGTTCCAAGGTAACATCAACGCCCAATGTAGTAAAAAAGGGTGTTAAATCAATAATAAAAAACAAATCACTTTTGGAAAACCCAGTGGAAGATTCTAACGCAAGTGTATCAAACAAATCCAAAAAGAGGAACAAGTCCGTCAGTTTCATGTTAGATGAAGCGGAAGGAGTTGCCATAAAGAGGACAAAGTCCGAGGAAATTGTTAGTGAACCAGAAAAATCACATAAAACTGTTGCCAAGAGAAAAAAGGCTAAAAATTCTAAAAAGAAAATACAAGATGAAAACGAAAATGAACAGGGAGTAAACAATAGAGTAATTGAAAATGACCCCACAGATAATGCTACAACTTCTATAAATAATATCAATAACAAGAAAGAAACTTCTTCAGATCCTAATGAAACCACAGAGAAACCTGAGAAAAAGAATAGAAAAAAATTCAAGAAACCTAAACCAGATACAGTGGAAAGTGAAAATCCTGTTGCAAAAAATGAGGGAGAAGAATCTAAAATAAAGAAAATTAAAAAGAAAAAACGTCATATAACATCAACCACACCCACTGTATCAGACCCAGAAAACATAACAGCAGAAGGTGAACCTGCTCAAAAAGCATCCAAAAAAGATGTCAAACCAGATAAAATAGCACATGATTTAGAGAATTTAAATATAGGTATGTCTTTTTTACTCTGCATTTAGGGTAATATGTAAAACTAGCTGTCTGAGTTATTTTCAAGCTTAAAAATATTATCAATTTAGTTTATTGGCTTAACTAAATCTAATAACAATACTTTGTGTTCTAGGTGACAACCCACATACACTTACAAATCTTTTAGATGAGATGACAGTTGCTGATAAAAATAAGAAAAAGAAAAATAAACAGAAACATAAAGAAAAGAAACAAAAGAAAGAGGGTGAAGGTAGAGAGAAAAAGAAAGGCAAAGATAAAACACAAAAGATAGACAAATCAAATGAAACAAATGGTACCTCTATACAAAGTACAAATACAGAAGGTGAAGTTACAGAAGAGAAAGAGAAAGTCAAATGGGTAAAACGTAAGTGGAACAAGGATAAAAAAGGAGGTGCTAGTCTCGACAAACACTTGACATCAGTTATTATTGAAAATCTTCCTCTGAAGATTATGTTTACATATAAAAAGCTCTTGGCGGAGCATTTTGAGAAATATGGACTTATAAAACAGGTTGGGTGAGTATTTTGTTGGTTTAGTTAATATTTTTAATGTTACTTGCAAATTGTTAACTAATGTTAATGCAAATTGTTAACTAAATTTCTCAGGCTCTAGACTAATAATATAGACTTTATTCAGATCGGTTATTACTATGAACTATATACAATTATACATTTAATATTTTACAAAAGGTTGCTTAGTCTAGTCCAGTATTTGTTTCTTGCTAGATTTTTGCAGATGTTTGCCAATTGGCAAAGACCTCCTTTAACTAAAGTGCTGTGATATAAATCCTATTCTTTTTGATTGTGTTTTCCTGTATTTTTGGAGGGTTGTGCTTTTTCCCCCTCAAGGACCAGTCAGCTTGGGAAAGACTGTATTTTTTGTGACTGTTGGTTTTCAAAGGTTTTTTTTTTATTTGACTACTAGTTGGCTCTTGACTGCTATCACACCTGATGTTAAGTGATGATGCAATCTAAGATGGAAGCGGGCTAACTTGTTAGGAGCAGGATGAAAGCCACACTCCTATCGGTTTCTACACAACATCATACCAGAACACTAAATTGCTTGGCGGTACGTCTTTGACGGTAGGGTGGTACCACCAGCCAGACCAAGACAAATTAAGAAAAATCTCAATCTACCCCACCGGGAATCAAACCCAGGACCTCGGTCTTATAAATCCACCGCGCATAACACTTACGCCATGGAGGTTTGTTAGAGGCTCTCGACTCATTTCATTTAAATCAAATTTAAATACCCAATTTCAATTTAATCTGTTTAGTAGCTTAGGCATGATTGAGTAACAGACAGAGTTACTGTCACATTTATAACATAAGTACAGATTGTTACAGTAGACTACTTTTACATAATATTTAATCAAGGTTAATTCGTGTACTGTAGAGTAAGCTTACTAAAGTTCATATTCCCTCGACGGCCGAGTGACGCAGTGGGTAGTGACCCTGCTTCTGCGTCCTAAGCTGTGGGTTTGATTCCCACATCTGGAAAATATTTGTGTGATGAGCATGGATGTTTTCCAGTATCTGGGTGTTTATCTATATATTATAAGTATTTATGTATAATATATATCAAAATATTCATCAGTTATCATAGTACCCATAACACAAGCTACCTAAGCTTACTTTGGGGCTATATAGCGATGTGTGTAATTGTCCTATAATATTTAATATTAATATTTAATTTAATATAAACACAAATGTTAGTACAAAAGTAAGATGAGATAGACTTAGATGAATGTGTCATAAATTATTATGATTTTAGAGTAGCAGAAATGTATCCAAAGGAAGATCCCAAGCCCGTGTTTTCAACAACGATTAACTTCTACAGTGAAGACAGTGCAGAAAAGGTATGCAAGTTATATTATGTACACCTATCATCATTATCAACCTATTAAGGGTTCTTTACAGGGCCAGGTCTCCCTCATGGGAGAGGGGATATGGAGCATAAACCCAACACGCTGCTCATACGCGGGTTGGCGGTCTAATGGTGATAATGTTTCATTTATTAACAAACACAATCTGATGTTGATAGTGATCAGGGCCAATAGCTTAACATGCTGTGCAATGGCAATAGATCAAAATCGATACCCCTTTCAGTTTCTTCATGATGTTGTACCAAAATGCTAAATTACTTGGCGACTACAGACTACAGTATGACTTTGCGAGCACTCCTCACAAACTAGCCCAGTTCCATCTTGGATTGCATCATCATTTACAGTCAGGTAAAACTGCAGTCATGGGCTAACTTGTATATAATTAAAATCCCCAGGCATTGGAAGAAGATAACGCACTACTGGAAGGCGTCCGCATCCGCGTGCTGCGTCCGCTCGCGCCGACGCTCACGACGCTGGTGGTGCGCTCCTACGCCGAGCTGAGCGAGCAGGCGCTCAGCTCTGTGTTCAGCGCCGCCGGCCGCATCCGCAGCATCCGGCAGCTGGTCAAGGGGAAAAGGGCTCCAGGTAACATGTTAAAACCTATGTACGTGATTACGAGCATTAACCGCACACTGATGTGGAGGAATGCTTCAGAAATCTGCCTTCTTAGTCAGTGGTAGAGTCATTACAAACAGTCAGACTTGACATTTCAAAAGTGCTTGTAAATTTTGATTTTAAGGACTAAATCATCATCATTATCAACCTATTACCAGGCCTACCTCCTTATAGGAGAGGGGATATATAGCGTAGACCCACCACGCTGCTCCAATGCGGGTTGGCGGGCTTAGGGTGACAATATTTCATTTATTAACGATCACTATAAGATGTTGATGACAGTGACCGGGACCGACGGCTTAACGTGTACTCCGAGGCACGGAGGTGTATCACCACCAGCTTCCCGACTCTGGGCTTGAAATTTACTGAGAATTTCATAGAAGAATGAAAAACTCAGAATTATTCCGTGACCTGACCCAGGTTCGAACCCGGAACCCACCGCTGTTACATCCATACAAATTTCCGCATTTTGTAATACTTATATATCATTCCAGCCACAGCGTTCATAGAGTTCGACGGGCCCAAGTCAGTAGAGCGCGCTATACAAATGGCGGAGGACGCTAGAATTGGCGGCAAAAAGATCCACGTCGCCAAGTTTGAGATCCGAGCCACTAATAAGAAGGAACAAGACAAAACTGATGAAAACAATCAAAATAGTGAAGATTCTAATTAATAACTTATTGTTCTAGACTGAATTTATAATCAATCATATTGTTTTGGTAAAGTTAATCAGAACCACTTATAAAAAGTGGCTGTGACACACGGGCAGACAGACAGACATGATGAATCTACAAGGGTTCCGTTTTTGCCATTTGATTCATCATCATTATCATCATCATCATCATCATCATCATCATCATCATCATTACCAGCCTGTAGACGTCCACTGTTGGACATAGGCCTTTTTTTAGGGACTTCCAAACACAACGATCCCGAGCCGCCTGTTGCCAGCGGCTCCCTGCGACACGTTTAATGTTGTCAGTCCACCTGGTTGGGGGTCGAGCAACGCTGCGGGGGTCGCCAATCTACCACCTTGGGCCCCCAACGTCCATCAGCTGTTCGAACTACGTGCCCCGCCCATTGCCACTTCAGTTCTGCGACTCGCTGAGCTATGTCGGTTACTTTGGTTCTTCTGCGGATTTCTGATTTCTGATTCGATCACGCAGAGATCGCCATTTGATTACAGAAACCTAAAATCAGTATGTGAGTGAATGTCTGTATGCTATCAGTATAAATCTATTCGAGTAATGACAAGGGGTACAAATGTAAAAGTCTGTGTTTATTTTGTTATGATATGATATTATTGTACTGTATATGTACTGGATTCCATTCCAGTTTTGGGTTAATTTGTAATCTATTTAATATGTATATCGAAGTATAGAGTTTATAAGACCTACCAATCGAAACTGCATGCCTCTTCTTAAGACTAGATCACAGTATACTGCAAATGAATATTGATAAAAAATCCCAATATTACTAGTTTAAAGTGATAATGATATATTTTTTGAAGCAGTCATTCCCAATAACGCATTTTTAATATTTACATATAGAGTTATGTGACGTGGTGGGGACATACATAAATAGGTATAGCCAATATTAGTATAATGTTGGGTAGCTATTACTTACAAGTAATGTTTGAGAATGATACTATATTTTCAATGTATAGGACATTGCCATAATTTGCCATTTCATAGCAATCACTTGAAAATATATCAAAAAAAAAAATGTGTGCGTGTACTAGCGTACATTCGTAAGAAATGAAACTTTTTTATGACGTCTTTTTCAAAATTAATTTACTATATGCAACTTTACATAAATTGGTTAAATAAAGTTAAATTAGATAAAGTTTAATAAAAGGCTTTTATTATCATAGACATAAATACAAATTCTACAATTATTTCATTTTAGCTTATTACTACAAACATTATTATTGAATTTCATTAATTGTAATATAATTATTACTATCATTGATGTCGTAATTACTTACTTTTTTTAGAAATTCTCTGGAATTAGAATTAAAATAAACCCTTTGATTTTGCTGATCACTTCAATATAACATAATATATATATATATATATATATATATATATATATATATATATATATATATATATATTTATCACGTCACTTCCATAACCAAAGATGGCGCGTAACGGAAAAATGTTACACTAATTTTTTTTCCAACCTTTTTGAAGTTTTACTTCAAAAATATAAGAATTTCAATCGATTTTCTGTTTTCTGAATCACGTGACCGTCCTCGTACTATGAAAAGTCAACTTTTATCAACCTTCATAACTTTTTTCAGCGACTGCTTTCATTATCAGCCTATTAACGGCCCACTACAGGGCCAGGCCTTCATCCTTATAGGAGAGGAGATATGGAGCGTACACCCACCACGCTGCTCCAATGCGGGTTGGCGGGCTTAGGGTGATAATGTTTCATTTATTAACGATCGTTGTCAGATGTTGATGACAGTGACCGGGACCGATGGCTTAACGTGCTCTCCGAGACGAATGCTTAGCTAAAAGTAACTATTACTATTCAAATACAAGATCTATTTAATGACATATATGTCCTCTCTGGGCATTTCTGGGGCAGAATTTCATACATTTTTCATCTATGTCCTTTATATACATTCTACTAGTGTCAATATGAAGTACAATTTAAATATAGTTAGAATTGTATAGTAGGATATTGAAAATTACTATTTTAACATTTTTATAGTACAAGTTGTTTTATAAATTTTCCAGGCATAATAATATGATGTTGATTTTAAATTGCTTTTAGAACAATGGTGTTTTTACCTTGTTATTTCTATGTAAAAATTGTAATATGACAATAAATAAAACGTATGATTATCTTTTTATATTGTTTACTTTATTATATCCAATTCCTTAACGTAATGTCTAGACTCTAGGCTCTAGGTCTAGATGATCAAACATAACCTCAATATTTTTTACTAGCGGATGTTAGTGACTTCGTGCGCGTGGAATTAAAATAAATAAGATTACAAAAATAGAAATAACCTAAGTAACTTTTTATTCATATTACTAGCCGACCCGCCAAACGTTGTTTTGCATTAAAAAATAAAAAAAAAATAGATAGTAGCCGACTCTCAGACCTGCTCAATACGCATACAAAATTTGGTAAAAATCGGTAAAACCGTTTCGAAGGAGTACGATAACTAACATTGTGACAGGGAAATTTTATATATTAGATATTAGGCCCCAAAGTTAAAAATTTCCCCGCTTTTTCCACATTTTTACTGATTCTTTGCTTCTATTGGTTGCAGTGTGATATTATAGCCTAAAGCCTTCCTCAAAAATGGACTATCCAACATAAGAATTTTTCAATTAGAACCAGTAGTTTCTCAGCTTTGCGTTTTCAAACAAACAAACTCTTCAGCTTTATAGTATTAGTATAGATCAAATAGAAGTGGCGCCATCTAGTTGTAACACATAAATGTTTCCATGTCCATATTTGCCGTTACGTTTACTTTATATTACGGTAACAAAATCTTGAGGATTTCTTCGTTCGGATGGAAATAATAATTATTATTAAAAAATAATGTAGAAAATAAAAATTTATGTTTCCGCCCGGGATCGAACCGGGGGCCTTCTGCGTGTTAGGCAGATGTGATAACCGCTACACCACGGAAACGATGTTTGTGACAGTGAAATAGCCATACTTTTTTAGTATGCGTATGATTACCATTATTATATCTTTTTACTTTTTAGTACAATTTATAAGGACAATATTTTAATAGCTACTACTAAAACTATGACCTGTATAAAACAGGCAAGGTCATAGTTTTCAAACAAACAAAAATTAATATTATTCTACTTGGCCTTCTCAACATTTTATTATGGGACCCTTGTTTTAACCGACGAAAAAAAACGGAGGAGGTTCTCAATTCTACACGTATATTTATGTATGATCACGCATAACTTTTTACAGAATTGTCTGATTTTGATAATTCTTTTTTTTTAATAGAAAGGGCACACTTCCAAGGTGGTCCCATTGTCATCATGTTATGATCTGTAGGAGTAGGATGGATGAATGATCCACGTCTCTTTCGGTTTCTACACGACATCGTACCGGAACGCTAAATCGCTTGGCGGTATCTACGTCTTTGTTGGTAGGGTGGTAACTATCCACGGCGAAAGCCTCCCACTAGTCAAACCAAGACAAATTAAGAAAAATCTCAATCTGCTCCGCCGGGAATCGAACCCAGGACCTCCCTCTTATAAATCCACTGCGCATACTGTTGCGCCACGGAGGCCGTCAGGCCAATAATCTATACTAGTATTATAAAGCTGTAGAGTTTGTTTGTTTGAACGCGCTAATCTCAGGAACTATCTACTAGTTTGAATTGAAAAATTATTTTTGTGTTGAATAGATCATTTATCGAGGAAGGCTTTAGGCTATATAACATCACGCTGCAACTATTAGGAGCGAAGAAATAATGGAAAATGTGAAAAAAACGGGGAAAATTATTCATCCTTGAGGGCTTCCGTTGCGTGCGCTGCGAAAACTGTTCAAGATACCATAAATATATCTATGAAACAATTATTCCTCTTAAAATGATCTAAAAAAATGTCCACGACAGTATGTCTATCTTTTAAGATTTACTTACTAGAACCGTTTTTATGGGAATCAAATTTGGTCGAAATTATGGCATTTGTTAAGAGTTGTATCAACGTAATAATATTAATCTTTATCCAAATCAATGTGTTGTTGATTAAGAGTATTTAATTGTGAACAAAATTGTCTTCAACATCACTTAATTTTAATGAACATCTTAGAGGATATTACAATTTTAAAATAACACCGATATAAAATTTATTATTTATACAACTTAACTTAAATCCTTATCAAAATAAATTATTTAATAATCACAAGGATATTATAGAGATAAGATTTGCTTTTTACAGTATGTTAATTAGTTATATAGTTTCGAGAATATTACAAAATTTCTAAAAATAATAACACTGCCGCTATATCGTCCAAATTAACTTGACTTCATCCGTGTTATGTTATACGCAGTGAATAGGGGTCAACATTTTGGTACTGATATTGTTTGAGAATTCGATCTTTGTTTAATTTATTTAGCATGGCAGACCATATCTATATAATATACGAAAAAGTTTGTTCGTGTGTTTAAACGGGCTAATCTCAAGATCTGCATGTCGGATTGTAAATCATTTTGTTTATTATGAAAGCTAGACTCAAAAGTGAAATAGACTATTTAATACAAGCTATACACATCAGCTTGCCATAAATATATATTGTTCATGTTAATGAACTGAAAATGTAATATCGTACAATGTTTAACAAAACTGTAGATCTTTAGTACACGGGACGGGACGGAGGATATTGCTTCACGGGAAACTATAAAAAAATAAAATTGAGAGGGGTAGCGGGGAAAGAGCACACTTTATATGAAAGTCTGTCTTTAAAATTATAAGCGTACCTAAGAGGTTTTCACGCGGACGAAGTCGCGGGCGACTGCTAGTTTGTAATAAATACAACTTTGTGTAACTCGTCAAGCCGCAAGAGGCAGCCACATGCCGCTTTCACGTACATTTCAGTCACGCCTGCGCCTTGAATAATAGGTAAGAAATTTATACTAAAATAATTAAAGTAGATAAATTAATGTTTAGTACCGCGAATAGCCTTTTCTTTAGGAAGTTAGTCGTACGTTGTCGCATATATACACAGATACTTATGTTGAACCTTTAAACATTTTTTGTTTTACTCCTTTTCTCCACTGACCTTATTTATCAACAATTAATTTGAAGATGTAATAATAATTAACAAAAAGAAAACACACATATAAATTGAAACAATAATTTATTGTGTTCCTTACAATAATTATGCAGTAAAATTATGATACACAAGATTCTTAAATCGACTTTAAGCTAGAGTAATTACAATAATTTATTTACAATGACCCTTCATTTAATTACTTAAGGTGGAAACACACTTAAAACACGCAACGCTGTAGACAAAAAGGCTGCACGTCTCGTTTCGTGTTTAAAGTGCGCCCATGGCCTTACACTCCGATGCCCCAAGCTTGGGATCTCACTAATTTATACAAATAATACTCTTTAACATTATTATGCGCCATTAGGTATTACCTTTCAAACATAGAGCAAAGGAAAATGATACACCGGATAGAGAACAATAAATTGTAACGTTGCTCTTATAAAGGACATTGCCAAAAATTGTATGGAAGTGTACCCCAAGCTGCCCAGTAATGATATATGTCATTAAATAGTGCAGATTTTCTATTTACAGAAAAACAAAGTTGTATGTAGCTATGCAGTCGCAGGAACAGTTATGAAGGTCGAAAAAGTTGACTTTTCATACTACGACGACGGTCACGTGATTCAGAACACAAAAAATCGATCGAAATTTTTAATTTTTTGATATACTTTTAAGTGATTGCTATGAAACATGGGTAGTTGTTTAAAATTCATTGTGTATTTAAATATGAGCATAAGTTTGGACAGCCTGGGGCAAATTTTGGCAATGTCCTTTATAATAATTGTTTGTTTTAAATACCGTGAATGGATTAAACTAAAGGAAAAATATAAATAATAATATAAAGTCTCTCAAGCAAACTTCTGTAAGCGATATCAATGTCCTTTGCACTCTGCCTTCAAATTTAAATCTAGGTACTGATTTGGCTGAACACAAAACTTTTTCCTAATACTGAAGATCACAAACCTAATCACATTGCCTCAAACATTGCACAACTTAAACCAATTGTTTTAAACACTCGACTGCACTATTAAGACACTTTATTACTACTTTAATCTCAACTGCTATAAATAATCGAAGTAAGATTTATTTACCACATATAACTGATATCAACACGGCATCGTACTGGTACGCTAAATCGTTTGGCTGTGGCAACACACGTAGTGTAACGATGCAAGATGTATTAGTAATTTTTGTGTGCAGCCGAATTGGTATCGTATTCGGTAATACAAAGCCAGCGATCACATTTCAAAATGAGAATTATATTAATTATTTTTAATGTCTTCTAAAAGCTTCGAGGAAATGGACATGTTGATGTGGTAGAAGTACACTTGGGTTAAATTTATTATTTTTTTTTATTTCTGTAACTAATTTATTATTATTATGGGCCTGTTGTAGCGGATGCACTTAAACCCTTAAGGGTCTTTTGTAATTAAAAAAAAAAAGACGTGCGGCACTCGCAGACTGCCGCGGTAAAGCTATTTCATAGAAGTTAAGCAACATCGGGCGCGGTTAGTACTAAGATGGGTGACCGCCTGGAAACACCGCGTGATGTTGGCTTTTTTTAATTTTTATTAAATTTTTTTTTAAGTTTTTTATCAACTTATGCAATTAAAATTATATTTATATATTTAAAAAAAAATAGTAAATAAAAAAAATCGGAACCGACGGGATTCGAACCCGTGCCTCTTTGGCAATCCGCGCACTTAGAGCGCCTTACCGCTAAGCCACGTTCCCCGATGACGTCGTTGCCGAAATTGTGCTTTTGATATTATGTTTTTGATACTCAGGGGGTGTTAGGTTTTTTCGTTACGGAATTTCTGTATTCGGTCTCCACGCTCAAGGCCCGCGATAAAAGCTATACAATAGCTTAAAAACAATTATCAGCGGTCAATAATCGGACCGCTTGTAAAGTGTGTGCCTGGCTACCATACCAACATCCGACCATAACCTCAGAGAATGATCTATTTGTCAATCTATTGCATACGAATGAGTACAAATAGTTTATTTTCGAAAACCTCAATTATTTAAAGGCACTAATTTACTGGCTTAAAAGATTTAACACTATTTCGACGTTTTCCACAGACTGCATTCTGGTGCCATTAATGTGTTTCAAGTAAACCTGTCATACGAGTATCTGCGTTAGTGCAAATAGGTTATACGGTATTAACTGAATTAAATTATAAAAACAAAAAACCCGACTGCTTATAAGTAATGAACTCAAAAGAGAAAAACAAGTATCACTCTATCTATATGAAATGAGACGGTACTCTTGATACACTTTTTGTCATTTTTTTGGTAAAACAGTAATATAAACATGATAATTATGATATATAAATATATTTGAAATAGTCTTTTTATGACCTTCCATTTGATACCCATATTGTTTAGATAACTTTTCGCCCACTTACAGCCGCCATTTTGGAAATTTATATAGCCTATGTCACTACCACAATTCTGACGAATTCAACGACACCTTATGTGAGCAAATCCGTCCAGCTGTTTATTTTAAGCTGTAGCGCGTGCCAAAGAAATGGACATACATACATACATACCCACATACATACATACATACGCTCGAAAAACATTACCCTACTTCTGACGCAGTCGGGTAATAAAATAATAACAATACGACAAAAATATAATAACCCAAAGAAACTTTACAAATAAATTTTTTAGATCCAGTTTAATACATTGAGAAAATGCTATAAGAATAAATATGATTTGAAAAGTACATAAAAATTTGATAACATCAATATCAGCCTATTAATGGCTCACTACAAAGCCTCTCTCCTTTTAAAGGAGGAGACATGGAGCGCAGACCCACCATGCTGTTACACTGCGGTTTGGCGAACTACAACTCATACAAATTGGACAGGTTACGGTTTATCAAATCAAAATCCGCCATTAATAATTATCGCTGTAAACAAGTTTACTTGAAAACACACGCCATATAAGACATTTCTCCCAGAAAACAGCCTCAATGCCACGGCCTTTATCGCATGAGAACAATATATAAACTCATACAACACAATACTAATGTACACTAAATTGACAGCTTATGGTGGCACTAATTTGACAAATATTTGTAAATTAGGCATCAAAAACATTTGTCTTTATTCCCCTATTTAAAAGTTGTGATTCTATTTGTCATTTAAGCAAATAATAAAAAAAATACAATGTTGATTCAACAATGATTGTTCCTATAGTCGTTTCAGTCAACGGTCTTATAGCGAAAAGCTTTGACGAACATCTTAAAAAGCTTTCGCTTAGTTGTTGGATCAAGGGTCGGATACAGAAGGCAGTAATTCTTGAAACGGCGCGTATTGTGAGGAGCCTCACTCTGGAGCCCTGACCACCGGTTGCTTAGACCCCCAGGCCCCGCAGCAGGCGGAATGAATTTTTTTATAAATTTTTAACAGTGTTTTTTTTTTATAATTTTATAAGCATAGTTAAAAATTTTAAAAATAATTGTAAATAAATAAATGAGTGTTATAAAAAAATACCATCCGTATGGCTGTAGGTTTTTGGGTACACATCAAAGGTATCTCCTTGGGAAAATCTTTACAAATATTATAAAGGCCAACGTTTATATGTATCTAGGGATGGATGTGTGTTACTCTTTCATGCAAAAACGACTGAATGGATTTTGATTGACTTTACAATAATTAAGATTACATATCAGAATAACATAGGCCACATTTTATACTGAAATTATCACGGCAACAACTACGCGGGTGAAACCGCGGGCATCCTCTAGTATCAAACAATTACAACAATAATGAGCTTATTAAAAAGAATAAATGTTATACGAATGAAGTGAAGTGGTAACATCAGGTAGAATAACTTATTCAACACTAAACTGTGGAACGAACACTATTTTGACAGCTGTCAATTTAGTGTTACACTTCTGATATTATTGTTACTTATGCGATAAAGACGTGGGTCTAGCGAGCCTAGAATGTGTTACCGACATGTTTCTCTATATAAAGAGAGCTATCTCTTCTTCGTTACGACATATCGCCGACACATACTAGGCAGATTAATTTAGATATTCTATGAAGACAAAATGATGTGTAAATGATGGATCACAAAATGTTCCTTGGATTTTTAACAGACATTTATTTAAAGCATCCAGAACCTCTAGTGGGACTTGTCAAGTCAACAAACGTCGCAATCGTATATCGAAACGCCGGCGTTACGACTAAAAATCGTAGATGTCAAAGGACATTGCCAAAAATTGTATGGAAATCTGCCCCAGACTGCCCAGTAATGATATATATGACATTAAATAGTACAGATTTTCTATTTACAGAAAAACAAAGTTGTATGTAGCTATGCAGTCGCAGGAAAAAGTTATGAAGGTTGAAAAAGTTGACTTTTCATACTACGACGACGGTCACGTGATTTAGAACACAACAAAACGATTGAAATTTTAATTTTTTTGATATATTTTCAAGTGTTTGCTATAAAACATGGGTAGTTGTTTAAAATTCATTGTGTATTTAAATAAAATAGTTAAATATGAGCATAAGTTTGGACAGCCTGGGGCAAATTTTGGCAATGTCTTTGCACGTAGCTGTCATAATGGTGAGAACTGCTCGTCACTACTTTGACAGCTCATACAAAATAACGGAGTTTAATCTGTCCACTTGTGAAGCCACACTAAAGGCACAGATATTATAACAGACTCGTATTTTGCTTACGTTTACAATATTTACAGCTTCTTACAAACTATTAGTATGTCACGTCGTGTCCTATTTTAATGAAACCTCAAACTCTGAGAGCTTACGAAGTGATCGTTTATCGCATTCGTGCAGTATTTTTTTTTGTTATTAATTACTAGTGCCCTTGACCACACCTAATGGTAAGTGATGATGCAATCTAAGATGGAAGTGAGTAGTTTTATAATATACAAATAGTTAAATTTGACAATTCAAAAGTGCTTGTAAACAGCCTACTTGAAATAAAAGAATTTGTTTAAAAATTGCCACAGTAAGTAACAGTTATTTTACTAAACATACTAGAACCAGCCCATTTCACCTGTTTAGTCCCCGTTACCGTAAAAATTTCATGATAAAAGTAAAGTCCGACCGAAACTGGTTTTCCGGCCGAAACCGAAACCGAATATTCGGCCCTGGCTTCAGTCAACTCATGTGGTCAAGAATAAAATTCCTTAAAATACTGAAAATTGATGCATTTTACACATTATGCTGCATTAACTAAGTTTTGTTGCTACGGAGCTATCCGAACGGCGCACGACAATTCCCGAACAGGACCGCCAGCGTCCGCCATAGTGCTGCCGCGAGAAACGAAGTTTGGCGAGCGTGCACTACTACTTCCAAAATCAGTTTCGGTGTCGGCAAAAGTTTCGGCCAATTTAGGCCGAAACCGAAACTGCCGCCGAAAATTGATTTTTGGCCGAAACCCAACTTTCGGTCGGACACTAGATAAAAGTAGCCCGTGTTATTCTAATAACAGTATAACCTGTGTTACTGTAAAATCCATTTAGTAGTTTTTACGTAAAAGAGCAACAAATATACATCCCCACAAGCTTTGGCGTTTAGAATATTATTAGGATTAGTCCAGAGAAACAAACATCCATTCATCCATAGTTGCAAACTTTAGCATTTTTAATATTAATAGGATTTTGGCGTCTCTCGACTCTTCAATCACTGCAAAATCTAAATAATTTAACGCTTTTTTGCCGTGCTAATGATCTTTTAATTTAAACCCAAAAATATTTCATGTTTCCTTAATTCCACTTCCAAAGCAAAACCGTCATAAAAAAAAGAAAAAATACGGAGAAAAAATAAAGAAAAAATACGAAAATATTAATTTTACAAAAGATTTATATATTTTATTTAAACTAGCCTAAACTTTATGTAAATAAATTTAATAGTTTAAGTTAGCTGAATATATAAAGCGTCAAAAGATCGCTACATAAGTTCTCAGAGTAAGTCGATTTATAAAAATAAGCCCAAAGGATATAGTTAAAAAATGTATGGAAGTCTGCCCCAGAGATGCCCAGACATGATATATATGTCATTAAACAGTACAAATCTTCTATTTAAATAGTAATAAAGTTACTTGTAGTTAAGCAGTCGCTGATAAAAGTTATGAAGGTTGATAAACAAAGTTGACTTTTCATACTACGACGACGGTCACGTGATTCAGAACTCAAAAAAAACGATTGAAATTCTTATATTTTTGATATATTTTCAAGTGATTGCTATGAAACATGGTTAAGTTGTTTAAAATTCATTGTGTATTTAAATAAAATAGTTAAATATGAGCATACGTTTGGACAGCCTGGGGCAAATTTTGGCAATGTCCTTTTTATATTGGTAAAGTTTCTCACCGTCGTTCTGGTTATCACACGGAAAATACTCGTCATTTGGCTAAGTGATAGTTTACTGTTAAAAATGTGTCAAAATGTTAAAAACCTAAATTTACAGTTCATTTTTATCACATAACTGTCAGCACAGCGTTTTCACAGTATTTGTATTACACCCGCATTGACATGCTTTACTTTGATGTTTGATGGCTTTATTTACGCACATTTAGTTTTTTTTTTAATATGGCAAATATTCCCCTTTTCCTCTAATTAGTCGTAGAGCACTGTGAAAAGTTGACATTAGTACCAGGGGCGGGATTATTGTTTTGAAATATAGCGCTTTTAGCCATTAAAGTTTCTGTCTACATGGAAGTTTCAAATTCATATGAAATACTTAGTCATAGGCACAAGCCTTGCGTAAGTTTTTTTACGGACGTACATTATATTCAAAGTAATAAGAATTGTCGATGCGGGTGTAATTTTCAAACACCTAATGTATATCAGCAAAAAAAGTAATTAATTTAAGATTACTACACTAAAAATTTTATACAATGTTGAAAGAAATAATTTAATACAAGAAAATGATCAACATTAACTATTCCAATTTTTTATCAGTCCTGTAGGCTTAAGATGCGCTGGCAGAGATATCTTTTATAGAGAAAATGACATATCATAGCCCAATAGCAAATGAGAAAATGACATATCATCGCCCAATAGCAACTGAGAAAATGACATATCGTCGCCCAATAGCAACTGAGAAAATGACATATCATTGCCCAATAGCAACTGAGAAAATGACATATCATCGCCCAATAGCAACTGAGAAAATGACATATCATTGCCCAATAGTAACTGAGAAAATGACATATTATCGCCCAATAGCAACTAAGAAAATGACATATCATCGCCCAATAGCAACTGAGAAAATGACATATCATTGCCCAATAGCAACTCAGAAAATTACATATCATCGCCCAATAGCAACTGAGAAAATGACATATCATCGTCCAATAGCAACTGAGAAAATGACATATCATCGCCCAAAAGCTACTTAGAAAATGACATCAACGCTCAATAGCAACTGAGAAAATGACATCATCGCCCAATAGCAACTTGGAAAATGACATATCATCGCCCAATAGCAACTGAGAAAATGACATATCGCCTAATACCAACTGAAAAAAGGCCATATTATCGCCCAATAGCAACTGAGAAAATGATCGATATTGATTATCGTCGCCCAATAACAGCGAAATCGGAGGTATAGCTTTCTCTTTCGCTCCAATCGAACGACAGAGATAAAGCGATATTTTTGATCGCGCACTATTGAGCGATTATATGTCTCTTTGTCACGAGCGCACCTTAGCTCTACTAGAGTACGTAGAGACAAAAGTGGATATAATATTATAGATATTCTAAATTATGTTGAAGATTTGGCTTTATTCATTGTAGTGAGGTAACAGGACAAACAAGTTGATGTATCCTTTATATTTTTATTGAATAGTGTTGTTACTAACACTTTAGGATAATTTCTATTTGAAAATAAACATAATATCAAAAATTGCAAAACCGACTAGATTTGAACACACGTACTGATACGGTGTCCGACTGACGTCGGTGCCGAAACTATGCCTGATATTATGTTTTGTTGGTAGTAAGCCGCTTTAACGGCGTTACCGCTATCAAAAAGAAAAGAAAAAAAATTCAAAAAGAAGTTCATATATTAAGGATATAAAACAAAGTCCTCCGCTGCGTTTGTCTTGTCAATGATAAACTCAAAGTCTATTGAACGGTATCTAATAATTCAGTGACGACGCGTCTCTGAGCACCTAAGTATTACAACTAAAGCCAAACCTTCTTCATATAAAATATCTATAACACTACGATTCAATTACCATTTGATATATAGTATAGTTAAAAAAATACATAGAGCCGAATATAGAACCTGGTACTTTTTGCAAAATTAAATGAAGTAGCAGAGATATGAGCGTTGTGCAGGTTGCTGGATGTCTGCGGGGGGCGGCGGGGGGCGGCGGAGTGTGGCGGCACTATGTGTGTCGTTGGTTAGGCACTGGGATGCTGCAACGAGAAATACCAATTATAAAATAAATAAAATAAAAATAAAAAGCCTTTATTAATAGTATTACAAACTTTCTTAGAGCAATGAATTTTAAAACATTAAATTTAAATTAAATACAAGTCGCCTCTTTGGCGTAGGCCTCCCCCAAATCTTTCCAAATTTTCCTGATACGCGCTGTGCGCATCCAGAGTGGTCCGTTTATTTGAGAGAAGACGTCTCTCCATCTCTTTCTCTGACGTCCCCTCTTTCTTTTATGGTCTCTAGGTATCCATTCTGTAACTCTTTTAGTCCATCGTTCGTTTTCTAGTCTACAAATATGACCAGCCCCTATTTCCATTTTAACAATCTAATCCTTTTAATTACGTCTGTTAGTTTGGTTCTTTCCCTTATACTTTTATTACTTATTCTATCTTTTAATTTCACACCCAACATACTCCTTTCTATTTTCCTCTGGCAGATTGCTAACTTATCTTCCTCTTCTTTTCTTAGTGACCATGTTTGACACCCATAAGTTATGCATGGTAGTATTGCTACATAACTCTCTCTACTGCATTAGTCATTATTTTTGTAGTAGAGAAATACCAATTAAGTAAAATTAAATAAATAAAATATAAATATTATAGGACAATTATACACATCGCTATATAGCCCCAAAGTAAGCGTACTCGTAAGTAGCTTGTGTTATGGGTACTATGATAACTGATGAATATTTTTATATATATTATACATAAATACTTAAAATCACTGGCTGTATTTAATTATGTCATCAAATGACAATTGTATTGATAGATAGTGTTTCTTATGCTATGTGTATATTTTCTTGTGTTATTATTTATGTTTTTAAAATATATTATTTGTAATTATATGTCTTAGTATCATTATATAGTAAGTATTTACGATAGTATGTATTAAATATATATATGTATATATAATAGGTATTTATATTTATGGACATATGTAGTATGTATATTATTATTGGTATTTTATTTAATTAGTTCCATGTATGTTTTGATTTTGTAGTTTATTGCAATCCCGTCTCACACAATTATTCTTCTATAGGATGGGTAGCCTGGAAGAGATCACTTTTAGTGATAAGGTCGCCCTTTGATTTTTCACTATATCTTGTTGTATTGTACCTTTCTTGTTTTTGTTTATGCAATAAAGTTGATTATTATTATTATTATAAATACTTATAATATATAGATAAACACCCAAACACTGGAAAACATCCATGCTCATTACACAAACATTTGTCCAGATGTGGGAATCGAACCCACAGCCTAGGACGCAGAAGCAGGGTCACTATCCACTGCGCCACTCGGCCGTCGATTTTGTACAAGGCATTATATAGAGGCATTTTAGTCCCACGCCCAAGGCGAGGGCTCTAAATAGAAACCGAGTTATAATGGATCTTGTTACTTTTCACTTAACTAACAAAATAAAATAATTCAATGATTTTAATTTTTTAGAAAATTCGGAAGTACTCGTTCCAATTGCTTTTTGGCTGTTGCGTGCAGTTGTCTATTGACGCTGAGCTCTTAAGCACTCTGTGTGATCTTTGACATGGCACACAGCATGGACTGCAGCGAGGAGAGGATCTGGCGGAACTTTATGCAGTCTTCGAACAGCGTCTCCAATGAAACCCAAACGTAGTCCAAGTAAACGCCCTAAACGTTGCGGATTCTCCATTTTGGAAGTCAGAAGAAAACTTATAAAAAAGAAGGTGCAATAATAGTTGAAGTTGTCTTTTGAAGCGCAGCTGTCGTGTAGGTTTGGCGCACTGCAAGGTGTTAAAAAAAATTTAAAACTCACCCATAAAAGGCGGGGAAACTGGTGTCGGTGTTGAACTGGAAATTGACCGGCGTCTTGGGCGAGGCGCAGCTGTAGCTCAGGTAGTCGTCCGACGCGTGCAGCTGTCTGTTGAGGCTGGGCTCCGAGGCGCTGCGCGTGATCTTGGGCATGGCGCGCAGCATGGACTCCAGCGAGGCGAGGATCTGGCGGAACAGCGGGCGCTGCTCGCGGTCGAACTTGATGCAGTCCTCGAACAGCCGCTTGAGCGCTTGCGGCGCGTCCTGCCGCAGCCGCCGCACGTCCGGCCGCAGCAGACCGCGACCCACCATCCATAGGATCTGGACACATCAAAAAATACTCTTACAAAGGTCCTTATTGCTAAGTACATAAGGTTTAAAATGGTGTGTGTTTCTTTGCTTATAATTGGGGTGTCCGGATTAGTTTTGATTCTCGAAACATTCGTTTGCGGCGCATCTACTTCTTTCTACTGTCTATCTATCTAGTACACGTAGGAGCGGAACGTGTACACTCCTGTAACTCACCTGGTCCTTGTTGTTGAGGTGGTTGTAGGGCAGCTCGCCGGCCATCAGCTCGAACAGCACGACGCCGTACGCGTACACGTCGGAGCGGAACGTGTACACTCCTGTAACTCACCTGGTCCTTGTTGTTGAGGTGGTTGTAGGGCAGCTCGCCGGCCGTCAGCTCGAACAGCACGATGCCGTACGCGTACACGTCGGAGCGGAACGTGTACACTCCTGTAACTCACCTGGTCCTTGTTGTTGAGGTGGTTGTAGGGCAGCTCGCCGGCCATCAGCTCGAACAGCACGACGCCGTACGCGTACACGTCGGAGCGGAACGTGTACACTCCTGTAACTCACCTGGTCCTTGTTGTTGAGGTGGTTGTAGGGCAGCTCGCCGGCCATCAGCTCGAACAGCACGACGCCGTACGCGTACACGTCGGAGCGGAACGTGTACACTCCTGTAACTCACCTGGTCCTTGTTGTTGAGGTGGTTGTAGGGCAGCTCGCCGGCCATCAGCTCGAACAGCACGACGCCGTACGCGTACACGTCGGAGCGGAACGTGTACACTCCTGTAACTCACCTGGTCCTTGTTGTTGAGGTGGTTGTAGGGCAGCTCGCCGGCCATCAGCTCGAACAGCACGACGCCGTACGCGTACACGTCGGAGCGGAACGTGTACACTCCTGTAACTCACCTGGTCCTTGTTGTTGAGGTGGTTGTAGGGCAGCTCGCCGGCCATCAGCTCGAACAGCACGACGCCGTACGCGTACACGTCGGAGCGGAACGTGTACACTCCTGTAACTCACCTGGTCCTTGTTGTTGAGGTGGTTGTAGGGCAGCTCGCCGGCCATCAGCTCGAACAGCACGACGCCGTACGCGTACACGTCGGAGCGGAACGTGTACACTCCTGTAACTCACCTGGTCCTTGTTGTTGAGGTGGTTGTAGGGCAGCTCGCCGGCCATCAGCTCGAACAGCACGACGCCGTACGCGTACACGTCGGAGCGGAACGTGTACACTCCTGTAACTCACCTGGTCCTTGTTGTTGAGGTGGTTGTAGGGCAGCTCGCCGGCCATCAGCTCGAACAGCACGACGCCGTACGCGTACACGTCGGAGCGGAACGTGTACACTCCTGTAACTCACCTGGTCCTTGTTGTTGAGGTGGTTGTAGGGCAGCTCGCCGGCCATCAGCTCGAACAGCACGACGCCGTACGCGTACACGTCGGAGCGGAACGTGTAGGGCACCGGCTCGTCCATGCGGATCACCTCCGGCGCCATCCACAGGATGGAGCCCGTCGGCTGCTGCCACTGCACGCCGCCCAGCGTCGACGAATCTGCGTACCATAACGACGTTCAACATTTCATTCACACTCTAGACAGCATCACTACAACAACAGTCCAGTGTGTGCTAAATAAAATAAAATTATTATTATAAAAACAAAAAAACCTGATTGCTTAGAAGTTATGAAAAACAAGGATCACTATATCTGTATAAAATTCTAAATACTTTATGGTACTGCAAACAGGGACAAAATATTTTAACCTGATATGATATTTATATTTTTGAAATAGTCTTTTTACGACCTTTCAATTGGTACCCATATTGCTAAGATAAGAGAAAAAATACACACATCCCCCCTTTTTCCCCCATTTACAGCCGCCATTTTGAAAATTTATATAGCCTATGTCACTACCACAATTTTGACAAATTCAACGACACCTCACATGTCAAAATCCGTTCAGCCGTTTAGGCTGTAGCGCGTGCGGAAGAAATGGATATAGATACATATATACATACATACGCTCGAAAAACATAACCCTCCTTCTAACGCAGTCGGGTAAAAAACAGAGTCATAAGCCACACAGCAGCCACGTTAAAAAAGCCAGTAATTATCGTTTCAATAGTACATGTTACTCACCCGACCACCGCACTTTGGCCGTGGCAAGTCCGAAGTCGCCAATTTTGACCGACCAGTCGTCTCTTAAGAATATGTTATTTGATTTCAGGTCCCTGAAATGTAAATAATTGAAAATCAATATTTGAAATACTATATGATTGTAAGCATTTAGTAGCACCGTCCATGATCGGTCGACTCACTTAACGTTTCAAAGCGTAGACTTAAAAACGGAAATTTATGAATTTATTTGTGGCGGAGTCTGAATCGAGCTATACTAAAGCCAAACTCGATTGAGAATGCTTGGCAACAAACAAATTAAAAATGAAGGTAGAAATCACTAGTCATTTTACACCTATTTTTTTAAATTAATTAGTTAATGACGAATTCATGACAATAAATTAGATTAGTAAGCTTAAAAGTAATTAATATATTCAATATCTTTTAAATAAGATTTTATAAAAAAAAAAACAAAACATAATTTTAAAGGACATGGCCGGATTCTGCCCCCAAATTGAATAGGATTTGCAATAATTATTAATATGTTAAAAAAAAATTAAAAATTAAAGCAATATTTATGGCTAAAATTATAGTTCTCTATAACATTCGCGAAATACATATTTTTTTGTTTATTTTAGATATTTCTTTAGACTCACATTAGCTTATGAGTTTGGATACACATATAATACATATTTTAACTGTATTTAGAACTTCAGTTTGTAATTAAATATAAAAAATACAACTAACAAAACACTGTATACTAAAGTAAATATTATAAACATATAATAATGAAATAAAGATTACCACTTTTTTATTGTATAAATATGTTACGATAGTCAATGTGACTGCGCACAACCATGCGACATGCAAAAGAGTGTACAAGTATCCGATCGTATTTTGACAGTTTTAAAATATTATAACATTGTTCAGACAGTTCTGTTTTCTTGTTTGAGAGGCAGTGCTGACTATTGTGACTCGTGAATTTTGATTATCTTGGATTTTAACTTGACCCACGCTTTCGTTTATCGGACTATCGTTTATTCACTTATTTTCGACTTATTGCTTGTATACTGGACTTTGTCATTGTTTGCGATTTAGACTTGACGCTCATTATGTCAAGGTGCTTGAACTGTGGTGTGGCCGTTATTCGAATGCGGAGGCATAATATAACAACTCTGGCGCCGCAGTTACAGAGTTTATTGGACGAATGGTTGTCTATCCAACAGGTAAGTACACATATGATACTTACTTTCCTTATTATACCTAACACCTCAGATTATTAAACATACAACACACATTCCTTCCTCTATTCTGTGCCCTAAGGGACTTCCGCGACTTCGTCTGCGTAGAAAAAGTTATAAGGTGTAGCATGATGTTATGTATAACCTATAGCCTTTGTCGATAAATGAACTATTTAACACAAAAATATTTTTTCAATTTGGATGAGTAGTTCTTGAGATTAGCGATAAGATTAGACTATAATATATTTCCCATTAGTCGGTTATGTTACCTAATGTTAAAAGAATATCATTGTTGGGTATATGTTATAGTTGATTAAGTTTCCTAACCCAAAAATTATTTTATTATAGATGTGTGATATGTACTGAGTAAAGTATTTCTATTCCTTAGCCTCCTCCGGAAGCAGTGGTTTGCAATGCATGTTATGTATTATTAAACCAACGATTGGAAGATGGTACACGTGCCAGAGCATTTGGGCATCCAGTAGTGTGTATTGGGTGTGGACGCTCACTTGTGGCATGGCGTTATACAATCAGACAATACACTATTGAAGAAAATAGTCCATTAATTGATATTTTCTTCTCATGGTATACCCACAATCAGGTTAGTGTATTCTTTGTTATACTAGTCTCTAGTATATTATCATTTCCTGGCTATGGAAAGAAGTTTTGTTACTGTATTCTAATTTTTAAATGATGTGTACATATTGGTCTCTTTTGATACTTAGTATCTGTGAACTATTTTCCAATGCTGTAGTATCTTTATGCAATGGTCACACTTGCCATGTTAATTAATCATTCATTAATGAATGATTAGCTCATCTAAACATTATTTTTAACCACTGTATTACTTAGGCTTTATTTCTGTCATAAAAAGGAGAGATTATGAGCATAGACCTTCCATACAGCTCTAATGAAAAAGGTTTATTGATAATATAACAACTGCTATCAAATGTGAATGAAAAAGATTGGGTCTGACTGGCTTAACATACTCTTAAGCACATGGATGTAACACTTTCCCAGTTTACTGATAATAATTAGTTGGAAGTAAGAATAACCTAATTCACAGGTATCCAAGTTTAAGATTGACAACAAGGCAATTGCTTATAAGGCGCTATGATTCCGAAACTGTTTTATTAAATAGAAGTTCATAAAAGTGCTATGATGAGTTGATGACCATGATACAATACTTTTGTACTAACTACTTATTATATTATTTATTCTAAAAGATCAAGATTTGAATTGTTATAACATTGTTACAGCAACAGAGGACAAATCTCCGAGCATGTCAACTTTGTTGGATGCGAGCTAATCGACGCTTACAACAAAACATACAAAGACATGTTGAAGAAGCAGATGAAAATGAAGCACCACCACCACCACCCCCACCACCCCCACCACCAGTTCATAACCCTGCACAAGTACAAAGGGATAGCCAAACTAACTATTTTCCGAGCTATAAACGTGCTCCAAATACTTCGAACCATTGTATTTTTATGAACTGTAATAATCAAGCAGGGCATTTGATTCCCTCATTTATTAAGGTAATGCTGCTTAAACAGCATAATTACTATGTGCCCATAAGTTGCAGAATCTGTCAAATACATTTGTATTCCAATGAGTGGGATCTCTTACCCGAAAATACAAATAGTTCATGTTATTTTTCTGTTCAGCAATCTGAACATTTAATAGAATTACTTAAACGAGAACCAGTTACATTTGATTTCAATAGGGTAGAACAAATGCCAGATCACATTTGTCACTACTGGACAGGGCTTACAGTAACAGAATTTTTATTATTGTTTAATGAAAGCCCTGTTCAAAATCTTTTAAAACAGCATTAGCTATTTATTTAATCAAACTTCGGACTGGGGATAGTAATCGCAGATTAGCTTCATTATTTAATATGTGTCGCTCTACTTTGGAATCAAAGATGAACAAAGTAAGAGCATGCTTAAGTGCACATTTCGTACCCAGGCACTTAGGATTAGGCCACATAACCCCAGAGCAAATAGCTGATAGGAACCTATCACTACCTAATGCCTTATTTGGTAACCCAGAGCTACCATTAGCAGACAGGCCAGCTATATCAATTTGTGATGGCACTTACATATATATTCAAAAGAGCTCAAACTATCTTTACCAAAAACAAACATATAGTCTACACAAATACGAAAACTTGGTAAAACCATTTATCATTGTTTGCACAGATGGACACATAGTGGATGTTGTAGGGCCATATGCTGCCACAAAAACTGATGCAGATATTATGAAAGAGTTATTTAAAAATTCCACAAGTCCCATGAGAACTTTCTACAGGCCAAATGATGTTTTTATTTTGGATAGAGGGTTTAGGGATGCAATACCTTTACTACAGTCATGCCAGTATAAGGTACACAAGCCTGAAACTGTTGATGCAGGACAACAACAATTAACAACTCTGCAGGCTAATAAAAGCAGATGTGTAACATTGTGTAGATGGGTCGTAGAGGTGGTCAATGGTCGTTTTAAACGTGACTTTAAACTATTTAGGCAAGACTTTTTTAATACAGCATCAAATCATCTGATCATGGACTTTAAAGTTGCTGCAGCAGTAATAAATAGATTCCACCCATTAATCCGAGACAGGCCAGACTATGCAGATATTTTACATAGAATTAGGCAATATTTACATACCCGTAATTATTTAGCTGAATATGTTGCTGAGGAAAATATGAATAGAAGACGAGCAACATTTTCTAGAATTGATGGTAATATTCCACAACTATCACATTTCCCTCAATTATCTTATGAAAAATTGATATTAATATCTCTTGGGCCTTATCAAATCAAACAAGCTCGTTCCTATTACGGAGAGCATGTCCGGAGTAATGGCATGTATGAAGTAGAAGTCTGTCCAGATGTTCAAAATGCACAAATAATGTTTGCCCAAGTACGTGGAAACAGTCCATATCTTTTGAGAGGAAGGATTAAGTCACGACATGTGAATAGAAAAAAATATTATTCTTATATTTTATTTGACAGATCCCCTCTTCACCCTAATACCTTGGATGCCATATTAGGCTATTGTTGTAGTTGTGTTGTCGGCAATCGAACAGTTGGGTGTTGTTGCCATGTCATGACATTGTTATGGTATTTAGGCTATGCCAGGCATCAAACAAATATAATGGCACCAGCCTCATTTCTAGATAATGTATTATTAACATTTGAAGATGATTAGACTTCAAAGAATAAAAATGTCGCCGGAGTAAAAACATTATTATAAACTGTTTGTAAAACATGTTGAGAGTAACATATTTATTTAGGCACATATTAACTAAAAAAAATAAAAATTAGTATTAATTTAGTTTTTTATTACCCACCTATCTATTCACTCATATGTTATTTAATGCATAAGGTATCAGCAAGTGTAATCATGAGTTGCTTTGATATTATTGAGTAGGTATTTCATCGGCATATTTGAAAGGCCTACAACCAGTTAGCCTTTCAAATATGATCCATATCTTGCCAGATTAACTTGGAGCAAAATGGCGACGTGAGTATTGTTCCATAATATCTATTTATTTTATTAAGGTTTTTTTAATATGAAACAGTCATATGTTATGTAATAATAATGACCGGGCTGAATTAATTCGCTTTGATAAACTAGAATAAATGTTTAGTGCCAACTCAATCTCCTTATATACCAATGATCTTTACCCATATAGTCTAACTATTGAGGTATTAATTGCTACTAACTATATAACACTGGTAAACGACAGTAAAATCATTGCTATTTAAAATAATTAGGCGCTTTTTTGTAACATGTTATTAAGGACTTTAGAAAGTTCTTGAAGCACAAAAGTTAAATAGTGGTATTCTAATACTCGTAAGCTTTAAAACAAGGTACTATATGTCACTGCAAGCAAATTTTTTTTTAGGGCACAGCTCCATACTAATTCCGGCCATGTCCTTTATTAGACATAAAATGTGTTGCATTTTCTACCTTCATTTTAACTTTGTTTGTTGACAAGCATTCTCAATCGAGTTTGGCTTTAGTATAGTCAGTCTAGCTAGCTCAATTTAGACACACCATGATAAAATATTCCAGAAGGGTCAGCCGTCGACACATACTACCTCACACGCACGAGGCACTCTGTCAACCCCGCGCGAGCGCCATCACACGCACTGTGCTCTGGGATTTAAAGGTTAAATTTGACAAGGCTGTTCAATCCTGATTAAACCCTGAAAGGCGTTTACCTTTCACAGCCAGAGAAAGAACTTGTGGCGCAGAAGCCCGCGTCACGTCAATTGCCGTGTCGGCCAAACGGGGTTTCTCTCCTTGGCAATGTACGAATCACTGGCGAGCCTACCAGGGTACCTGTGTATAATGTTCTTGGCGTGCAGGTAGTCCATGCCTTGCGCAGTCTGGCGCGCCACGTCGATGAGGTACAGCATCGGCAGCGGCGTCTCCAGCACGTGCAGGTGCTGGTACAGCGACGAGCCCTCGCACCACTGCGTCACGATGGCCAGCGACGGCTTCGACACGCAGCCCATGAACAGCAGGATGTTGCAGTGCCGCGTCTTGCGCAGCACTGCCACCTGGGGATAGCCACGACTTTACACAACTGCGATTTCTCAGTATGTTATGAATGTGACGGAGTATACGGAACCGTCAAGCACAACACGGTCTCCGTCGCGCCCGAAGTTTCCAGATGGACCAGCAATCGCCTTTATATAAAACCTGAGAGCTGCAGAACTAGAAGTGCTCTTATTTGGGGACTCACAGCGAGAAACTGACGGTAAATTAGAGATGAATCCTACTAGACCTAGTTCATCTCCGAGGCCGTAAACCGCGTCCCCATCAATATCCGTTTGTCTATCATAAGCCATGATATCATCTGCCTTGTTACCGCTTATTCGATTTTGGAGTACCCTCTTTTATGTCTACTATCCTTGCTTACAGGTATCCTAACTGCGAGTGGCAGAAAGCGGGGATAGTCCCGTACGATAAAGGGTGCCACATGTTTATTCAAGCTACGTCACATGTTTATAAAGAGTTGTACTGCTAGAGTCTCCTCTGTCTATTGAGGGTAGATTCGCTCACCTCGTTCTTGAAGGCCTGCAGCTGCGCGGGCGTTGGCGTCTTCACGTTGAGCGTTTTGACGGCGACGGGCCCGTGCCAGTGCGCCTTGTACACTGTCCCGAAGCTGCCCGATCCTGCCAACATACACACGATTCAACACTACGCACTGTAGACAAGGCACATAACCGAGTCCTTGCCCGTGTGATACAAATCGTATGCGCTAACCTTAACCTTGCTTTAACGACCCACTTAGTCTTTGAACGATCGGTACATGCCACGCGGTTTTCAGCAAGAGAAGTGCAAAAAGCCTCTCTCGCTTGTCTCTGCAGTTCTGCATCCACCTTTGCGCGGTCGAGAATTCTGTCTATCTGGTTTTAAACACGACTAACATAACTATAGTTGAGCCATCGATACGACATAAACAAATCAATCATTTTAGAAAATCTGTCACTTTTGCTTCCGAGAATTTTTGCTTATAAAGGTAAAAGAGGTCTTTTCTTGTGTTTATTCTTTTGCTAGAATGAACAAACCATAGTGATTATTGGCAATAACGGCGTCGATATAATGCTGAAAATACATAAAACGATTTTTGACGATGAAATTTTGGACACGAGACTTATTCATATACCATGCCTTATATCATAGGGTATGCATTTAGCTACTACCCTTCGATGGCTAATGTTTTATTCTATGCCCGTGGGCGCTATGTTCCATCTTTCAACAATTAGTATTCTTACATATTTTAAAACAAAGTCCTCCGCCGCGTCTGTCTGTTCGCGATAAACTTAAAGACTACTGAACAAATTGCCACGCGGTTTTCAATAGATAGACTGGTTTCTGGAGAAGGTTTTAGTATAATTTGTTAAGGCTTCACGTAAATTGCCCGCCCGGGTTTTTCCTGGGAATTTTAATATGGGGGTATTTAAGGGGCGTATCAACTCTTTCCTCAAAGGCCGGCAACGCACTAGCAATGCCTCTGGTGTTGCAAATGTTTATGGGCGGCGGTAATCGCTTAACATCAGGCGACCCCCATGCTCGTTTGCCCGCTTTAATTTCGATAAAAAAAATGCGTAAAATCACACTATTTACCACGCGGGCAAAGCTGCGATGTGATGTACTGAGTGCCGTGAGTGTGGAGCCAGCCGCGCTCACATAATCCGGGGGTCACTGCGAATTCTGCACTAAAAGATTTACCTATCCGGGCGCCGATGAGTATCTCGTCGGCGTGTATGACCCAGTCGTCGTAGCTCTCGCGCGGCGACAGCGCGTGCTTCCACGACTCGTCCGCCGAGCGCGCGCGCGCCCGCCGCGGCCGCAGCGTGCCCGTCGGCGACGCCTGCATACGACATCACATCTTATTGCTTACACTATACGGTTGTTAATCTTTACGACGACGTATTGAATCGCCGACGCAACGGGCTACACGTTGGGTATGGCTGATCAACGCAATAATTACCTGAGTGCTCTGGCTCTGTTGTTCGCCTTTGTCCTTGTCGTCCTTGTTGTGTCGGCCAGATGTCAGATAGTTCGACGACTGTGGCGAGTTGTTACTCTGCAAACACCACATCATTTTTATATTTAACACACTCATAATCGTCGTTTTCCGTACCTACCGTAATATAAACACACAAGTGGCAAGGAAAAATTATACATGCATTGTATATCATTGCAATACAATGAAAAAAAAAACGAAAACGTCTTGCGTAAATTGCAATACCTGTAGGCTTATTGTGCCTGAACAAACAATCTTATGTAATGAAAGAGACACTGTATATTAAATTATAAGTGCGCAGTGGCTGGGCTGCTTATTTGTTAAAATCAAACGAGAATTCACTATTTAGTTTATTGTACTTAACGTTTAACATACATTACAAGAACATACATTGTCTACACTGTTAATACAATGTTGCTATTTCTTAATTACTTTCTAAATAAAATTTACATAATGTTTCTCAATAGTCTCAATAAAGTTTTAGCTAAACAGCAAAAAGTCTATTGTGTGTATTTATTGACTTGGAGAAAGCCTATGATTATGTGGTGAGGAATGAACTATGGGCAACATTGTCCACGTATGAGAAGGACAATTCAAATTTTCACAATGCGAATAAAGAACCAAAATGTTTTGCGTGGTCTTCAAATTTCTGCGATGACGAAAGTTTTTATAGTGTAATGAAGAATGAAGATCCGTACTTGACTAGTTATTTTATAATTGAAGAGTCTAACCTGATTCTGCTTCCTCTGGTGTTCGGCGAGCGTCATTGGCCGTTGGACCATATTGATGCACACATTGGGCGCCGAGTTGGAGCGGTCCTGTTGGTTCAGTGAGCGCGGGTGTTGCTGCCTGCGACAGTACCAACATTTAGTACGAGTATACGCGAATCACACGACAAGCGAGAACATTATTGCCTATGATAGCCACCACACTTTGTGTATAATCCACAGCAGTACAATATATATAAACACTTATGTGCAATAAATTATATTGCGGACTTAGGCCGGGCGCCCATTGTGATTTTTTGTCACGGTAACATTTTGTTGCCGTCACCCTCTGTCACCATCAAGGCGCCCACTGTAACTGTCACCGGGTGACAAAGTTAGCTTATTCGAGTTCTAGATCGATTTCAATTAGGTTGCTGTAATGTGTTCTCTCAGAATACACCAAAATAAATTAAACGAAAAAGACGCTAAAGGGTGTTTCCTATACGTACACTGAAAGGCCAGGGATTATATAAGCGAAAAAAAAAATTTTGACTAATTAATGGGGCACCCAAAAAAACTGAAAATTATAACTTTCCATACAATAATTTGTTTCCTTTATCTATACAAATTACTTTTAGTCTGCTTAAAAATATGAATAATTTTATAACATTTTGAGGCATCTCCTTTCAAACAAAAAGTGTTTATTTTTTATGTGCAGCATACGTCTAATCGGAACTTTCAGCAGCCCAATGGCGAAAAGTCGCCCCAGTGAGCGCACTCGCATAGCGATGCATAAGTCGAGTGACAGTCACGTCGCCAGCAGACGAAACTATTTGTCACCTTATTGTCACGTCATCATAGTGAGCGCACTCTCTAATATCTGCACTGCACTCGATTAGGGGACTTAAAGTCACGGCGACAAAAATCACAGTGGGCGCCCGGCCTTATTATTGCCTATGGTAGCCCTCAGACTTCGTGCGTAAACCATGTCGGTGACTAGAATAATATATGTATGTCGGCGGGATATTATGTTTTGTAAATAAATGTAGTATTATGACAGATGTGACGTCATCGCTCACCCCACTTTAATATTAGCGGAGTGGTGGGTACTTTAGCGTTAGTCTATAAAACTCAGCGCAAACTAACAACGGTGCAAAGTTTAGTGATAATTAATAATTAATTAAAGTAATTCCGTTACACGATAATATAACTATGTTTAACTTAGTGAAGCGTTTTCATATACCACCCACTCGAATCCGAGTGCATCCCAGTAGTACCCCATATCGTAGTTCTATAGAACTGTTGGGATATTTTCCGGGCTGTCAAGTTATATCCCAATAGTTCTATATAGTACTGTAGTACAGTTTTTGCTCTTGACTTTACTTATAGCATATGAGTTATAAACTTTATATTATTTTAATTGATATTTTATTTTGTTTTTAACAAAAAAATGTCCCTTGCGACACAAGCGAAGTTGTTAAAACTAAGTAGTAGTCGTGTCTAAAAAAATATTCTCTTATTTTAGAAGTTACAGGGGGACACATTTTACTACTTTGGAAGTATATTTAAAAAAATGATATTAGAAACCTCATTATCATTTTTAAAGACCTATCTATAAATACCCCACACGTATGGGTTTAATGAAAAAAAAAATTTGTGTTCCAGTTCTAAGTACGGGGAACCCCTAAAACTTATTGTTTTTTTTCTATTTTTGTATGAAGGAATAAATCTATTTAGTAAATTTCAATAGTATAGTTCTTATAGTTTTGGAAAAAGTGGCTGTTACATACAGACGGACAGAAAGACTTTACAAATCTATAAGGATTCCGTTTTTTGTCTGTGATTTCATATTATACTTAAAAAAACTAGGTAATTTATATATAACGTACAAACAAGATGTTGATATCGACATTTCTTTAATTTTGTCCCATTAGTTCTATATAGAACAAATAGGGCACTAAACTCTAATATGGTGTATCAACAGTTCTATAGAACTAAATTTAGGGGGTACTACTGGGATGCACCCTCGAAAATCCTATATGTAAATACATACAAAACACTGTGCCACACATTTACATTGCTAACTGGCAACATGCCTTAGAGAATATTATAATATATTATAAAATAATTATCCTTACATATTATAAAACAAAGTCCCCCGCCGCGTCTGTTTGTCTGTCTATTCTATTTAATTAATATGACGATAATTGTTGGAAAAGTCGGAGAAATTTAAACCGCCTGGGAGCTGTTTTCGAAACGCTTCTTTATCAATTCACAGACGCACACACACGCGCGCGCACACACGCACACACACGCGCGCGCACACACGCACACACACACTCTCGCATGTACACACTATCCATTTTAAGTATCGTAATATATCGCAATCTGGTAGGACTGACCCCCAAGTCACGGGATATCTAGTTTGGGGGTCCAGGGTAATTTTAAGTAATGTAAATGATTTTTGAGTAAATAAATTATTATTATTAATAATAATTTTCTCTTTCTTAGAAACACAAAAAAGTCCGCGATGGCATTTATCTATCTTTTGAGGATAACTTGCTATATCCTTTTTTCTATAACGGTAACGTTAATTAACTAACTAAACTTAAGGGAAACGTTATTTTTTTTTCTTTAATGTTCTTGATGAATGCTTATGTGTTGCACGTTGCATTCACAAACCACTAAAAACCATTCTCGTCATGTATGAGTATGTCGTAGATAACTGTTTTAATTGATTCAATTCTTGCTCTGTGTTTTTTTAACCGATGAAAAAAAACGGAGGAGGTTCTCAATTCGACACGTCTATTTTTTTTTATATGACCACGCATAACTTTTTACAAAGTTGTCCGATTTTGATAATTCTTTTTTTATTAGAATAATTCCATTGTCATCATGTTAGTATCTGATGATGATATCCTGGGGAAATTGAAGGAACTCTTCAAATTTTGGAGGCACGCTTACAGCGATTTCGGTCTTTGTGTCGGCATCAGTAGCTTTTTGCCTACTAGTGCCGTATAATATACTATGACAGTATAGTACGAGTATGTTGCGTGGCGATAAATCACTAAAAAGTAAGAAATAAAATTTTTTAACAAAAAATAGAACCGACTCAAAACGCACTAAAAAGTAAAAAATAACTGTCATTTAGTTGCTTTAATTTACTTAAGCATATCTAGGAGTCGGTGCCAGCCAAGGTTTCTACTTTAAGAACATTACCTAGAACCCACAAACTGCTTTACTACGTTAAATAAATGTTCCTTAAACTTGCTGGCACCGACTTCATATATATGATTAACTAAATTAAAGCAACTAAATGACACAGTTATTTCTTACTTTTTAGTGCGTTTTGAGTCGGTTCTATTTTTTATACATTTAAATTCAAGCATATCTTCTACATAGATGGTTAATTTTACAATGAGATAGAACGTTGTAGACGATATTTGGGAGGCAGCGGAGGACAATATTATACTACCGATACCAGTCCAAGCGACACGACAGTGACAACTATCTATACAGTACAAACCAACAAGTTCAGTTCAAACAGAGACTAGTTCAATACCTGTCGGCTACATACGCGTACGACTGATGATAATTTTGAAAAAAAAAATAGGTAATGAAGAAACTCTATTTGAACCAAATACAGCAAAGTTTAATTTTAGGATGTTACTTCAAAACAGTGTTTAATTATGAATTTATGAGTACAAGCTCTGATTGACTTGAATTTTCACACAGTTATTGTTATTATCACGTTTAATTTTGATCAATCAAGGCGCAGGCTTGATTTATTGGTGTAAGTGTACGTTAAAGCGGCATCCGACTGCCCCTTGCGCCTTGACGTCACTCGAAATTCAGTATGGCGTAAATATTCGCAAAGATGGCGGAACATTTTTTTCATACACTCCCATAATTTGGATATTAAATGAAAGAGTCTAATTAGAATCACAATTAAAATTTAAAAAAAAAGAAATTATATATATTTCATAAACGGATAAAATATGCTTTGTAGTAACACCATACCATTTAAGAAAGTACTAGTGGTAGTAAGGCAGTGCTAACTATATACAATCGGTACAGTTAATGGGTAGTTGAGATATTCACCAGCCAACATCAAACTCCTTCATCTTCTTGGCCGGAGAGGCAGACCTGAACACATTTATTTTTTTCCTTATTGAGTTTAGTTAGCGGTCTTGCAAATCTATACCTCAGAATAACTTATTCTAGGTTATTCTACAATTTCGACGACCACCGTGGCCCAGACGTACCGCCAAGCGATTTAACGTTCCGGTATGATGTCGTGTAGAAACCGAAGGAGTGTGGATTTCATCCTACTCCTCACAAGTTAGCCCGCTTCCATCTTAGATTGCATCATCACTTAACATCAGGTGTGATAGCAGTCAAGGGCCAACTTTAGTCGATTAAAAAATTCATTATTACTCAGTGGAGACAAAGACCTTCTCAGTTGTAATGTTTGTAACTTTATTACACAGTGCAGAGTAGTCTTACTTTGTTGCTCTTTGGCATTATATCGCAACGGATATTTTCTATTTAGCAACTTTTAGATGACAATATATCGTATTACTTTACACAAGATTTGTTTGTTGAAGCATTCTGCTTGTGCTAGCATCTGTGTGATCATATAAAGTTGCAAACATTGTGTAGAAGAAGCAGAACTCAAAATGTTAGGCATTTTGAGTTCTGCTTCTTCTTTTTTATTACAAAGTATTTTATTTTTAAAAAAATATAGGATTAGTTTAATGGATCCAAATCTCTTTCTTCTATAGGTAAAGGGAGACAAGCCCTGCAGAAGGCCATTTATAACAATAATGAAAATTATGATTCTTAAAGTTTAGTTGTTTTAGAGTCCAGGCTTGTGAAAAGTATAAAATACGGAATTTTTTTGTGTATTGACGTCAAAACGAGCAATAAATGAAACACTCTTTGGCTGGTGGGAGGTTTCCGGTACGATGTCGTGTAGAAACTAAGGGGTGTGAATTTCATCCTACTCCTAACAAGTTAGCCCGCTTCCATCTTAGATTGCATTGTCACTTATCAGGTAAAAAAATACTGTCGTTAGGGCTTGCTCTGAAAAGTATGTTTTTAGTTTGTAGTTTTGTGCGAACAATGCGCGTCGAGTGTGTGAGCCGTCACTTTATTTGCGTTTCATGTCACATCACTGTGCCTACTGTAAGATTTTACCGCGTCGATATCGAAAACAGTAAACGCAAATTTTGTATGGAATTGGAGTAGCGCCATCTAGTTATAGTGAGAGTAAACGCTTTTTTTCTATATAATTTGACGTTACGAGTGAGTACGTTTTTACGCAGTCGCTCGGTGAAAAACTCACACTTGCCCCACACATTACATTACAAACTATACACGTCCTGAGATGGCCTTACATAGTTTTAAACAGTATAAAGTAGTCATGATAAAAACCTGAGATTTATGACAGCTTTCTCGTTACATTTGTGTATGGAGGGTAGAGGAAAGGAGGATCATCTGTGTATATGAAAAAGTGTCCGTCAAAATTTATTAAATTAGGATGGCGCCACAGTTGCATCAAAGTAACTCTCAAAAGAAGCGCCAAATATTGTTAGAGTATATTTTTTTGTTTTGAGATTTACGTCCACTTGGACAACTTTTCACAACACAAATTTTACCCATAACTGTTCTGTTATTCACTCACTTTTTCATAAAATTAAATGTTTATATATCAATAACCGTACTATTTACTGTTTACGAACTAAAATCACTCTAAACGCACGTTTGGTTATAATTCTGTAAGGTTATATTTACCACAATAAGTTGTTGAAGTTCTCAATAATTAACTACTTTAGTCGATAATGACATTAAATTTTTTAACTCGGCATACTTGAATTCATCTACGATTGCTACATTCATACCATACCCTGTGCATCCACTAGCGCGATTGTGGAGGATTTTTGAACTGTTATTTAACGCATACAACTGGACACTTTTTCAACTTTTCTCCCATATAAGATGACTCTCCTTTCCTCTACCCTCCATACATTTGTGCAAGTTAAACACATCATACCCTCAATTTTGTAATGAATTATAAGCACAGAAAATTTATCTTAGTCATCTCATGTATTCTTTTATTTGAATAATTATATTTTTCATTATTTGGTTGTGGTTAAAAGAAACTAATTATATAGAATATATAACTGTATGATGCCAACTTACTTGTTCTGATGGTAACCAAAGTTCTGTGGCAGGTATATGAAGCCGGGATGTGTTTCTGGATTTTTCGCAAGTAACGCTGCATAGTATGCGTCTGTCAGTCTACCCTGCAATATATATAAATCATTTTAATATTTGTTTCTTACTTACAAATCAAATATTAATGTTATTTAATTAGCCAAATTAGGGTGTCAGGTTATTGATTATATTCGGACGAATTTATCTAAACAAGGTAATGTAATTTTTTAATTTAATTAAACAGAAAAATTACACTAATAACACTAAATATGTATGTGACTTCTCCATGTTGCAGCTATGAAATCAGTTTGGCTGAAATTCAGAATGTAG
Organism: Mycalesis mineus; assembly: GCA_034621355.1. NCBI lineage: Eukaryota > Metazoa > Arthropoda > Insecta > Lepidoptera > Nymphalidae > Mycalesis > Mycalesis mineus. The sequence continues at coordinate 19,636,321 of CM067884.1, read as the reverse complement.
ATAGAATAAGCAGTAAGGCAATGGGCTACTCTATGGCCCAAAATTTGTATGGGTAATTAATTAGCTTATTTATAAATTTGAATTTTAGGTCACTCAATTGGTCATATAACAATTAATGAAGACATATTATTATTTATATGCATATAAATAAGATATGCAACCTGATGGCAAATACTGGGCACTTTGTCAGCACAGCGCTGATGGAACTTAAAATTGCACTGTGAGCAATAGAAGCCATTGAACAGCAACCTCCGACAGCACTCGCAGAAGGCTAGTGTGAAGAACGTCTTTCTGGTGAACTGGTGAGACATGTGCGATATCACTGGCAGCTTGTCCAGGATGCGTACTGTCACCTGGAACAGAAAACATGTGTCATCAGAGGCAGGGCTTCTTCTTTATATCTGGACCTTTACCACACTTGGTCATGTTGTTGAAATTTGGGTGTTAGTCTCATTAGTTAGTTCAGATTACAGAGGCAGGTCATCATCACTATCAGCCTAATTCTAGCATCACACAACAGGGTCAGGTATCATTAATCCTTTCATACAAGATCGTCTGTTTAGGGTACTCTTGACCTGGCCATTGTTTAAAATGTCCTGAATTTGGTCCAGGAACATTCGCCTAGGTCTTCCCCTTCCAACATTTCCATTCACTCTTGCCTCATAAATCTCTTTTGTTAATCTTCTTTTATTCATTCTCTGTACATGCCCAAACCATCTAAGCACCCTTTCTCTATTTTAGACACTGCATCTTCTTTTACACCACACTGTTCTCTTATTATACTAATGTTAACTCAGACAGACAGTTTTATTCCGCACATACTCCTCAATGCTCTCATCTCTACTGCATTTATTTTACTTTTATGCTTCTTCTGCCATATCCAACTTTCACTACATACATAAGTGTGGGCGTGTGATAAAGAAAAATGAAAGGGCAGTCTATTGATTTAGATTAACCAATCATAATTCCTATAAATAAAAATAAATAAAATGAGCCTTTATTACTGTTTTTCAGTTTTCAATATACATTACATACATTACTTAAATAAATCATTACTATTCTTAAATTACTAAAATAATTAAAAAAAAGAAATGAATTCTATACTTTGACTGTATTCTTTTTCGTAACAGCTCGTCTTTCGACAAAGGCCTCCTCTAAGGCTTTCCACTTGCTTCGATCTTTTGCCATTCATAGCCATTCATAATTCCTATATGTGCAGTTAAAATGATCAGATATTCAATTTGGCATATCTATAATAGTACTCATGTCTATCCAGATAGATAAAGAGAACTTTAAAACAATAAAATATAATTGATGATTATTATATTTCATTGACTATCTTAGACAAAATGTTAAATTGCATGGCACAGCATATTAAATTGTGGGGACCTAATTATAATATAATCTACACTGCTGACATAGAGCTGAGATAACAACTTACTATAGTGCCTGCTGTGGTGAATCCCAGGGGAGGACAATTAATTAATAAAAACATTTGTTAATGTGATCTTGGACATTAAAATGAGTTATACTATTATTCAATATGTTAGTCCTAGTAATCTACAACCTAATGAAGTAATCGTGAAATTTGTATAAAGTAATAACTTTAAGTAAAGAATAATATGCTTAAAACATATGGTATTGTAATATGTTTAGATACTTTGCTAAAACCTACCCTGAGAGGGGTCAAACCCCTTACTAAATGACAATAATCATCACTGATTTGGGCTATTTCTTACCATAAAAAAACCACTAACCTCTTCAGCATCTATCATAGTAATGTCAATATCCCACGGTATCACTTCATTATTGCCTGTCCGAACCACTTCACACATTTCACATGTCAAGTTCCTCAGTTTGAGCGCCTTCATCAGCGCCTCGCGGAGCGTGACTCCCTCCTTGACCTGCACGCTGGTTCGCTGCTGGTTGGGCAGGTGTGCCCGCAGGAACACCTTGGGCTGCCGTGTCAGCGTATCGTACTTCTTGGACTCGTCCTGCCAGGTATACTCCTCGCTGCGGTCCGGCGAGTCGCACTGCAGCAGCTCGCGCAGCTTCTGCTCCCTCAGCTCCAGGTGGTGCAGCTTCGCCGTCAGCTCTTGGTACTCCGACAGGTACAGCGACGGTGGGTGCTGTAGACCAGCGAACTTCGCGTTCAACGCATCGATGTTTTCCCTTGTTACGTTTATTATGCTCTGGATATTCCTAATTTCATATGTCGGGTCGGCTACGTCGTCACTGTCCGTGGACGTCGACATATTAGCACTGTTAAGCGATAATGCGGGTATATTTCCATTAATTTTTCTTGTACAATTTTCTTTCTCTCTAGTAACTGCCATTTCTTTTCTTTTTTTTTTATTTTTTCTTAATTTTCTTCGCGCATACTCGCGCAGAGCAGATACACAATGCTTGTTGCCATATTATCGTAAACCATCTAGATTATTTAAAATCTATACCTTCTTTCGTATTTTAATGATATTTACGTAATAAATTATTTCAAAATCTACACAATTTTCAAATAAAAATTGTAAAATTAACAAAATTTATTTCGAAACTTTGGGAAACTCAGGTATGTCGACATAGACGAATAACCGTAAATGACTAATATCTTTGGTTAAGTGGTGGAATGTTACGATTTCCCTTCCCTGGAATGTCTACTATTTATCGACAAACTATCAGAGATTTATAAACTGCCCAAGATTATCCCGATATCTACTTACGAGCTTTTGAGGAACATGGAAACTTACTTACCCCTACAAACGAAGACATTTGAGTTACCCGGATTTGGAAAATTACACTACTTGAAATACCTTACCTCCTACCTTACCTCTACGCTTTACCCCTTATGAAAAATATATTATGAATAGGTATATAACACTAAATATATCATTTTACGGTTCTTTCCTGCGGAAAAGAATAAAGGTTACTCCTTAATTAACAACGTGAATAAGTACAAAGATGACATCAAGGCCATAAAAAACTTGATTCCAGGCAGTTAAATAAATTAAAAAAATCTTTGACATATGGCCATAAAGGACTTGATTCCAGGCCGTTAACTAAAAAAAAAGATTTTACATGTTATGTTTGACGTCTGTTTATTTTCGTAATTTGTTATTCGCGAAAATCTAAAAAGTGGTGATTTTGGCTTTCAACACATTTTCAGTGTTTTTCACGGAAAGTCATTACAATGTAGCTTTAATCAAGGGTGTAGGAACTTTTTAATGGAATCGCTTGATGTACATTGCATACTATAATATATAACGAAAAATACCTTTTACCTTAGAGTCGATTGAGTCAATCAATACTATAAACAAAAAATATAATTTCGAGCTCTGTCATTCAACATGAATTCTCCACGTGTCTCATATGACCAAGTTAAAACTATAATAGATTTTATGGGCCAACACGCAGACTTTGCCACGGGCAACCTGCGCTCTTTAGAAGCAAGGCGTACTTCTAAAACACTGTGGAATGAATTAAGTAAGATTTTGAACAACACTCGATCTGGGACTAAGAAAACTTCTGACGGTTGGAGTAAGGTATGTTTGCTTTTTATCTTGTTTTCCTCTAAATACAAGTATAAACCATGTTGTGCTAGCCAAATTCAGGAAATTATAAACTGACAGACATATCTATATGATCAGAAACTGTAATGATTGTGTTTTTGTGCTTAACTCCCAGGTTCTCAGGTTTTCGAAGACTAATACAAAATTTTATCTCCCTTCCAGCCTTTACAAAATGACAGAAATCTGGTTACCATAGGCTTGCAATGTTTATAGTTACTAATCTTTATTAAATATTTTTTATGACTTTTAATGAAAATATGTTGCAGTACTGGAGCGACTTCAAAAGTAAACTCAAAATCAAAATTAGCATTATGAAGCAGAATGAGAATAAAAGGTATAAAGGTTCACAAAAGAGAATAAAGCCACTGACAAGATTGGAGAAAAGAGCACTCATTATACTGGGCCCGCACTTCGGAAGGACAATCTCCAAGGTTGAAATAGACTCATTTAGTTCTGTGAGTTAAATCACTTTTGATTATTTCTTATAAACGGTCAAGGCTAGAGATACTTTTTCAGCAATAAGCTTTATTAAAAAAAAATTAATAAAAAATATTGCATCATTTAGGTATACTAAAGTCAAACTCGATTGAGAATGCTTGTCAACAAACAAATTTTAAATCAAGGTAAAAAATGCAACACATTTTATGCCTAATAAATTTAAAGTTATGTTTTATTTTTTTTATAAAATCTTAAATATATTAATTAGTTTAAGCTTACTAATCTAATTTATTGTCATGAATTCGTTCGTCATTAACAAGTTAACTTAAAAAATTAGGTGTAAAATGACTAGTAATTTTTATCTTCATTTTTAATTTGTTTGTTGACAAGCATTCTCAATCGAGTTTGGCTTTAGTATAGTTACTTTAATTTACTTAAACATTTCTATGTAGTCTGTGCCATTCAAGTTTAGGACTTTAACCCCTGTGGGCCTGACATTCAAACCTTCTTTGAGGCCCGCGGCTACCCTGGTAGCGACGGAGCTATAATGACAGCTGTCATTATTTGCCTGACCGTTGCCAGGGGACCCCTCGGGGCTGTGAAACTTTAAAGCAGAAAGCTCGGGTAGTATATATATATGGTTCAATTGAGATTCTTTTTTTGAAGTCATTTAGAAAGGACATGAAAATGATGTCCATATAATTAAATACACAATTGTACTGATTTTTTCACAGGACAGTCCACCTGAAGTGAAATTGGAAGCGTACAATGAAAATGGTCACAATACTTTTGCAAACAGTCTCAGTGAGGGCAGTGACAGACAATCAGGTGAATACATTATTGTTTAAACTTATTTGAACCTTATATAACACACATCTAGTTTATTATTGAAAGCGCTCTACAATGCCAGGCCTCACTCCTTAGGAGAGGGTAGACCGTATCCCCACCACACTGCTCCAATGGGCTGACGGTTAAGTAAACACAATTTTATTAAATCTATTGACATTTTATAGATGAAACTAATGACAGTGTGGACTCAAATGAGGAATTTGAAGACAATTTGAATGAGGAAAATGAGCCAATCTTTAATAGTGAGTATTTACTACCTAATTTAGATTTACAACTATACAGAAGTAACGGCCCAATACAGGGCCAGGCCTTGCATCTTATAGGAGAAGGGATATGGAGCATAGACCCACTACACTGCTCCAGTGCAGTTTGGTGGAAAAAGTTACATTTATTAACAATTAATATCAGATGTTGATGAATGTAACAATGGCAAACAATGGCATTGTAACGTGGTAGAGGTGTCTTTGAGGCATGGGGGTGTATCACTAACAACTTCGCGATTCTGAACTTGGAATGTTCTGAAAATTTCATAGAAGAATGAAAAATTATTCTGTGACCCAACCCAGGATTCGAAACTAAGACCTTGTGATCAAAGCCACATAGGCTAACCACTAGACCAGTGATTCTCAACCACTGTGCCGCGGCATTTTTGTGTGCCGCCAAATTTTGCAAATATAAAATAATGTTAATATTATTTAATTATATTATTTAAAAATAAAAATATTATTAACATGAATATATATTTCAATGCACAAAAAAAATAAATTATTTTATTATTTGCTTTCCAAATTTGTGATTCACTTTGCGTCGCATTTTTTAGGAACGCATTAGCGACACAAAGCTGGGTCTTGGTGTATTTAAAATTTTTGTCATAAACTATTTATGCAGTGTGTTGTAGTAAGTAAATAATTTTTATCTTTTTCTATGTGTGCCGCCAAATTTTGAAATCATTCAATATGTGCCGCAACAAAAAAAAGGTTGAGAATCACTGCACTAGACCAACAAGTAGTTAGTAAGTAAGGCGTAAGAAGTAAGTTAAATAGATATAACTAAAACCTTCTTCTGTTCATGAACTGTATAGGTTGAAAGTTAATTCTGTTGAACCACAGAAACTTAAATAAATATATTCTAAAGGGCAGCAAGGGATCACAAAAAATATTATTGAGTAGTGACATCTTTGTATTTTTTAGGCATTTATCCAAAATGGTTAATTGAACTTGAAGAGAAACGAGCCGAAGCTGACCTCACTCGTGCCAAAGCTGAAGAGAAAAGGGCTAATATAGCAGCAAAGAATTCAGAAGCTGCTCTGATACAGGCTGAAGCTTTGAAGAAACTAGCAGACGCAGCAGTTCTACAGGCTCAAGCTCTGACTAAAATAGCTGGGGTACTTGAGAACAATGCACTGAGACAAATTGTACCTTTTTGACTGGATATGTCTCCATTGCCGAACCAATCATGTAATGACCCACTACAGGGTATAGGCCTCTCTCATATTGAAGAGGAGGACTCAGAGCTTAAACCCGCCATGCTGCTTCATTGGGAGTGGTCTGGATTAGGGTGATGTTTGTAGTTAACAGATGTTAGTTATAATAACCAATGTTTAACTTGGACTTGGGTTTTACGTGACTTTGATGAACTATGAACAGCTATGAAGATATCTTAAAAGAAAGAAAATCCAATATATTTTAGTAGTTCAACCAAAGACATTATTATCTGTGGCCTCACAGGCTAAACATAGGATCAATGAGTCACTTAGGTGTGAAATAACCATAGATTAAAGACTACTAGATGGAGTCATAACTTAGGTTTCAAGAGTGTAAGACTTTTCATTCGGCCTTTATTAGAAAGTGACACGAGATTATTTTTTGTCCCTTTCAGAGTGTTCGTTTATATTGTTTGTCAAGAGTGGAGTTTGTGACAGTACAAGGGACATATCTGCAGCAATTATTTGCTTTTTATTAAATTTGCTGATAAATAATATAACTTTGCGGTTACGATATTAATTTAAACGTTATCGTGCTATGGTGGGTTGTAATATTTTCGGCTGCAACAGTCGCAGCGAACAGAAAATCGAGGAATTACGTTTCATACGTAAGTAGGCATAAACTTCATTGATTGATGATATAAAGCTTAGATATGTTATTTTTTAGCAAATTTCATGTATTATGCGTTTACTAAACTATATTATATAAAGTAATATTTCGTATTTTACGATATTTTAAAACTTAATGTTTTATGATGTACTTTAAATGTTGACATGTCATGTCAATAAGGCTGATTTGCTGTCTCACGAGTGGACACGCTATGGGCTCTATCTATTAGTCTTTAATCTATGGAAATAACTGTTAATATAAATATTTATTACTTTTCAATAGTGTAGTTTGCAATGTTTCTTTTATACTGCCAGAGACAGCTTGGTGTGACCACAATGTAGAAACCGTTCAAATATTTACTGTAAATAAACTATTTTAAAATTAACATGATATCTTTCTAAAAAATGTTTCTTTAAAAGAAATAAGCTCGCGCTTGACCACTATCTCACCAGATGACAAGTGTAAACGTGGTCTAAGGTGAGACTTGCTTAGAAGAAGCCTATTCACTCTTCTTTTAAAGATATAAGATATAGATATATTCCTATAAGAATAAAGAAAAACAGATATCATAAATCAATGTTTGTAGCACTCTATGTATGTTACAAAGTTTAAAAAAATAAAGTTAAGTGAAAGAATAAAACAACTTTGATGTTAATTGGAACATATTTATTTTAAGTTTATATTGTACATATTTACAAAAATAAAAAAGGACACTGTACAACAATATGAGTTTCCTTTTCAACTGAGCACGGCTTGATTTATGAGGTGGGCTGAAATTCACCAGATTGTAGACACCATAGAAGTAACCAGTCAAATTGTTTATTGTTGTAGAACTAGTAGAGCAGTTAATTTAATTCAAATCATGTCAAAATCATCTCTCTGAAACAACATAATTTAATATTATTAACTAGCATTGTAAACCAAATCATTGTAATATGTATTGTTTTTATTAAGTGCTATTTTTTGATTATTATAATTAATAGATTGCTTTTTTTATTGACTACAAGTTGGCCCTTAACTTCACACCTGATGTTAAGTGATAATGCAATCTAAGATAGAAGCGGGCTAACTTGTTAGGAGTTGGATGAAATCCACACCCCTTTCGCTACTAAACGCTAAATCACTTGATAGTATGTCTTTGTCGGCAGAGTGGTAACTAGCCACGAAAGCCTCCCACCAGCCAAACCAAGACAAATTAAAAAAATCTCAATCTGCCCCGCCAGGAAACAAACCCAGAACCTCTGTCTTATAAATCCATTGCACATACCACTACGCTACAGAGGTGGTCAATGATATACATATAATTGGTACACCAAGAAGATTGATGGTATGGAAAACCACTGCCTATAAACAGAGCAACACCATACAAAGTGCTGCCAAGTCTCGGGTGCAGGTGTCATTCATACATGTGTAATTACACTGGCTACCATGCCTTCCACAAATTAACAATTTCAGCGGTAATAATTACAGTAGTATTTTCCCATACACAAGCTCTGACACAATGAGCTCTACCTTCCTTTCCTAACTTCTTAAAACCTCTCTTGACTGTGTAGTGATTAGTTGACAGCATTGGCAAGTCAACAAATACAATACCGTATGTATGTATGTATATACAAATTTATTGTATCACACCTTCCCTGTCAGGAGGATATGGGTAGGCACATGCCACAGTTCTTGCATATATCTCACTTTAAATTTCATTGAAGCAAAATTCAATTATGTCAGTTTAGGGTACTTTTGAACTGGCTTTTAATCAGAATGTACTAGGCTTTGTCTAAGAACATTTGCCATTGTTTTTTCCTACCAACATTCACATTCACATTCACCTTATGAATCCTTTTCGTAAGTCTCCTTTCATTTATTTATATTTGGTATAAAAGATTTGTTGAGCTTACAGTGCCGTGGGAAACAAATATCCCTAAAGACCATGAATTCATAGTGAATAAATATTAGACCTTACTAATGAACTAACCAAAAATGGTTATGTGGTTAGTTTACATGTGGTAGAAGTGGGTGCGAGAGGTATACCAGCAAAGTCTCTCTATAACCTGCTAAAAGACCTTGGCCTTACTAGAAGTGCAGTAAGCTCTATATTGGAACAAGGCTGGGCAGGGAGAATTTATTGAACAGGAGTTGAGTGTTGATGGCCGTCACTAAGTGTACTTTTTTAATCCTACACCTGTGTCACAAGTCTCGGGCTCTGTTCGTAGTTTTTCTCTCAGCCACACAATGGACCCGACCCCTGCACAGTGAATCCATGGAATGCTAAGGTATTCTTCTCTCTCTGTATGACTAAACCATGTCAGCATACCTTTCTTGATTTTAGTCACTACATCTTTTATACTACACTGCTCTCTTATCACACTATGCTTAAATTCAGTCTTTCAATTTTAATCCATTCATACTGCTCCTATTTCTACTGTATTTATTTTATTCCGTGCTTCTTCTGCCATACCCAAGTTTCACTTCCATTCAAATATTGGCACTAATACTTCACTATGTACAACTAGTTTAGCCATTTGGGACACCTATTCATAAAGGTACAAAGCACCACTCACCATATTTCCAGCCACCAGCATTCACTTTCATTTCAACATCACTTTTACATCATACTATATAATTATGTCCTAAGTAATACGAAATCTTTGGAAATTAGAACTATAAACTATAACATATATAAGCATAAACACCACGTACGTACACAAACACATACACACACACACACACACACAGATTAAAACCATGTCGTAACAGATTTATTAGTAAATTTAGAACAAAGTTTACAAATTCTTTTACATTTTGTTTTCTGTCAAAATGTAATGATTTACAGATTTAGCATATCTTAATATCTTTCCAAAATAATTGATTTAGTTTTTACGAATTACCTTAATGGAAAGTCAGTCTAGGGACCAAATATTCATAACCAAATCAAATTTAAGTGTCTTTAATTGACTTATTTTGTCAGGTTTCAATTGCCAGCTGTCAAAGTAACATCTGAGGATGTACTTAAATTTCATTTGTGTTGGAGTATTTAACTATAAAACTTTTAGATTAAACAATGTGCAGAATGTACATACCATTTCATTATATTCCATAACATGTCTCCTGATGGCTGACCCATCGACCCACGTCACAAAGTCTTCCAGTGATCTTGTCACCAAAAAGGCAGGGTCTTTGACCACTTCGGGGCCAACTCTAACATGACCCTGCTCTATGAATTTTGTAGCTTCTTTTAAGTTCTCTGACATTTTATCTGGAAAATTATAATTAGATCAATTACATGTAATTATAAGAAAATTAAAGATCTCGACAAAGGATCAATTGCTCGCACACTAATTTTATAATTTAATCTTTGAATTTCTTTTGTTAGTTCAAAAATTAAATACTTTTTGCCTAACAATTTTCACATACATAATCACCTATTCTGTTGAATATTTTATTTTCCTGAGATTTTTACCCAGCTAGTAATAAATAAGACATACTTCTTTTCATAACCACTGGCAGTCTTCTTTTGCAGAAACAGGTTGCTGATACATTGCTTGCAAGTGCTAAGTCCCATCTAGTTGGGATGAGCCCCATTTGATACAACTTTTCTAAAAGCTGTGCACTCGATTCAGTTCTGAATTCAGTGTTGGCATCTAGGTCTTTTATTTTATTTGCAAGATCTCGTACCTCTCGTGCTAACTTATTATACCTATAAATACAAAAAGTTTCAGTTTAGCTATTGTTAACATTTAACCAAACCATCATATAAAAACAAAACAATTATACTCGCTTGGTATAATCTTCGCGCTTTTGTATATAAAACTTTTTCATAGTTTTAACCTCATTTAAATTATTATCAACCTTCCACGATATAAAATCTACTTTCTTGAGCAGCTTTTGCTCATGAAATTTTAGTTTTCGGACCATATTTATTAGGAAAACACGAACCACGTGCTGTCTATTGAATGCCAAAATAAACGAATTAAAAGTTTTCCGTGTAAATTTAACTGTGCTTCAGTTTTTTTTTTGTGCAAAACACTGTAACTAATAAATGAAAAAATAAAATTTAATATTTCTTTTTATCCATATCCAGTGATTTATCGTAGCGTTTATTTAGTATTTACTATATTTTTGATCTAAGTATCTGTGAGTGTGAGTCTGTGACAGATACAGACTTAAATTATTTACGGCAAGTTCAAATAATATAAGCTTACACTTTTCTTGTACACACATTACAGCGTATAGGTATAAGAAAAGTATAAAGTAGTCTTTTTGAGTTCTATTCTCCAAATATTCGACTGACTGACAGAATAGTGATAAAATGAAAAATAATTACAGGCGGGAAGTAGGCGGGTCATTGATGTTATTTGATTGATTGAATTATTTTATCAAACAGCAATATTTTATGTCCATGACGCATAATGTCTATGGTTTTTGGTAAAGTGTCTATATGTATTTTAGAAAGATGTGTTCTGTGATTTACCATTAAATATATACTCTTTGATTCTACTCTATGCATCGTAGACGGAGACGGAGACGTGAGAAACAGAAAGGAGAATAGGCTGTGCATGCATAAAGTGGTCGTTGGTATTTTTTTGTGAAATTACTTGATTAAAAATATAATTAAAATCTTCAAATTATCGACAAACTACTAGTGACAATGAGTGTTTATCAAAACAATACTGAAGCGTTATCCCAATACATCCAGTCGATGGTAAAATTGGAGGAGCTTCAAAAAATGACCGAAGATTTGGACAAAGAACTCGAGGATTCCCAGAGGTTAATGTCGGAGATTAAATCAATCTTTAACACTGTTCCGAATGGTCAGAACGTACCGCAGCTTAATTCTGAAGCTAGACGTGAGCAGCTGGTGCAATTTCTTGCCGCCGATGGACCCCGGATGTTACTGCCGGACATGGAAGAAGTAGTCGAGATCAACTTTGAAACCATATTAACTAGTTTAAAGAAACAAGCGGAAGATTTAAAAAATGATATAGCGTGCCCTGAGCCTCGGCAGGAGAGTTCTGGTAGGCTGTTTGAGAAATTAAATTTCGAACAGTATGCTGCGAATTTGGACGAGTTTTCGAAGCGCTTAGGGAATATAAAATTGAATAATGCTAATGGAAATAACAGGAACAGAGTGTTGGAAATGAAATTGGCTATGTTATGCGAGGATGTCAATAATTTAACACAGGTGATTAATTTAGATTTTTGTTGTTTTACTCAACTTGTAAGATCATCTCTTCTATGAATGTTTTACCTGGGCAGAGCAAAAATATTTTGACCATAAGCATATGTAAAGTGAATCCATCTAAAACACAAGCAATAATTATAGGCAGTCATAATTTGGTTGCACACATTGACTGGGCTAATATTCCTGATGTAGTATTTGATGGAACGCATGTGCCATTTTGTGACTCGGTTAGAAATCTAGGAGTCACTTTTGACAAATATTTTGCTATACCCTACAGGTAAGTGAAGTTAGTAGGAAGGTGTTTGAGGGCATCCAAACATTTGTATAAGATTTATTTGGTTGTTTGGTCTTCGCAAATATGACAATATTTCCATGTTTCGCGACAAACTCAAGTGGCCTTCTATTCGCCTATAATAATAATAATAATAATTTATTTATTTACTAAAAAATCATTTACATTTCTTAAAATTACCCTGGACCCCCAAACTAGATATCCCGTGACTTGGGGGTCAGTCCTACCAGTTTGCGATATATTACGTTACTTAAAATGGATGGTGTGTACATGCGAGAGAGTGTGTGTGTGTGTGTGCGTGTGTGTGCGCGCGCGTGTGTGCGTATGTGTGTGTGTGTGTGTGTGTGTGTGAGGTGTGTATGTTTATCGTGTGTGTACTTATTTTTGCTATTCGTATATGTATATATTTTTACCTGTTTAATAATTTTTCAGTTGCTTCATAATTAAAATTGCTTAGCTTGGTATTCAATCTTCTTTTAAGACGGTAACTATTCAAATTAATAATGTTTATACTATTATTGATGTTTTTATATAGAAACATTCCCATATAGTAAAATTGGCGCTGGGCAAATACGCTATGTGTTTGGGGAATATTTAAAGTAGGTCTGCGCCGCGGAGTCTCGTTGGTACTTGTAACAGCTTGCGATCTGTGGCAACGAATAACACATCTAGCAATATATAGCTGCCTTACTGTTAGTAATTTTGCTAATTTGTAAATATCGTCTGTAGGAAATCGTCGCGGTTTACTTAACATCACTTTTATGATTGCTCTTTGAGCTCTTTCTACTTCAATTATGTGTGAAGAAGCGGCACCTCCCCAAACTGGTATGCAATATATCAGTAATGATTGGCAAAGTGCCTTATAAACCTGAATTGTTAGTGTATCGTCAGCGACCTCACGAAGGTTTCTAAAGACTGGAATCAGTCTTCTGACTCTATTGGCAAGTGCTGATATATGAGGGTGCCAGTTTAGATTTTCATCTATGACCACTCCCAAATATTTTATGGTTGCCACTTTTTCAAGGGTTCCGCAGGTGCATCCATTTCGTGAAACTGTAGATGAATTGCATGGAAAAGTATGCAACTTAAGATTAAAGTTAGCCGGCGGCTGGGAAACACGTGTGATACTAAAACAAATGAACTTAGTTTTTTGGACATTCACCGTGAGGAGGTTATTTTCTAGGCTCTTAGTAATCTTACATAATCCATTTTCAGCAATCTTTCGTGTGTCGTCCCAGGTTTTCCCGTGAAATATTAGCGCTGTGTCATCAGCAAAGGCCACTATTTGAGCATTGTCTAGTTCCATATTACAAATTTCATTGGCGTACACCAAGAAAAGTGTTGGGCCCAAAGTGCTTCCTTGAGGTATGCCGTGTGTTAGTTTCCGGGGGTTGCTAGTGTGATCCAGTATTTTAACTCTTTGGCACCTGTTGTTAAGGTAATTATTAAACCATTTAAGTGGTGTTCCACGTATACCAATGTTCTCCAGTTTCCGGAGCAAAAGGGGTATAGAAACGGTATCAAACGCTTTCTTAAGATCAAGAAATACTCCGAGACATTTATTTCGTTGATCCAGATGCTTTGTAACTGTAGTGGAAAAAGAGAGTACGGCTTCCTCCGTGGATTTACTGGCCCTGAAGCCGTATTGATTACACGCTATTAGATTGTGTTTTTCGAGGTAACTCATTAACCTTATATTCACAACTTTTTCCAGAACCTTACTAAGAGTTCTTAGTAGGGAGATTGGTCTGTAGTTTGAAACAGAAAGTTTGTCACCATCTTTGTAAATTGGAACAACGATTGCCTGTTTAAATATGGTTGGAAAGATACCTGTAGACAGGCTCAAGTTACAAAGATAATCAATGGGGAAGCACAGGATATCACGAAATTTTCTCAAAAAACTAGAGGAGACTCGGCAGTCATCTGGAGCACAATGTATTTTTAGATTTCCCAGGATGCCTTTAATTTCAATTGGGTCTGTGGGGTAAAACATCATGGAATTACCATTCTGAACTTGTGTTTTCTGGAGAGAGATTAGCTGTTCTTCTGTTTTATTAGTATTTTTTAATATATCTTCAGCAAGTGTACTTCCTACATTAGCGAAAAAATTATTAACTATTTCAAGAGATGCCACTGAATCAGAGCCCAAGTTTAATAATTCATTAGGTTTGGGTTTTTTCGGATTTAAGTGACATATTTCTTTGAGTGTATCCCAGGTCTCCTTTTTTTTGCCCAATTGTTGTCGGAGCTTATTACGATAATAATTAATTTTTAGGCTTTTGGTTAAAGTTTTGCATGTATTTCTATAATTTATATATTTTATTTTATAGTCTATACTATCGGGAAACTTTCTAGTTAACATATGAAGATGATCTCTTTTACGAATGCATTTAAGAACACCACGAGTAATACTCACATTCTATCCCTTTTATATAAAGACCGCCAATTGTAGTGTTGTAGTTTTTAAGATAATTTTTTTGTAATTTTCTTTATATATATATATATGTATATATAATATTTCATTCATAAATAACATTGCTTTGTTGGGTTAGTGGTTAGCCTATGTGGCTTCACAAGTTCCTGGGTTCGAATCCTGGACAAGGTTTAATTTATCTGTGTTCATTCTTTTAACAGATTTTCTAGAATAAATTCTAAGTGCAGTGCCACAGAGAGCAGGACAAGCTGTTGGTCTTTGTTTCCATCATTAACATCTGATAGTTATCATTATCCCCATATGTGTATCATTTATACCATATTGCTCCATATCCCTTCTCCTATAAGGAGGGAGGCCTGACCCTGGGCTTGGACTGATTAGGCCATTAATAGGCTGACAATAACGACAATAAAGAATTTCTATGTCTGGAGTCAAGAAGTTGAAGATGTTACACCCCAGTGACTGTCTCGGTGTCTGTAGGATCTACACAGATTATAGTGATGCTCTGTTAGACATAAATTATATTACTTGTTTGCAGCAGTAAGTATAAAGAAATTACGTATTATGTAATGGCCATTATTTAATTATAGATTTTAATTTCAGGCAATACAGGATAAAACAAAGTTAGCAGAAGTAAGTGAGAACAGAAATACAAACCAACTGGACAGTGCCACAGTACTGCGCTATGATAACTTGATCAACAAACTGTTGCACAGCATCAATGAAGCTTCATACTTATTGAAAAATATGAATTAAGATAATACTTTTATTTTTAAACTGTATTCATTGTCTTAGTTTAGTATTAGATGTGTAAGGGGAAGTGTGTTCTTGTGAAAAAATGATAATTAGAAATGTATACCACTTAGACACAAACCGGTCAAACTTTTACAGTAATTAAAACTTCTTTATAATAATTTCTTAGGGCTAACGCTAAAACTCGCGCGGGCGCACGCTCGCGTGTGTATAATGAAAAATAGTATGGACAGCGCAGGACCGTGCAAAGGAGCGCGGGCGCGGGTGGCGGATCGTCACCCGCGCGGCGGGCGGCGGGCACACGGCGCGGGCGCTCGCGACGGGCACACCCAAGCGGGTTTGTTTCTACAAATCGGTCGAGATGTCACGGTCACACGCGTCGGAGGCTAGGTACAATCATGAACATCGATACAAAGCGCGTAATAATTGAGGTGCAATTGTGGCCAGTAATATGGGATATGGCGAATGAATTATCGAATTCTCCGCTGAGTAACCTACTTGTCAAGAACGGGTTATGCAGTCGACGTTGTTTCCGTTGACGTCTTTTTGCCAAATAATAAATTAATAAATAATCCATGGTAATCTACTCCACACAACTGTATACGCTCGACATCAAAATTATACTAGCAGCGCTAACTGAGATGGGCGCACGCGACGGGTGCCCGCTCGCGGATTTGTGGCCCGCGGCGGTCGTCCGGCGCGTGCGCCCGCGCCCGTACCCGCCTGTGTTTTAGCGTTAGCCCTTAGACTATAAAATTGGTTACTTAGGTGAAAGTATTTTCATTGAGTGCATTCTAATGGATTTGAAGGTAGCAGTTAAACATTTGCCATTATAGCCCTTTGACACAGAATTTTATGTACAAGATAAGTTTTATATTATATAATATATGCTATGAGAGCACTTCTTTTTACAAAATTATAAAACAATTGGTATGAATTGGATTGTTAAAAATAAGGTGTGAATGCTGATTGAAGCAATCCACTGTTGTGATCTCATTTGAATTAGTGGATATAATAAAAAGGAATCATTTAACATAGATTATTTATATGTTGTACTTGGGACTATATATATGTATTATATATTTGAGTTTTATATGTTAAATTTTTGTATAATATTATTTGATGATAAATGTAGTCAAAAGAGAAAAATAAATTAAAGCAAATTTAATTTACCTCTATTTTATTTATTACAAGTTTAGTATATATATTTCATTAGATATCTGTAGAAAATATTACATTGGCATAGCCTCAGCAGAATCCATCAGCGGCAAGTCTTCATCCTGAGTGACATGGTGCACCCAATCTTCACATGTGCATGAAACAATCTTAAAAGAATAGTCAACATACCTGCACGCACCCTTTTGCGGCACATGCTGCAAAATAGAGCGCTATACACATTTACGCAGGATGTAGACCAAGAGCTTGAATGGAACTACATGTGCAGCTAACCAAAATGCAATATGAGAGTTGTAAATTAAAATAAAGAAATATTAACAGTCTAGCCACCCATTTTGTTGGCCTTTTGTGTAAGATATAAATTTTAATTACTTAAATTCAAATAAAAACAACTGATAATAATGGTTAAAAACAGTACTGTCATGATTTCATGCCAAACAATAAAGTCAAGTTATGTAAAGTTACTCAACAGAAATAAAAAGGTACATGCACTAGTCACATAATTCATTGGTCTTATTATAGTCATCTCTAAATATATAATAGGTTTTAGTCCCCCAGTTTTATTCGCTTGCTGTCCACATAGTCAATACTTTCTCCATTGTCATTTCTCTCATCGTTAGCTCCAGGCTTTTCATCAGCTTCCATAACTTTAAGTTGTACCCCGCTAACTACAGCTCCATGTAAGGTGTTTATTGCATCCTGTGCTGACTTCATAGAAGCGTACTTAGCAAACCCAAAAGTTTTTGAAGGAATCGTGGAAACATGAATGAGATCTCCAAACCGGCAAAATATGTCCATCAATATGTTCACAGTTGGAGGACGAGGTCTGCAAATAATGAACAACCTTTGAGCAACCCTACTGTTAATGTCTGCCATTGGTTTAGGTGATGGCAAAGGTACATTACAATAGCTGGGGTCTTCCAAAGACTTTTGTGTGTGCAGCTCAGTGTGACCTGTCGTAGTCTGAGTTGCAGCTTTAATCAATGAAGATGCATGGGCAATAACTTCAGCAAGCTGCTGCAGATCTGGGGTACCCGAGTCCACAGCATTTTTAAAGTTGTTGACCACAGTTGTAAGGTCACTAGCAGCCTTGCTCAAAGGGTTATTATCAGGTTTAACGGTTATGATTTCTCCAGATGGAAACTCAAAGTAGTTTAACTTCTCCAAAGCATAAGCAGCTGAATTTGTTGTTTCATAAGTGATGGTGGCTTTGGAGATCCCATTGAATGAATCCATCGCATAGTGACATTGAGCCATGCCTGGTACAATGTCGAATAAGTTCTTGATGTATTTCTCTAAAACTTGTGGAGTACATACTACAGATATGGTATTGAAATCTTGAGTGCCAACTGAACCAGAGGAACTATGATTTTCTGGAGTGTTATATCCAATTTTAGGTACAGAGTTCCTATCTTTTATATTTTGGATATACTTAGGCCCACTGTAGTTATTTAAATGAACATTGCTGTCTTGCCACAAGTCAATACTATTTCTGCTACGTTTCAAGTCATCACGAGGTTTTGCAAATACAGGTTTATATTTTTTATCACATTCTTCAAAAGCTTTGGCAGCATCATAAAAAGACTTATATACGACATAAGCAAGCCCCTTACAAATGTCTGTGACCTTGTCTTTATGTAAGCGAACTGACTCTACATGTCCAAATGATGAGAAATATTGTCGCACCTCTGATTCTGTGGTGTCTTTAGAGACTTTAATGAATAGACGCTTGTATTTGTCTTCATTATCGTTTTGTGAGGGGTTTTCATTTTTATTCACTGCTACCATAACTTTAAGTGGCTTGTTGTCTGGACTAAATACTTTCAAATGTAAGTTTTGAATAGCAGCAGCCGCCGAAGAAGTTTTGTCGTATTTAATGTACGCGACACCTTTCGGCTCTCCCGTATTTCGGTCTTTGGGCATATATAGATCTTCGATTACCCCGAACGGTTCGAATTTTTCTCTAATATCATCTACTTTTAAAAGTCTACTACATACCACAAACAGTCTTGAATAAGGTGCTTCTTCCTTGCGTTCACCACTGCGTGTATTACTCTGATTCATTATGTGATGTATTCAGTAAACTTTAAAACCTAAGTTTAGTCTGGTCAATGTCCTAGTCAACAACACGGTCAACCGTCACGCTCGTCGTTTCTTAAATTCCAGCTGAGAAGTCACAAATTGTACAGTTATAATCTATTTTCAATCAAGTCTGGGTCCATTTAAGAAAATTTTAATTGCGTATTTATGGTGAAAATATAGCTTCGAGTGTCTTAAATTAAAATACTACATTAAATTAAATCCATTTTTCATTTCATTACTGAGCAAACAAAGCAATGCAGTAAAACGAAAACCACCATTTTTGACATGACGATGAGCCACACTGCCACAGAATCCAAAGTAATTTTTGTAACAGATAACTGTATGAAGAATATTATACGTACTTGTGCGCTTCATGTGTTACGTCCATGGTCTAGGTTTACCTTTACCGTAGACAGAGAATATAGATAGACGAGCTACTAAAAGAATAATAATTGCAAGAACAAGAAGGAGCGAATGTAACATTTGAAGATGTGAGCAAGACGACACTACTTTTTGTCTCTATTTGCGTATAGGGTAATTTTCATAGATTAAAGACTACTAGATAGAGCCCATAGCGTGTCCACTCGTTCCATTCGAACCCGCGTCACGCGAATCTGCGAACTAATTCAAAAAGCAGGAACAAACGCCGCCATCTTTTAAAATCATTGTCGGAATAAGATGTCCCTGAGGAATAATAGCCCCAGGAAGACATCATCTGGACTTCTGACGTCTTAGGAAACATAATACAAATTTTATTTCAAGGTAAAATTTTCATATTATGTGTTCCGTTTGACGTCAGAAGTCCATTATGAAGAACTGTTTGTTATCTCCTGGCGGCGTGTACGAAAAAAAATGCAACAATGTGATTAAGACAATTTATTTCTTAAATTGTAATTTTAGAAATAAAAAACAAATTAAGTATGAAAATATAGAACAAATAAAAAAAAAATTATAATCAGTATCACTGTGTGTAAATATAAATTACCATGTTTCGAAAAATTTGTTACAGATTAAATTTATGATTCTTTAAACTAGAAAGTACTGAGAAAGGGACTTTGTATTTGAATCAATTTTTTATTTTTTAATCTATTTCCCTATGGTCAAAACCTCTAAAAGTATCAAGCCAACTTTCCTTGGACAAAATATCATTTACGGGATAATGTTCAACCCAGTTTAAGGACGACACCGCAGATCTGAAACTAACAAATCAAATCAAATCAAATCAAATCGTTTATTTGCTGATACAATTCTGTACTTTATGGTATTCATTATATTCTTGAAAGGCAACAATTGTATCACGCCCAATTGGCATGCAAAATTAAATTATTATTAAAATTAGATGAATTTTACAATCAAATGTTAATTTAATAAAGTCTAATACAAATATCAAATGTCAAAATAAATTCACAATGTCAGATTAAAATACTCATTCAGGTCATAATACGTATTCTCCAGAAGAAAAATACGGAGCTTATTTTTAAAAGTAACAAAATTATTTAGTTGTCTGATATGCTTTGGCAACTGATTGTATACACGGATTATCATGATGCAGATACTCTTATTAAGGTAAGCTGTGTGATGAGGAGGAAATCTATACTGGTCTTTACAGCGCTCACGAAGATGCCTATTAAATAATTGATTGTTGTTTCGCAAAAACAACGCTAGCTCATAGATATATAAAGAAGTTACAGTGAAAATTTTCAGATTTTTAAAGTGATGCCTACAGGTTTCTCTTTTATTTATCCCGCATATCGCTCTTATGCACTTCTTTTGAGCGACAAATACATTGTTAATGTGACTAGAGCTACCCCAAAAAATTATGCCATACCTAAGGATGGAGGAAACTTGGGCATGGTACGCTATTAGTAAGGTTTTCCTGTCAACTGTTTTAGACAGCATGTAAAGCATATACGACAATTGATTAAGCCTTGAACATACATAATCAGCATGGGATTTCCAGGAAAAATGTCTGTCAATATTTAAACCTAAAAATTTCGTTTCATTAGTTTCGTCAATCTTTTTGTCCATATATTTAATGTTTATGTCATGATTTGTACTACGTCTTATATTTTGAAAGTTAATTAATTTTGTCTTAGTAAAATTTAATGTGAGTGTGTTATCTGTCAACCAACTCATTATGTTTGACAAACTCTTATTGATAGCACTCTCATGACCTGCAATGTCCTTATGTATATAAATTACAGTGCAGTCATCCGCAAAAAGCACCATGGGATGGTTTGTTGAATTTGGTAGGTCATTTATGTATATGAGGAAGAGTAAAGGGCCTAACACACTTCCCTGTGGTACACCACGGGTGACAATTTGATCTTTAGAACAATATTTAATCTCTCTTCGTGATCTAATGTCAATCCTATCAATTTGTGTTATTTGTTTCCTATTTACGAGGTACGACTTCATTAAATTTAAAACGTTACCTCTAACTCCATATTTATCTAATTTTATCAGTAATAAATTGTGATCTACATTGTCAAAGGCTTTACTTAGATCCATGAACAATGCTGATACAATAAGTTTGTTGTCTATATTTGTCATTACATTATGTACAAAGTTATATACGGCCGTGTTTATTGTTTTTGTTTTTCGAAAACCCATTTGGTTAGGGCTAAATATGTTATTTTTCTCAAAAAATGTATATAGTTTATTATACATAATTTTTTCAAATACTTTAGAAAATATTGGAACTAAGGCTACAGGTCGATAGCACGACACGTCATCTTTGTCCTGCTTCTTAAACATAGGTTTTATAATTGATATTTTCAATTTATCGGGAAATATTCCTTGTTCTATACACATATTAACTAAATAACACATGACCGGTGAGATAATAGGTGAAACATATTTAATAACCTTAGTGCTAACGTTATCATAGCCAGTACTATTTGTACTTTTCAAATTCTTTATGATTGACATAACATCTTGAGATGTTATTGGAAACATAAATAACGAATTTGACACATTTGTATTTATATTTTTAGCATAATTAAGATTAATATTACAATGTGTATTTTGGGTGACGAAATAATTATTAAAGGTTTCTGCAATATCAATCGGGTTTTTTAATATCTTATTAGCGCATTTTATTTGTTGTATATTTTCTTTTGGGTAATTGTTTTGTTGCCTTCTTATTATGTTCCACATCACCTTCGATTTGTTTTCAGAGTTGGAGATAGCATATGCATTTTGTGATTTCTGAGTCAAGTAAATGATCCTTTTTAATCTTTTTGAATAGTTTTTGAAGATTATTTTATTTTGCTTATTTTTATTAGCTCTGTACTTCCAAAGTAGTTGTCTTTTGCGTTTACACCCTTGTTTTATACCTTTCGATATCCATTTTGGTCTCCTATGACTATTTATTTTAACTTTTATTACAGGGAAACACAGGTCATAGAATAATATAAATAAGTCATAAAATGCATTAAATGCTTCATTAGCTGAGTTATAAGTCAATACTTCAGAAAATGTTAAACTTTCAATACAGTTATTGAATTTTTTCATGTTTTCCTTACAATAGTCCCTTTTTTCTATAAACCAATGTTGAATGCGACAACTTTTTTTAACAGGGCATTTAAAAATTTGAGCCAAGTGGTCGGACAATGCCAGTTCGGTTACTGTAGTCTTGGCCCTTGGTATGTTATGTATAATATTATCAATACAGGTTCCACTGCTAATTCTAGTTGGTTCATTGACTGAAAATTTTAAATTATATGAAGTCATTAACTGTCTGAAATGATTCGACGTATTGCTTTGTTTAAGCATGTCAATATTGTAATCGCCACAAATAACGATTTTTTTATTTTTTATGCAAATAGATTCCAGAATATCGGATAAAGTGTTAAAGAAAATATCCAGTTTGCTCAATCTATTATTAGGCACACGATATACACATATTATATATAAATTGTGCTCTAATAACTCGATTGCGGATATTTCTATTACATTCGATATACTTAAGCTTTTAAAAGTGTCTAGTGATTTAAATTTATGACCACATCTAACTAACTAACAGGCGCAGCCTCAATGCCAGCCTCTAATAAAAGGTTCTCAACCCAAACATCAATAACTGTTGCAGAGGCTGGTCGTCGTCTGTATGGCTCTCGTGTGGAAAACGAATGTGTCATAGACCCTCTAACATTTTTAGACACATTTACTAAAGTTCTGAGCGAAAACAAAGATTCTGTAGGTACTGGACAGGACGTAAAAGTCCAGCTCGACTCGATCTGTCTTCGAACCAAAAAACGGGGTGCAAGGTTATACAATTAATCTTATCTATAAAATGTTGAGGATCACAATGTAACAAAGTAAAATCATGAACTCGACGGCTAAATGATAGCAAAAGAATTGCAGCAGTACGTTTTAATACTTCATATAAGTTACTATGATAAGGATTTGTTTCTTGTAAGTACTTAATGAGAATTCTTGCATCCTATATGGGGATTTTAGGAAGTATAGGCATAGCTAACGAAACTGCCTCCAAAATGTGTTTAACTAAATGATTTGATGAAATATTTATATTTGAAATTGTTTTACAATTAGAAGCTATAGCTGATTTACGTACGAGTATGGTACGGTAAGCTAAGTTTTCTTCTAAATACAATTTTGCCAAATATCTAGCCACCTCACTGGGTGAAGGTTTACTTTATTTAATAAACACCAATCTGACCACTTTCTCCAAACGGGGGCATATGTTTTAAGCGTTTATGGCCTCCAGCAAGATAAAAGAAGATTTTCCTCCTCTTCAGACCAGTTTTCCGTTAAACTGTCTCACCCGAAATAAGCCACGCTTCCAAGATCAACGACTCGATGAAAGCTGGTGGACGTCCCGATGTCGAGTCTATTAATGTCTTGTCTAGATCTCGAATCTTTATAGGCCGTGCTAGAGCACGACTTTTCAAATCCGGGAGCCAAAAGGACTTCTTGCACTTGGGTGCACTATTACGTACTTGCCTGCAACAACTAAACTCGGTAGAGTTTAGGTGTTGCAGGACGCGAGAAAGTAGTCCGGGCGGTGGAAAAATCAAAGCTAGATTGTACATCCAAAACTTACTGAACGCGTCGTGAAAGGAGGCGTTCAAGTCGCTCAAGTCGAGAGACGCATAATTTTGAACGACGTGAGCTCTTTGAGACAGAGCAAACAGATCTATGACTGGCGCTCCCCATACGTTAAAAATTTTGAGATGTTGCTCTTTCTAGCAAGTGCCACCCCGTGCCCACGCGATTGCGCGATAGATTGTCAGCTTCGGCATTGTACACTCCCGGAAGGTAATGAGGGAGAAGTACAATATTCAGGCTGTCCGTCAGAGTGAAAAGTTCCTTTGTCAAGTCCAGAAGCCTTTTCGACCTTATTCCTCCTTCGTTTTTTATGTAAGAAATCACTGTTTTGTTGTCGCTTTGTAAAACTACTGTAGAATCTCTCAGTATTAGGGCCTTGGCTGAGATTGCAGCAATCACAGCCCACATCTCTTTCAAGTTGCAATGGAACTTTCTCTGTTGTTGACTCCATGGGCCCGCGTTGCAGAACAGGACAATGCAACCTTCCCCGGTGGGTGATGAAGGTCGCAAAGTTGAGATACCCTAAGAGGCGTTGCGCCTGCTTGAGGGTCCAACTGCCGGTTGCAAAGAGAGATTGCAGACTCTGACGTGAAAGGAGGCGTTCAAGTCGCTCAAGTCGAGAGACGCATAATTTTGAACGACGTGAGCTCTTTGAGACAAGGCAAACAGATCTATGACTGGCGTTCCCAGTTACGTTGAAAATTTTGAGATGTTGCTCTTTCTAGCAAGTGCCACTCCGAGCCCACGCGATTGCGCGATAGATTGTCGGCTTCGGCATTGTACACTCCCGGGAGGTAATGAGGGAGAAGTACAATATTCAGGCTGTCCGTCAGAGTGAAAAGTTCCTTTGAGCCCGTCACTATGTCGTTGTTCACAAGAGCACCCCATTGTATGTCCGATGCATCTGTTATAAGATAATTTGTAAAACTTCTCTCTTGGTGAATTGGAGTCGATTGACAAAGAATCTCTAGCCACCAAAGTAGTTCGACACGCACTCTTGCGGATATTGCATAAGTTTTCGTGAACCTCGGTGTAGATACTTGCTGTGACGTTGCAGAACACGGCAATGCAACCTTCCCCGGTGGGTGATGAAGGTCGCAAAGTTGAGATACCCTAAGAGGCGTTGCGCCTGCTTGAGGGTCCAACCGCCGGTTGCAAGGAGAGATTGCAGACTGACGGATTCTCGCTACTTTTTCTGGAGGTAAGGACTTGCTGTTTTGTTGCGTGTTCCATGTTATTCCTAAAC
The DNA here is from genome assembly GCA_034621355.1 of Mycalesis mineus. Classification (NCBI taxonomy): domain Eukaryota; kingdom Metazoa; phylum Arthropoda; class Insecta; order Lepidoptera; family Nymphalidae; genus Mycalesis; species Mycalesis mineus. The sequence continues at coordinate 19,611,146 of CM067884.1, read as the reverse complement.
ACTCCAGAACTCTCGTCGGTGCTGTGACTGATTTCCCGTGGTTTACACACCAGCCCAGACTGCTTAAGCAATCTATTGCCATATGGGCGTGTGCTCTCAGAGTTTCCTTTGACTGGTGAACAATGAGGTAATCGTCCAGATATACCACTAGGCGAAGTCCTTTGTCGCGTAATATTTGAGCTAAATTTAAAGAATTAAAAATATATTCTTCAGAAGGAGGTATTTTTGTTAATTCTTCACGAATAAATTTCTTTTAAAAGTTGTTTTCGACGAAATTCTATAATTTCTGCACGTTTACCGCATATAATCTGCAGGATATCATGCGAAACAATTTTATAGTTTGACTCCGAGCCAAATAACTGTCTAAGCTTCTCATACAATGCAATTGAAGAGATCTGTGTACCAGCATTAGAAGACCATTCAATTACTGATTGTAAAGCCTCATTTAGTAACTCGTTCTGAGCCAGAAACGCGTTTGACAATGCCGCAAAACTACGTTCCATTTTAACCCATTTCACTAAGCTATAAGAATCCTCAAAACGCCTTAACTCTTCATTAATATGCAACTCTATAAAAGCTGGGGACGCCACATATTTCTTTTGCGCGTCATTATATCGCACCGCTTTTCAATCAGCAGTATTAAATCTTTGCATAGAAGATATTTTATTTACCCGATCTGGTTTTGCTTTTTGAACGGATGGTTCTTTAATCGAAACCACTAAATTCGAAATGTCAATCTTGTCGGGGGACCGTGAAAATGGATCTGATGCAACTGTAGAAACTCTGTTGCATAGGCAGTTGAGCACATAATAAATTATTAACTTGACTTACCGATTGCTGAGTAAGCGACTCAAACCTGCGATCCAATTAATCCGACTGGCTGCGGCACCTTAAGCGGCTACGGTCCCCCGCGCTGCGGCGTTTTGTTTTCGACGATGGCGGTGTTGCTTCCGACGAGTTTTCATTCTCACTAAATAAATCTTCTGATCGAACTTTCTCGATCTCCGATGACGCGGGTATTTTCTCCATTTCGTGCACACAATACTTACGTAACGGAAAAAATTTGCTAGTTATAAATACTTTTTACTTTAGATCTCAAAAGATTTTTAACAAAAATTTCTAACGGTCTTGCGTAGTTGAAGAACGATGCAACAATGATTTTAAAAGATGGCGGCGTTTGTTCCTGCTTTTTGAATTAGTTCGCAGATTCGCGTGACGCGGGTTCGAATGGAAAAGATTTGAAATCTAGCGGAAGAAGACGATGTACTCTTCATAATGGACTTCTGACGTCAAACGGAACACATAATTCTTAATGGTAGACATGGCTGTACGGTGTTATATACCTTTGCCTTTTCCCAACGGGAAAGAATCAAGCAAAAAAAAAAAAAGGTTTATGGATGGATTTTTATAGTAAACGTGATAGGTGATAGTAAACATTGTTATTGTTTAATTTTAATTTCTGATTTTATGCGAATAGATAGGTTTATAAAAGTGTAAAATGAATGCATACTGCTAGTAAATTACGTATATCTTATATTTGATGAATTAGCAATAAGATAATTTATACTGTGCAGAACTTCATTAAAAATTATGGATTCTTGAAAGGCATTCTTCGCACTTGGATGCTTATATACGTATCTTAAGATGTTTCACAAAACAGAGTCAATGTTTTCTCGGCAGAAGTTATTCAGAAACGATGAATTCGATGACGAACTCAACGATTTGTTTAATAAAAAGTATCAGTTCCGTTTTAACAGCGAATGGAAAATGCCGGACCGGGAATCGTGGTTTTCCGCACCGCCTTGGAAGGTTAAAGCTTTGGATTCTTTGAAAACGAGACTTAATTTTCACAAGAGCCAGTTGAATGACTTCAGTATCGAAGAGTGGAGCAGCCACACTCGTCGACGCAACCCTGCTGGTGAAGTCGGATGGAAGGTTAGGTGTTTGATCAACCCTGAGTTTTTGACCCAAGCCTGGACTAAATTTTACGAATGTGCTCGCACATATAGTATCGTGCCAAAAGAAGCCAGTGAATCAAGAAAAATAGTTTCACTGCACCTGTGTGAAGCACCTGGAGCTTTTATAACATCCTTTAATCATTATTTGAAGTTGAATCATCGGGATATGCAGGTAAATTATAACAACATGTGAAAAATTAACTAAAAAGACTATGTGCTTAGTTTATATGCAGTAGAAGTGGGGGTGAGAGGTATACCAACAAAATCTCTCTACAACCTACTTTAGCACCTTGGACTAATTGGAACCTATATGAATAAATGCAACATTAAATTCTATATTTTAATTGATAAAACTATTAACTATATAACAGTTTATTTTTTTAGAAAATTATACTAATTAATACTATAATTTTTTAGTATTTACTTAATATTTTGGTTTAGTTATTATAGTTAATCTGTTACTACCTATTTCTTATACAGCAGTTTAAAGATAGGCAATAATATTGATTAGAAACAATTACAATTTCAGTGGAAATGGGTAGCCAACACCCTGAACCCATATTATGAAGGGAATTCACCATCAAACATGATCAGTGATGATCGTTTCATGTACCACACTCTGGATAATTGGCATTTTGGAGTTGACAACACTGGCAATTTGATGGATTGGGACAATTCGCAGGCTATTATCAACAAGGCCAAAAACTTGGGAAAGGTATCTAATACATTAAGAATAAGAATATATTTATTTGAGAAGTTACAGATTAGCTTACACATTGAACCCCTGGCCCCTAAACTAGGTAAGCCCGTATCTTAGGGGCCAGTGTTTTACACAAAAATAAAAGAATGTTTTACTCAAAAAGAAAAATAAAAGAAATATTGAAACATTGAAAGTGATGTTGTCTATTTTCAAATTGAATTTTTGATTATATTGCAAAGAGTGGGCAAAGGGAAACATTGTTATTCTATATTTAGTAATGATAATTAGTTGTCTTTAAATTACCAATCATTTTATTTATAGCACATAAAATGAAAATACCCACTGCACATAGACCATGTTCATACCTTACCTTAACTTTTAATAGCTATATTATATTATAGGATAATTACACACATCGCTATATAGCCTCAAAGAAGGCTTAGGTAGCTTGTGTTATGGGTACTACGATAACTGATGAATATTTTTATATATATTAAACATAAATACTTATAATATACCAGCAGTTGCCCGCAACTTCATCTGCGTGAAAACCTCTTGGGTACCCTGCTAATTTTAAAGACAGACTCATATAAAGTGTCACCATTCCACACACCCCCTCTCAATTTAATTTTTTTTATGGTTTCCCATCAAGCAATATCCTGCATCCCGTCCTGTGTACTAAAGATCTACATTTTTGTTAAACATTGTCCGACATTATAGTACATTAACAATATATATATATTTATGGATATTGATGGGTATAGCTTGATAATATGAAAGAATACCATTTCCAAAATGCTGACCCCTATTCAGTAAATATAATGTAACATAGAGGAGGTCAACTTTATTTGGACGACATAGCTGCAGTTTCGTGCTTACAAATTTTCCCGGCAATTATTCGAATTTTTCTCACCCTTTAAACCTTCCCTAGATCTCCATGAACATTTCAAGACCAAGATAAGATAAATGTGTTCAGCTGTTCTCGAGCTTTAGCGATATTAATGAACAGCAATTCATTTTTATATATATAAGAAGATAGATAAACACCCAGACACTGGAAAATATCTATGCTCATCACACAAATATTTTTCCAAATGTAGGAATCGAACCCACCACCCAGGATGCAAAAGCAGGGTTACTACTATGCCACTCGGAGCATTTGATCACTGGCACAGAAAATGGCAGTATTTTTTACATACATTGTACTCTGTTGTTGCATTTGTGTAAACTTATATTTATTTGGCACTGGCAGGTAATGCTTGTGACAGCGGATGGGTCAATTGACTGCCTGCAGAGACCTGACGCGCAGGAGGAGGTCACTTCTCCATTGCACTATTGTGAAATTGTAACTGCACTACAGACACTTAGTCCTGGTAAATAAACTGTTTATTAAAAGTAACAAATCATGTGTAAAAAAAATTAAACTGAGCTAAATTAATCCTTAAAAGATCTTTATTAAAAAAATATTGTTAAAACAGCTTATAATATATATATATAGATAATTAGTAAAATATTTCTGTAATGTATCAAACAATAACTACTGAATGGATTTAAAACAACAGCTGTTTAGCATACTATAATCAATATTTAATTTCATCTATATATTATTCTGCCTCGTTGGTCTAGTGGTTAGCCTATGTGGCTTCGATCACGAGGTCCTGGGTTCGATTCCTGGGTCAGGTCATGGAATAATTCAGAGCTTTTTGATTCTTCTATGTTCAAATGTTCAGTACATTCCAAGCCCGGAGTTTGGAAGTTGGTGGTGTTGCACTCCGGTGCCTCGGAGTGCAGGATCTTGTTAAAACAGCTTATGAAATGTTCAGTACATTCCAAGCCCGGAGTTTGGAACAATTTTTTATTAAGGTTTTTGTCTCTTATCATGTAAATATTAAATGTTATATCTTGATTTTCAGGAGGAACGTTGATATTTAAACTGTTTACAATATTCGAACACTCGACAGTTAGTTTGCTCTACCTCATCAACCACCTATTCAAAGAAGTCAACATATACAAACCTGTTACATCTCGTCAGGGTAATTCTGAAGTCTATGCAGTATGTCTCAGATATAAGGACAATATTAACTTGGACAGATACGTATCTATCCTCAAATCTACATACGGAACGGAACTTTACTTAAAAACAGCTTTATTCCCTTTAGAAGCAATACCTGAATCTTTTTTGAAGCAAGTTGAAGAATGCGCGTATTATTTTTGCTCAATTCAGTGTCAAGTGATAAACAATAATCTTCAAGCTTATCTGATGCAGAAAAACATAGCATTGCACAGAGATATGAAGAAAATTCGAGGTATTATCGCTTCAGAGTTCATATGGAAATATGACCTAAAACCTATTGAATTTGAACAGGAGATTCTAAAAGGTGCTCTACATGAAGAGTACAAAATAAACACCAATCCCCGATATCATCGTGGCTCTTTCACAGAAAGGCAGTTGTATACCAAAATGTCATTAAAAGAAAAACTGAAGAACCTAAATGCTTTTTTGCAAGCAGAACTTTTATCAAATCCTCTCATTTTAATAAATGAGCCTATCAGGTGGATGTTCAAAAACGATAATTCAAAACTAGATATTGTTTTTACCTGTGGACTCCCTTTACAGAAGGTGAACAGTTCAAAGTTTATATTTGTACCGATTTTTAAGCTGTTCCAGCAAATATTAGCCGAGGAGGAGTTTAAGGAAATTATTCTCCACAAACAATCTAGAGCACAAGTTAATGTTGGTAACACTGATAGTATATCAAAGGTTTTCTTACTGCCCGAGTATCAATACAAAGACAGTTACAATGTATATGAAAAACATTGCTTCAAAACTTTGCTCAGTATTCTAAAAGAACTAGTTAAAGGAGAGACTTTAATATTGAAAAATTTTTGCACCCTCACTCATTTTAATGTAAGCACTCTATACATTCTGTCAAATGTGTGTTTTGAGAAGACTGGATTTGCATCATGCGGTAGCATTATATTAAGCAATTTTCAAGATAAATCTGTGTTAGATTGTCTAGATATCATAGACATTGAATGTGATAAAGTTCGATGTGACAAGTCAAAAGATGTTTTGAACAATCTCCCTGTGCAAGTAACAAATGATGGCATATTTTTCAATAACATTGTGTTCTATAATAACACGTTCTATAGAAATAAATGCATGGAATACTTGTACACAATCGAACAATCCCTTTGAAATGTAATCAATTTTAATAAAAGCATTTATCAATCTTTAGAAGATATTTTTTTAAGTAATTTATTCTTGTGAACAAAATTATTATATCTGGTTGTTCTCTTGTCACAGTGAAATAAAATATTTCTCAATGTTATTTTGTATTTATTTTGTACCTTATATGACATTTTATGTATGTCTTAAGATTTCTTATAATTATAATAAAATAATTTTTATTGTCATGCATGCCAGAGATCAACACCGATTGGCTTTACCTTTGAGTAGGTATAATTACTAACTATTCCGTAATTTATTTTTTCTTTCATTTCTATGATATTCTCTTCCTTTTGCAATGGGTTTCATCCTACTGCGTTTTTTTTTTATTTAAAAAATTATCGGCACTGGTCTAGTATTTTATATCTTAGACTAGCTGTGTACCGTGTACCGCGCTTTCACCTGCGCAACTCTTATTCCCATCCCTATGACCAGGTTATACTTATAATTTATCCCCGTGCCATATATTTTAATGTAGATACATTCACCCGAGATTGAGTAACAAATATATATAGTATAGTTGTCTGACTGTCGGTAAAAATACTCATCAAGGTTTTTAATTTTCTAATTGTCCGTGTGACATTGTCATTTATTTCTTTTATAAGATCTTTCTCCTGACACCAATGACGTTGTAAAAACATCTTAGCCTGACACTAACAAAAACAGCAAAAGGAGAAAAACCAAAATAGTCGCAATAGTTGATAATATAGCCAAGTCGTAGGAGGTCACCGAGGCAAGTTAGACGATTCATCATTTTCATACATTTTTTTAAGCTATTGCATAGCTTCTATCGCGGGCCTTGAGCGTGGAGACCGAATTCAGAAATTCCGTAACGAAAAAACCTAACACCCGCTGGATATCAAAAACAATATAAAAAGCATAATTTCGGCACTGACCTTATTGGAAGCGTGGCCTAGCGGTATGGCGCTCTAAGTGCCCGAATTGCCAGAGAAACGCGGGTTCGAATCCCGTCGGTTCCCCTTTTTTTTTAAGCGTGATAATTCAAAAAGTTCTGGTATTTATCGCTAGATGGAAAAACTAAACGGTTACTTTTTAGTTTTTCCGTCTCTCTACCAATCCGGGCACTTAGAGCGCCTTACCACTCGGCCACGGTACCGATGACGTAAGGTAAACAAGTTGATAAACAATGCTATGCAATAGCTTTACCGCGGCCGAGTGCCACACGTCTTTTTTTTTTTTTAAAGTACCCGACTATAATTATTGATTCTTATCGTTAGAACAGCCCATTTGAATAGGGCACAGACATCTTAGGATTACTCTGAGTCAATTTATAGGCAAAAGTTCGATTTTTGGTAATTTTCATACATTTTATTGATAATGATCAATACAAACAAATGGTATGTATAGTAATTAGAGCTAGCTCTTTGGAGTATTAGCTAATATGACACCAATAATAGGGGATTGTTCTTAGCCAAGCTATGGATATAAGTTAGATAATTCAACACTTAAATACATTTTATTTATATTTGAAAGTACCATTTAACACAAAACTGATACGTATATTTAGAACTACCCTTTATTTATTAGCCATTTATAAATATATATATATATTAGCCAAGTTATAGATAAAAATTTTACATCTTCGTACCGTACATTACCTTTATGGCATCAACATTGCTTTTTAATGAAAGGCACAAAGGACTTGATTCCAGGTTGTTAAATAAATAAAAAAAAGTTTGGTTGGTTTTAGCCATAGACTAAAGACAACTAGATGGAGCCCACAGCGCATAGATTAAAGACAACTAGATAGAGCCCATAGCGTGTCCACTCGTGAGACAGCAAATCAGCCTTATTGACATGACATGTCAACATTTAAAGTACATCATAAAACGTTATGTTTTAAAATATCGTAAAATACGAAATATTACTTTATATAAGATAGTTTAGTAAACGCATAATACATGAAATTTGCTAAAAAATAACATATCTAAGCTTTAAATCATCAATCAATGAAGTTTATGCCTACTTACGTATGAAACGTAATTCCTTCGATTTTCTGTTCGCTGCGACTGTTGCAGCCGAAAATATTACAACCCACCATAGCACGATAACGCTTAAATTAATATCGTAACCGCAAAGTTATATTATTTATCAGCAAATTTAATAAAAAGCTAATAATTGCTCAGATATGTCCCTTGCTTGTCACAAACTCTACTCTTGACAAACAATAAAAACGAACACGCTAAAAGGGACAAAAAATAATCTTGTGTCACTTTCTAATAAAGGCCGAATGAAATAAGTCTGTCACGCTCTTGAACCTACAGCCGCGTTATGACTCCATCTAGTAGTCTTTAATCTATGCCATAGCGTGTCCACTCGTGAGACAGCAAGACAACCATATTGACATGATATGTCAACATTTAACCCCTGTGGGCCTGACATTCAAACCTTCTTTGAGGCCCGCGGCTACCCGGGTAGCGACGGAGCTATAATGACAGCTGTCATTATTTGCCTGACGGTTGCCAGGGGACCCCTCGGGGCTGTGAAACTTTAAAGTACATAATATCGTAAAATACGAAGTATTACTTTATACGATAACGTTTAAATTAATATCGTAACCGCAAAGTTATATTATTTATCAGCAAATTTAATAAAAAGCTAATAATTGCTCAGATATCTCCTTTGTTTGTCACTAACTCCACTCTTGACAAACAATAAAAACGAACACGCTGAAAGGGACAAAAAATAATCTTGTGTCACTTTCTAACAAAGGCCGAATGAAATAAGTCTGTCACGCTCTTGAACCTACAGCCGCGTTATGACTCCATCTAGTTGTCTTTAATCTATGGTTTTAGCCGAAGTCCAAACTTAAGGTAAAAGTTGGCATGGTTGGTATTGTATGTAGACAATATCTGTCAATGTCACGCATAGAGTAGGTTTGTCAAGTTAAGACTGAAAATCGGTAAACGGCATTCAAAATATTTGTAATTATAATATGAATTTTACTGTTTATTTTATTAGTTTGTGTTAGTAAATTGTGATCTCGACGTTATAACAATAATTTGTAACTGCGTTTATTATTTAACGATGGATATCAACGAAGGTAAGGGATCATTTCCAACAATCTTTCATATAACCTAGCAGCTTGGCGGTTACGCATTTTGTTCTTGTTTTTAGTTGAGTTTTTTACAATATTTGCTTAAAACTTGTTATAACATGCAGTGGAAAGTTATAATAATATTACTGTATTATTTTAAGAGCGAAAAACCTATACTAAAGCCAAACTGTGTAGTGAGGAGGTTCCTCACTCTGGAGCCCTGACTACCGGTTGATTGAGGCCCCAAGGCTCGCAGCAGGTGGCTTGGCTTATTTTGCAAATTTTTTATAGTGTTTTTCATAATTTTATATACTTAAGCATTATTGTAAATAAAAAAAAAATAATAACACTTTGTATCTATCACTATTTTGAAACAGATTTTTCAGTTTCTCGAATTTTGAACATTTTCCAAGTGTAAGTATATAAAAATGTAACCTTATAAAGTATCGTAAGTGTAGGTAGCGACAAAATGTAGGTAGACACAATGAATGTCTGTCAGTTCTTACAATAAAGCTACACAGCTCTCTTAAAGTGCATGTTTTAATTATGAAGTAAGTATGAGTTTATATTATTGTGCAGGAACAACAACGGAAGACCTATGGACTCCATACAGGGAGTTGGCAGCTGTAGTAGAGAGCTACCTCACAAATGAAAGTAGTGGAGCACCTTATGCTGTTCATACATTTGAATCAGTGTTGCGGCGACACAAACAGACATTTTTATCACTTCTAAAGAATCCAGTAAGTATAGAGATACACCTATATAGTACAAATAAACAGTACTGTACCAGAACAGCATATTAAATTTATTTATGTTTTCATATTTTAAAAATGTTTAAATAATGCTAGATATTTAGTTAGCATAAACATATTCAATATATTTGATATATTGCCTAAGTAAATAATAAAACCTAGCTAGTATTAGTATAGTATAGTAGCTACACTATTTATTTATAAGTAGTGTAGTAATTAAATAGATCTAGATAATATTCAACAGATATAGGTTTTAGTCTGGAATACCAGTTATGCTACTTTCTACCTCTATATTCCCACTAGTAGTGTTACTATTGGCATTTACTTATCATTACCTGGTTGACAAAGCTTCGCTCAGAATTTTTAATGGGCATTGTACTTTTTCTTAAGAAAAGACTAGCTATACTAAAGCCAAACTTTTATATGTTGAATGTTTAACAACAAACAAATTAAAAATGAGGGTAGACTGGTCTTTTTACATATAAAAATTTTAATTTACTTGTTAATGACAATAAATTAAATTAATAAGCCTAAAACAATTAATTATAGTTAATACCTTGTGAATAATACTTAAAAAAAAAACAAAATATAATTTCAAATTTATAAGCATGAAATGACATGCATTTTCTACCTTAATTTTTTATTTATTTGTTGATATGCATTCCACATAGAGCTTGGCTTTGACGACCTCTGTGGCTCAGTGGTATGCGCGGTGGATTTATAAGACGGAGGTCCTGGGTTTGATTCCCGGCGGGGTAGATTGAGATTTTTCTTAATTTGTCTTGGTCTGGCTGGTGGGAGGCTTTCGCCGTGGCTAGTTACCACCCTACCGACAAACGTATGCCAAGGATTTAGCGTTCCGGTACGATGTCGTGTAGAAACCAAATGGGATGTGGATTTTCGTCCCACTCCTAACAAGTTAGCTCGCTTCCATCTTAAACTGCATCATCACTTAACATCAGGTGTGATAGCAGTCAAGGGCCAACTTGTAGTCAATAAAGAAAAAAAAAGATCTATGAATCATCCATGCAGAGGGTCTGCATACATGTTTAAAGTTTTTGGATCATATAAAGTACTAGATATAAGAATGAAAGAATATGTTAAGTCTTTATAGAAATATATCATAAAAGTATTGTGTTACAGGCAAAAAACCCAGCGAGCAGGGAAGAAATAAAAAGGGGTGTTACTGAAGGAGTAAACCTGCCCAGTGTAGGTCGGACTGTACTCTCAAAGGAACTTGTGGAGGAGGCTATAATTATATCAGGTGCATATTTTGTTATATTATTGTTGATTTCTTGCTAGCTCTTCTCGGCAAGATCTGTTTTCTGAACAGGGGGTGGAGTCACTGATAGACTTGAGGTTTTAAAAGTGCATGTAAAACAGCCCTTGTAAAATAAATGAATTTAATTTGAAAATATGCAGCCTTAATGAAGAATGTTCAAAATTTTCGATTTTTTATATTTCCTATAGTCTATCATCATTATCAGCCTAATAACGGGCCACTACAGGGCCAGGCCTCCCTCCTTATAGTAGGGGATAGATATATGATCTATCCCCTACTATACCATACCCTATATACCCAACTATACGAAATGAAATAAAAAAAGTCTATATGAAATAAAAAAAAGTGTGTGTAAAAATTATTTCTATATGTCACTTAGTTACCAAGATATTGAATTTTAAAGGTGACGGCCGGCCGGCGCGTAAATTAATGGGATTTTTAAATGTCTAAAACCTAAGCTTATTGATATTTTTAGCATGATACAAAAAATAGTGTATTTATATTCACATATTTCTTTTAAGTTACTAACAATTTTGCATTTCCAGTAACATTCTCCATTGCTGTTTTGATTGCATTGACAAAGAATTTTGATTTTATTAAATTTTAAAGTAGAGTTTAAAGTTATTTTAATATTTTGATTATATATTTTACTATCTAAAAATTTATGGTTTTTTGCAATTTTTCCTTTATTAGTGCTATAAAACATTGTTTTACACAAAATTTCGAGATTCTGAGTGCAATGGGAGTTCCCTGCAGGGGGAAAAGAATATCTTAGCATTCCATGGATTCACAACAAAACAATTAACATTATGATAAATCTGAATGTTGTATTCTAGATATGTACAATGCAAATGAGTTTGCCTGTTTGGAGTTACTGCACACAGCACAGAGACAGACTTCACGGCGGCCCGGGCTAGCACGAGGCTTACTTGCAGTATTCCTATACTACGATGGCAGAAGAGCCCTAGTCCAGGCACTAAAAGAGCTTATCATGGCCAGAGATGGAGTGTCATGGTAAGTTAAAAAGAATTTATATTAAGGTAAATATAACATTAATTAACATGTGGAACAACTGTAAAAGTACTGTGTGAGAGCAACATTGTATGCCTATAACTAATAATTATTTTATTTACTGAAAATAAATTTAAATAATTGACGCAGATCGTTATTTTTATTTAATTTTCTCTTGCTGCTGATAAATTTCTCTTTCTTTTGCCTTACTGATCCATACCTACTGCTGTATTTTTGAGTTCTTTCTGTTTTCCTGTCCTAGAATACCACTTCCCTGGTCCACTTCCTTTTACCCCTCATAAAGTGCCTGGAGTGCCTAGTGTGAGTTTCTTACCGAGCGACTGCGTAAAAACGTAACGCAAATTTATATGCAATTGAGGTAACGCCATCTAGTTACAGCGAGAGCAAACGCTTTTTTATGACGTTACGGGTGAGTACGTTTTTACGTAGTCGCTCGGTGAAAAATTCGCACTCGCCCCACTGTTCACTTCCACTTGAGTGACTTAATCGTTACTGCCACATCTCTAAACTATACTAAAGCCAAACTGGATTGAGAATGCTTGTCAACAAACAAATTTAAAATGAAGGTAGAAGTCACTAGTCATTTTACAACTAATTTTTTAAATCAACTAGTTAATGACGAATTCATGACAATAAATTAGACCAGTAAGAATAAAATTAATTAATATATTCAATATCTTTTAAATAAGATTTTTTTTAATTAACAAAACATAATTTTAAATTTATTAGGCATAAAATGTGTCGCATTTTCTACCTTCATTTTAAATTTGTTTGTAGACAAGCATTCTCAATTGAGTTTGGCTTTAGTATATTATCTTGCTTTTAAAGTTAAACTGACTGCTTACATTAGGTCAATAAACGCGTTACAGTGAAACTGCTTGTGTACATTAGGTCAATAAACGCTCGCGAGGAGGTGGTGTCGTATGTGTCGCGCTACGTAGACCAGCTAGTGTCGGACGGGCTGCTGGGCGGCGTGCTAGATGCGCTGCGCCGCTGCGACCTGGACGCCGAGTTAGACCTGCTGCGGAGGAACCGGGCCCTGCCGCCGAGGAAGTACCACGTCAAGCTTGTCAGCACTATACAGAGCACGAGGTATGTTTAATTGTGCAGACCAAAGACATCAAGTAAACAAACTGCTACAAATAGATTTATCAAATTTGCATAAAAAGGAGAATGCCAGATCCTAACCCAGAAAGAACACAAATTGTAAATTTACTAAAAATATCCTATTATTATATAAATGTTTTACCATAAGTCATTTTTACTGTTGGACATCGAATAAAATTCTGTTAAAAAAGTAATTAAACTATTCCCTTTTAATTTACACTCTACATTTTTAAATCTTTATTGTTACTGGGTTCTAGCCTTTGAAATCGTTTTTATTATATTTTCATCAAAAGTGGGCACTAAAAGACTGGTATTAAGGGTCATTAAGCCTGTTGAAAGATGTATGTAGACTGTAGACATTGTAGAGAAACACAACAACTCTTTCTCTAATCCATAGAGAAACTGAAGCTGCTTCTTCTGCAGTTGCTCCTCAGATTATGCCAATTTGGTATCGTTTAAAGCAGCCTGAATCAAATCACTTGAATGTCTATGGCCTGCATTACATAAAAGGCTCACTAGTGTCGCCCGTGCGGCCGTGCACCAGCTGGTGTCGGATGGGCTGCTGAGCCTCACAGTTGTCAAAAACTGTATCTTCAACTTATGACAAAATGTTTTGGAAAAACACTGAGTTTATGGGCTAAGATACTGTTGTGTTTCAGATTTTTTATTTTTTATTTTATTTATTTTGTACCATAAAAATTAACGCTCAAATTACAAGAAAGAATCAAAAAATTAAATTGTACAAGGAAACACTTATCTCTTTAAGAGATCTCTACCAGTGACCCTTAGCAGTGGGAGAAGATTACAGAAAGACGAATAGGTACAAGAAATAAAAGAAGGAAACCTTATTACTAACGCTAAAAAAACGCTATACTACTAATAAAATAATTAATACATATATACTAATATTGGTAAAATAAATATAACTATTAAATATATATATAAATACTATATATATAAATAAAATACTATATATAAATAATATAAATAAAATAAAAAAAATATTTATGATTGTAATGATAGGTAATATTTATGAAGAAGATTTTTAAAACTGATGACAGAAGGGTTATTTTCAAAAATGTTGTCTGGGAGCGAGTTCCATAGGCGCACCGCCATCACCGAAAACGATTTAGCATAAAAGATAGTGTTATATGGAGGCACAGATAGGGAATTTAAATCGACACACGAATGCACTGGTCTCAGGCGACGCGGAGCTTCCTGAAAGCGCTCGCGGAGGTAAAAAGAAGAATGGGTATTTAAAATTTTAAAAAGTGTCGTGAGTATATGAATATTCCGGCGATAACGAATTGCGGCGATTTTTTCAAAATAAATCTTATTTTTATCTGACAGAAAACTGCTTGCTGGAGTAGTGTTCGCGGCGTCGACGCAGCGTGGACTGGAGAGGGACACACTCTTAAGGCTTTTATCAGAAGTATGTTTAAATATTTATTAATTTATATTCATATTTAATATAATGCTGTAAGCTTTTATTATCATATAATTTTTCGTATTGCAGCAAATGATTTCACCTTCTAAAGGACCTACCGGTGGTTTAGATGAAATATCGTTAGCCCTACAAATGGCCTTGCTATATGCTTTGGATCTGTCAGTTTTGCACAGGTAAAAAAAAAAAAAAATTTTGCTTATTTTTATCTATTTAAATATTTTTGTTAATTATTTATGAACCATAGAGTTGTCATAAATACTTTTATTCAAATATATTTCTTTATAAAATTCTAATGTGTTGGATATATTGTTGTACCCTCCTAGCACTTATGGTTTGGAGTGAAAAATAGGAATTTAGGTCATGTGACACTTAATTTATTTTTGGAATAAAAACCATACTTATTATTTTTCAATAATTATTCCAGGCGAGATGACGGTGAAGAACTAGCCAAAAAGCTACCCCTAATACAAGACCCAGATCTGATATCAGTGTTACTGGACCAGCTCTCACCGCCCACCCAACCCAACCAAATACAGGAAGAAAACAAGAATACTTCGGGGCTAAAAGCTCTATGTCAGCTGTCACTAGGTTTGGCGCTAGCGGCGCTGAAGAGGGCGCCTGTGTCGCTGCTGAGGAGGACGGAACCCAAGACAGAGTTGTTGGACCAGGATGAAATGCTGGTAGATGCTGCCATTGATGGGGGGGTAAGTGTTTCAGGAATTATTTCAAAGATAATAACCATACTAAAAGCATAGGTCTCTTCTATCTTATATGTTTGAACTGAATCGAAATATCAACAGTACAAATTGGAGTTAAAGAGTAAAAAGGGAACCCAAGACTTACTTGAGTGCTGTGCAGGCGTTCCTTCGAAATCTTCTTTTTTTTTTCACTCTTAAACACCATATACAATTTTAATGTGATACAATTTTGATTCTTTATAATTAGTTTGCGGAGTCGACTTGTTGATAGTTTTTTTTTGGTTTAATTAACGAAGAAAAATTATGAGATGCACACTCGGTGCAGTAGCAATGTCAACTGACATTTTTGCTTGTGGCGGTGTTCTCTTTCTGTCTCGGGCGGGATGACAAGGAAAGGAATAGACATTAGGGAGGATATATGTAAAATAGTGTGGAAGTGTCATTTATTAATTGGCGTTAACACAAATCTTGTCGTGTTATTTTTTTATTTATTTTCCCATTGGCCATAATAAAAACATGATTGTATAAAATACATTTAAAACATGTTATTTGCAGGTGTTTGAGTACCTGGACGAGGTCATCTTGTCCACTGACCTGGTGGCTTCAGAAGAATATTATCAGCGCAGAATACACTCTCTCATCACAGACTTCATTGTGCTCATGCATTCCAAGCTCATGGAGATGAGAGTCAAGTAAGTCATTTGACATAATGTGAGCTGATGACTATTTTTAAATCTCATGTTCTTGTTGTTTTAGTCAACAAAATGTTTAAATAGTGCAACACAGAACTTTGACTTGACATTTGGTATTTTGTCTTGATAGACATTTCTTTGTTTTTTATGCACTAATGACTGAATGTTTTAATAGGTAATGTTTTGTGATAAGGTTTGGTGAGCCATTTTTATTTATATGTAGTACCAAATCTTACAATATTTGGTACAAATTATTTTTTTTTTAGTATAAGCTTGGTTTGGACAACGGTTTCCAGCCATTCATTTCTGTTACACCCAATGTTATACTTTACTTAAATGTTGAACCCAATGTTATACTTTACTTAAATGTTGAACCCAATGTTATACTTAAATGTTGAACCCAATGTTATACTTTACTTAAATGTTGAACCCAATGTTATACTTTACTTCATTTCTGTTACACCCGATGTTGAACCCAATGTTATACTTTACTTAAATATCAAACTCCTATTGCCGCACCCAGGCGCCCCGACGCGGACAGTGAGGTTATGGCCTCCACCGATTTCGATGTTATGAAGTCGAGAACTGCCTGCTATCTTTTGTGGCGCTACTTTGTGCATAAATTTTTATGCCCCCCGTCCGTACCATGGTCCCTGGTGCCCGGCACCACCAGTACCACGGGCCTGGAGAACTAACTAAACCCCAACTAAAGCCAACCCTCACTGGAGCAGCTTGGTGGGTCTAAGCTGCAGATATTACCCACAAGATGGAGTCAGGTTCTTCTAATGGGCCATTAAAATAGTCATAAAACCATTATCATCCTAATCACGCCAACTCTCACTGGAGCAGCATGGTGGGTCTAAGCTACAGATATTTAACATCAGTCAGAAAGACAGGTACTTCTAGTGGACCAATAAAACAGTCATAAAAATATTAACACCCTAAGCCTGCCAACTTACACGGGAGTAGCATGGTGGGTCTAAACTCCAGATATTTCTCAGAAGTCGGGGAGTCAGGTTCTTTTAGTGGTCATTCCTTTCCAACAAAAAAAGAATCATCTAAATCGGTTCATAAATGACGAAGTTATCCGCGAAAACACATAAAAAAAATTCCCTCTTTCGGACCCAGTCGGGTAAATAAAAAGTAGCTAAGAACACTTCTCAGATTGTTTCCTATAAGAATATGTCATCATATCGGAAATCGGCCAAGCCATTTGGAAGTTGTAGGGGAACATATAAATAGTGCGGGCAGACAGACAACAAGAATTTATAGCATTCCGTAGAAAAGCAATATTAAAAATTGCAGGGCGGAAGAGGCGGCCCGCGCTGCCCAGATGTACATGTCGGAGGGTCTGGCGGCGCCGGGCGGTGCGACGCGCTCGAGGCTCGAGGCGTTACTGCGCTGCGTGGAGCGGCTGTACGCGCGCGACCCGCTGCAGCTGCGTCGCGACTACTGGCTGGCGTGCGACGCGTCCGCACACAACTACAGGTCAGTCTCGTGTTCGCACGCTTGTTCGTACGCACATATGCCCGCACAGACGCGCGCTCGCACGGACTGACTTCAGTTTGTATACACTTATGCCCTCACAGACGCGCGCTCGCACGCACTGACTTCAGTTTGTATACACTTATGCCCGCACAGACGCGCGCTCGCACGCACTGACTTCAGTTTGTATACACTTATGCCCTCACAGACGCGCGCTCGCACGCACTGACTTCAGTTTGTATACACTTATGCCCGAGCAAAGTGAGCTCGTACGCACTGACTTCAGTTTGTAAATATTTACTTATGCCTTTACAGTACTCGTGCTCGCAACACTACTTTAGTAAAATTTTATACACTTATGCATAACCACAAATGACGCGTGCTCGCACGCACCGCGTATAGACTTATGTTTGTATAATTAACCACTTATGCCGGAGCAAGAGAATGCTCGCACGCACTGAGTTAGTTTGTTGTTTAACATTTGAATTATTCAATTACATAATTTTTGATGATATTGCATTATTTTCAATTCAAAATTTTTTATTTTTTATACAACTTTTATTTTTTATGTCCTGAATATTAATTAAATAACTTTAACCATAATGGTATTTTAATTTGATAACTATAAATTATCTACTGAAATTAGGAACGTGATCTAACGTCATTGAAATATATTTTCAGTTTGATTAAAAAGAGGAAAATACAGACTTAAAATCTCAAAGTAAAGATCGAGTGGCATATTATTTTGCACATATGGCTTTGGTTTGTAATTAATTATTATTATACCTAATATTATTTTATACAAGATAATTAAAACAATTATTATTTGGTACAAATTTATCCCAGCATATAGGGGTCAGGGATATGTAAATTAAATTAAAATTTGCTCTATATATAATTATAAATATAAGATGCCAAAAAAATTTGAGCTCCGACTCCACACCATTTATGTTGTCCTATTTTCACAGAACCTGTCATGTCAAAAAAGAGCGCCATGGTACTGTCAATCGAAGCATTATTATTTTGTGCCATGACGTGCAAATTAGACTGTTAACAATAAACATCATTCAATGTTATTTTGTGATTAAAACATAAATACATCCTAGTGTGAAAAAATACTTTTTTGACTAAGTTTTGCATGACCCGAAGTCTATTAGTAATGTGTAAAATAAATATTGATTTAAATAAATAAATGTAAATGGTAATTTTAGCCCCTTGTATAACAATGTTCCATGTTTACGTAGGGCGGGTGGGCGCTCGGCTACACTGTACAAGTTCGTGCGGCTGTCGGGCGAGGTGGTGGTGGCGGCGCTGCTGCCCGCGTACCTGCGCGCGCTGGCGGCGCTGGCCGTGCCGAAGCACACGTGGGCGCTGCTGGCGCGCCGGGACGCGCTGTCGGCGCACCATTTGCTCACCGCACTGTCTTTGTACCATAGGTAACTGTCTTGCGTGCTGTATTTGTAACAGTAGACACCGCCCCGCAGCAGGATAGCGATGACACCATATCACGATCCGTGCGGGGCTATCCTAGACAGGACACTGCTACTAGACCTGCTTGGACCAATAGGAAAGGGGCTGTAACAACCACCGGGGGAAAAGTTCCTCTGCGCCTGACCCTGGTAATGAGTTTACTCAAGACCCATACTCTTCGCCTAATCCTCGGTGAAGTCGTGGGAAGAAGACCATCGCTGCTCTTGACTCTTCACAGTTCTTAAGTATTCTCAACTGCACTGCACATCGCGTTGAGCAATATCGGTAATTTTGGTTCTTCTATTGTCCTCAGTGGTGGTTTCGCAGTGATACTTAAAGCATAGTTAATTTCATCATCTGCTGAGTTATGGGCTTATTTTTAACAAATGTCTAAGAACATCGTCCTGAAATTGTATTGCTTGTGACGATAAAAATGTCTGCATTATTTTATTTTTGTTGAAATTTACTGTCATAGTGAGTCAGATCTCGAATAGCACGTCTTATCCCCTCAGTTTCCTTTCACTAACAACTGGGACCTGAGTGATTAATTGTTGTCTGTGGAGGGTTTCTTAAAAACTGATTAGATTTGTTTAATGTAATAGAAATCTCCGAGCAGACCCAGCGCCGTTTTCCGACCATCTTCACTCGTCTTCTTTGGGAGCGTCGGCCATAGTGACACCTGCCGCGCGACCTGGCCGGCTGCTGGTCAGACAAGAGGAGGTGAGCATATCTATCAGATAACAAGTTATTAATTGTTTGAAAAACTTATGTATCTTTGTAAATGAATGTATGAACATAAAAAAATTAAAAAAAAAACACTATTAAACTCCTCAAAATATGCGCTGTTTCAAAAACTTCTGTATGGTCGAAACCTTTTTTTTCAGTCGAATAAGTCCGCCCACAAAATAAACACATTTGACTCGACACCACATGGCGGTAACCTCGCGAGCATGGCCCCAGTGGTGAACAGAAGTATTGTTACTTGCAGGTAGAAGCAATGATAGCTGCTCTGAAGCTCATAGCGGCGGTCGCGCACGAGGACGAGGCCGCGCGTGTCAGCATCTGCGAGAACCTGCAGTGGAACGCCGTCAACTGCATGTTTGGTGAGTACTGTAGGCACCTTGCTTACCTCACCTTGCATCATATTGTCAATATTGTTACGTGCTCAGATTTGGTGTTTTTTAATGAGAAATTCTAAAATGTAAATTATTGTCAAGGTCTCATCTGTTGCCACGTGCCGCTGCAACTGAAAGCGGAGTTGTGCCTGACGCTGGCGGCGCTGGGCGGCGCGGCGAGCACGGCGGGCCGCGTGTGGGCTGCGCTGGAGGCCGCGCAGCTGGTCTCCGTCGCCAAGGACAAGCGCGCGCTCACCGTCGAGCTGCAGGAGGTATAACATCGGTCTCATCTGTTGCCACGTGCCGCTGCAACTGAAGGCGGAGTTGTGCCTGACGCTGGCGGCGCTGGGCGGCGCGGCGAGCACGGCGGGCCGCGTGTGGGCTGCGCTGGAGGCCGCGCAGCTGGTCTCCGTCGCCAAGGACAAGCGCGCGCTCACCGTCGAGCTGCAGGAGGTATAAAATCGGCCTTATTTGCTACCATGTCCGGCTCCAGCTGAAGGCTGAGCTGTGCGCATCAATTGTCCATTATTAGCCCACTACTAGTTTGTGAATGTTTCGCTTCATTATGGTGACAGTGACAAATATGATCACGCGGATAAGACGCCATGTTTGTGGTTTTTGGATTTTTAACAAGTCGTGATGTGATGCAGGTGGAGTGTCGCGCGGAGGAGTACCCGCTGTCGCGCGCGTTCCTGTCGCTCCTGGACGCGCTGTGCGCCGCCGCGCCGCTGCCGCGCACGCTGGGTGCGGGCGCGCGGCCGCCCGGCCTCGACCCGTACGTGGAGCACGCGCTCAACCGCCTGGCGTTGCCCGCCCCGCACAGACCCTACTCCAAGCCGCACGAGAAGTGGCAGGTATGCGCTAGTGAACCGAACCTTAATATTGTCATCCAGACATTTCATTATCTAAATCAGACTTAGACCTTTCGCCAACACACACGATCCTACGCCTTTCTTATCCAGCCACTTCCCTTTACCTTTTCAAGATCTATATATCCACCATTTTATATAACAGTCGTTTTAATATCCACAGATCCTATCGATAAGCTTCCGTTTGTTCGCCCGCTGGCTGGAGCAGTACGAGCCGGCCGCATCCGACTTCCCGCCCCCGGACCGAGAGCCGGACGTGAACCCGCCGCCCGGCTTCCGGCTACTGATTCAGCTGCACACCAAGTCGGAGTTCCTGCGTCTGGTGCTCGCCACGCTGGACGAGGCGCACGACCTGATGGACCGCCAGACTGCGCCGGAGCATGTGAGTGAACCCGCCGCCCGGCTTCCGGCTACTGATTCAGCTGCACACCAAGTCGGAGTTCCTGCGTCTGGTGCTCGCCACGCTGGACGAGGCGCACGACCTGATGGACCGCCAGACTGCGCCGGAGCATGTGAGTGAACCCGCCGCCCGGCTTCCGGCTACTGATTCAGCTGCACACCAAGTCGGAGTTCCTGCGTCTGGTGCTCGCCACGCTGGACGAGGCGTACGACCTGATGGACCGCCAGACTGCGCCGGAGCATGTGAGTGAACCCGCCGCCCGGCTTCCGGCTACTGATTCAGCTGCACACCAAGTCGGAGTTCCTGCGTCTGGTGCTCGCCACGCTGGACGAGGCGCACGACCTGATGGACCGCCAGACTGCGCCGGAGCATGTGAGTGAACCCGCCGCCCGGCTTCCGGCTACTGATTCAGCTGCACACCAAGTCGGAGTTCCTGCGTCTGGTGCTCGGCACGCTGGACGAGGCGCACGACCTGATGGACCGCCAGACTGCGCCGGAGCATGTGAGTGAACCCGCCGCCCGGCTTCCGGCTACTGATTCAGCTGCACACCAAGTCGGAGTTCCTGCGTCTGGTGCTCGCCACGCTGGACGAGGCGCACGACCTGATGGACCGCCAGACTGCGCCGGAGCATGTGAGTGAACCCGCCGCCCGGCTTCCGGCTACTGATTCAGCTGCACACCAAGTCGGAGTTCCTGCGTCTGGTGCTCGGCACGCTGGACGAGGCGCACGACCTGATGGACCGCCAGACTGCGCCGGAGCATGTGAGTGAACCCGCCGCCCGGCTTCCGGCTACTGATTCAGCTGCACACCAAGTCGGAGTTCCTGCGTCTGGTGCTCGCCACGCTGGACGAGGCGCACGACCTGATGGACCGCCAGACTGCGCCGGAGCATGTGAGTGAACCCGCCGCCCGGCTTCCGGCTACTGATTCAGCTGCACACCAAGTCGGAGTTCCTGCGTCTGGTGCTCGCCACGCTGGACGAGGCGCACGACCTGATGGACCGCCAGACTGCGCCGGAGCATGTGAGTGAACCCGCCGCCCGGCTTCCGGCTACTGATTCAGCTGCACACCAAGTCGGAGTTCCTGCGTCTGGTGCTCGCCACGCTGGACGAGGCGCACGACCTGATGGACCGCCAGACTGCGCCGGAGCATGTGAGTGAACCCGCCGCCCGGCTTCCGGCTACTGATTCAGCTGCACACCAAGTCGGAGTTCCTGCGTCTGGTGCTCGCCACGCTGGACGAGGCGCACGACCTGATGGACCGCCAGACTGCGCCGGAGCATGTGAGTGGGCCCGCCGCCTAGCGTGCGGCTGCTGATCCAGCTGCACACTGATGAGTCATCGATCATTGACAGACTTGGCTTGGTGACATCGGTCCACCTAGGTTGATGACATTAAGCGCCTTACGACCCTTAAGAAATCCAGCTTCCTTCCTTTAAGAAATGCAGCTCGTTGGCAA
Organism: Mycalesis mineus; assembly: GCA_034621355.1. Taxonomy (NCBI): domain Eukaryota; kingdom Metazoa; phylum Arthropoda; class Insecta; order Lepidoptera; family Nymphalidae; genus Mycalesis; species Mycalesis mineus. Next base: position 19,588,394 of record CM067884.1, on the reverse strand, counting down.
CTTGGGTCCTTCTGCGGATGTCATTCACAGATCATGTCACGCAGAGACAATCCAGGCGACCGCTCGATATCCCGCTTTAAACGAAAGTAACATAGGCTTTATTTTTCTTTGATGTATTATTTATCTAATTTATGTCTCGTTCCACAGGTGTACGTTCAACAAACGCTGATAAGTTCGCTGAAGATAGTGGAGCGCGCGCTGGCGCTGGAGCGACCGCTGAATGTGGCGGCGGCCGAGGCGGGCCGCGGGATACTTGTCGTCGGCTTGTCCAAGCTTATTCTAGGTATATATTGTTATTACTTTAATGATGACTATCAGCATTGACATATTAATACTATGGACTTCGGGTCTAATGCAAAATTTACGTCAAAAGTGTCCAAAGATATTTTATACACACTAGGATGTATTTATGTTTTTATACACAAAATAACATTGTAATGTATGTCTTATCGTATTGTTATACAGTCTAATTTGCAACGGTCTAATTGCATGCAATAAGTAATCAGCTTCGATTGACGGTTGCCATGGCAGCCTTTTTTTGACATGACAGCTTCTCGTGAAAATAGGACAACATAAATGGTGTGGAGTCGGTAGCTTTCAAATTTTTTTGGCATCTTATATTTATATATTATATTTACAGCAAATTTTATTTTTTATAAAATAATAATTAGTTATAATAATAATTAATTACAAACCAAATCCACTAATGTACAAAATGATATGCCACTCGACATAGTTCTTTACTTTGAAATTTTAAGTTCTCGATATTTTCCTCTTTTTAATTAAACTGAAAATATATTTTTTTACTTCAATGACGTTAGATCACTTTTTTAAATAACTGTTCCTAATTTCATGTAGATAATTCTTATAGTTATCAAATTAATATACCATTATGGTAAAAGTTATTTGATTAATATTCATGGCATAAAAAATAAAAATTTTTGAATTGAAAATAATCAAATTATTTTCATTCAAAAATTAAGTAATTAAATAATTCAAATGTTAAACAACAAAATAACTCTATGCAGTCGTTGTTCTAAAACATTCTATTGCTCACGGCAGATCCGAACTAAATGTGGTTAATTAGATAAACATATTGCACTCCTTCTATACTATACGCGGGTAGCGTATGGGAAAAGGACAGATAGATACTTTTGTTCATTTTGGTTGGTTATGCAATTCGTTTCTATAGTTTATTAAAATTTTAATAAAATTGCCTGTTTCTAAGCAAAATAATACTTTAAAATCATCAGTAAATATTTACTTACTGAAAATATGGTACACCGTCTTCTTTTCTCATTTACTCAGGTAGTTCTTAAAAGATTTTTTGTAACACATTACAGCATTATTTATCGATTTTTGTGTTCATCACTACACTATTATATGTGGTATCATTATTTCACAAAATGACAATAGCTAATGTCAAATCTGGAATCGAATTAAAATTCTGACTATAGAGGGGACTGGATGTCTTTGGAGGAGGCCTTTACCTACAGAGGGGTTCTTGCAGACTAGATTGTAAAATTAATAAGTAAATTACTTTAAAAATCACTGTCAATGAAAGGTTACAATAGATATTACTTATGTATGTATGTATTGGGGTTCGATGATTTAGAAAGAGAACACGTGATTACTCTTATGAAACTTTATTCAGATCTTCAGCATAAAGTGCCAGATACACTTCCAATCATAATAAATCGTCGAAAATTTTAGCCGAGGTCATTGACATCACTTTTTATGCCTATTGACGATGGCAGATCACTGGCGGTGGGCGTCTAGTACGCCCGAAGTAAATCGCCGTGTTATGACGTTGACTCTGAATATCCAGTTCTCCAGCTAGAATGTAAGCAGGTCCAGTGCATCTATCAATAAGGATCTTTGTAACCCCATTGTGTTGAAACGCAAGCTATTGTGAATCTTATGCATTTAGCCATAAAGTATTTTGTAACAATATAAATGAGTAAATAATAATTACCGCATAGGGGGCATTAACGAAATCTATTTCAATGATGTATCCCATATTCTCTCGTTTGTCCTAAATGTAACATACATTTCGTTGGTGTCGGACCTGGGTTTTGACTCCTCTTTTATTGAAATTAAAATACTTGTATTATGCAAATGTTTTATCATCACTATGTATAATAAACTACTTACACATGCAGCTCCGGAAGGGCCTGACAACACGGACCGGCTGGTGACGTGCTGCCGGGTGCTGGAGCACGGCGCCGTGCTGCCCGAGGCGGCGGCGCGCGCCGTGGCGCTGCTGTGCCGCGCGCTGCAGGCGCCCTCGTGCGCGCGCCACCTGCTGGCGTCCGTGCTGCACCGCCACGAGCTATCCGTGGAGATCCGGTGAGTAGTTTTTACACTAAACACGCGAAAATGAGACATTATCCGGATATTTTTTTAATTCTTCCATGTCCGCCATTTTGTCCTCCCGTACAACGTGAACATGTGCATCCTCTACAGTATGCGTTAACATTTGCTAGTAATTTCTGGTAGGTGTGGGGGTCTAGTATAAAATGTATAGATAGTGCGCCTTCCGAATTTCTGGTCCGAAAAAATTTTGCCGACCGATTGTTTGTATTTTTTTTTTCGACTACAAGTTGGCCCTTGACTGCTATCACACCTGATGTTAAGTGATGATACAGTCTAAGATAGAAGCGGGCTAACTTGTTAGGAGTAGGACGAAAATCCACACCCTTTTCGGTTTCTACACGACATCGTACCGGAACGCTAAATTGCTTGGCGATACATCTTTGTCGGTAGGGTGGTAACTAACCACGGCGGAAGCCTCCCACCAGCCAGACCAAGACAAATTAAGAAAAATCTCAATTTGCCCCGCCGGGAATCGAACCCAGGACCTCTGTCTTATAAATCCACCGCGCATACCACTGCGCCACGGAGGTCGTCAAACAGAATCTCATCAGAAGCGGACGTCAAAGACATCAGAATTCGGATAGTATGCGGGGTCCGCAATAAAATATATGAACAGAGTGCGTCCGGCGGGCATCAGAAATTTTCTGACAGAAAAATTCTTACAATAAGCTGTCGGCCTAAAAGATGATTATTCCGTCCATAAAAGAAAACATTTCCGAGTTTGATGAAAAATTATTTATTTGTATCTTTTGCAGGCAGGGGTTCGTGGAGTGCCTGGAGGCGGATGAGTGGGCCGCCGGGGAGGTGTCTGTGGGGGGCGCGGAGCACGCGCGCGCCGCCAAGGAGGGCGTGGTGCTGCTGCTGCTGCAGCTACTGCCCACCGCGCCGCATAGCCTGGCGCACTTCCTGCTCGGATACAACTTGCACGATGACGTAACTACACAGTTTTTATTGGAAACCAGGAACCCTAATGTGCTATACAGATGGCTTCAAGTCAGGAAAGCATGTAGGGTGTCGAACCTATGGAGAATAGCCCAGGGCAAACATATATCGTAACCTGGGAATTTATTCCTCCATTTTCCAGGCAGAGGTATACGTCATAATTTATGGAAACCATTGCCGCAAATTACTATGTCAACAAAGCAATCACTCTGATAGTCAAGCGGCTTTTTCAGCCTCGTGTTAAGGTCATTAAAGACTCAATGCTAGTTAGTTTTAACACCTTGGAAAACAAAAAATAAGTTTATTATTAAGACTAAATGTGTTGTATATACGTGTGATACACGTGTTTTTTTTGCGTTTGGAGCCCTTTTTGGGCATTATAAAATGACGTTATTCGTTTTTTCTTTTCTTTCTTTTTTTTCTTTTTGTGTAAAACATTGCTTTTATTTTTGTGTAAAATACTGGCCACTAAGATACGGGCTTAACCTAGTTTAGGGGCCAGGGGTTCAATGTGTAAGCTAATCTGTAACTTCTCAAATAATTATATTCTTATTCTTATTTATTATTATTTGATATATTTATTATATATATTTTTTTTGGTAATAAAATAACTTTTTCCTTTTTTTAGATATCCAAGAGCGTGCTGCAAGATGCGGGCAGCGCGGGCGCGCCGCGCACCTGCTTCCACTCGGTGCTCGACATACTGGACGCGTACATTGCGCCCACTGGGAATACACAGAAGTAATTTTATTTCTTTCCTTACTAGCGCAAACCATCGACTCAGTCCGCAAGAAAGGGGTTGTTTCATTTTTGGCCAGGTCTTTGTACAGTATATCAAAAAACAGTAAAAAATCACGGGAATAAAAATAAATAATACTTTTAATGGTTTCAAATGAACAAAAATGTAATTGCAAAACCTATAAATCAATACCCTCTCTCACAGACCAATTGAAAAAATGATAATTTTGATGCTATAGTAATCTATGCTTTTGACCATAGACCTTGACCATAGATATCAATATACATCTGAATGCGTTCGTTTGAAAAATCAGTAGTACATATATACTGCAAGTAGTAATACCAGTGGAAAATATTTCATTTGATTAACAGTTTTTAAAAATTAATAGTAGTTATTACTGAAATGATGAAGATGAAAAAACATTGTATTTCGGAAAGCATCTTTGTCATCTAAACCTAAACTAAATGTCACGTGTGACGCCCGTGTTAATGACAGTTGCGCCTGTACGACTAAAGAAATATTTTTTTTGCAATTGAAATAGGACTATTTCGTAATTTTTTACAATTGAAATAAGACTATTTCGTATAATTAACGTCTAGTTTATCACTAAACATATTGAATTACTGTGCATATATATACCTGGCCAAGGCGCCATACAAATCTGACACAACCCCTTTCATTTTGAGACAGTTCGACAAAGAGTAGCCTATATCTTTTCCATGAGAAAGAGACTATCTCTATACCAAATTTCATTGAAATCGGTTCAGTATTTTAGACGTAACTGAGTAACAAACAGGCAGAGTTGCTTTCAAATTCATAATATTAGTATAGATTTTCACCACTTCTGCTGACCTTAGGCTGAGTTGCCATACATATATCGTATAGAGAAAGATACAATATCACGGCGCCCACTAGTAGCGAAGTCGAAAATATCGCTCTCTCTTTCGTTACGCTTGAGTGAAACAGAGAGCAATATGTTTGATTCTATTGAGCATCTATGTGTTTAGGCCTACTAAACTACTTGTGTAGCCGAGGACTTGTGTTAATTCCAGATACAGAAGTGGGATTCTGAAGATGGCAACATATAAGTTTATTCATTCACTACAAGCCCTTGATGTTGATTTTAATGATGATGATGAATCTAAGATGGGAGCGAACTAACTTGTTAAATGAAATCCATACTCCGTTCGGTTTCTACACGACATCGTACGGTAACGCTAAACCGCTTGGCGGTACGTCTTTTGCCGGTAGGGTGGTAACTACTACAGATAGTGGCATATGTCTCTAATTTTATTTAATTTTTTTTAGCTATGGTCTAAAACTTGTGCTCAGTAGGTAGCTTGTGGTCAGTGCAGATCAGTTTTTGATTTTTCTAGTTATATGTATATAGTGATACTGGCTACGTAAGTTAATAGTGATCGTTAAGAAATGAAACATTATCACCCTAAGCCCGCCAACCCGCATTGGAGCAGCGTGGTGGGTGTACGCTTCATATCCCCACTCCTATAAGGAGGGAGGCCTGACCCTGTAGTGTGCCGTTAATAGGCTGATAATGATGTTGATCATCAAGTTAATAGTAGTAGATACAGAGCCGACTGAAAATCAGCGCTGTGCATTCCTACCAATGCATAGCACAAGGCTGAGTTTGCGGCCTGTTGCCAAATTGTTAGGTTAGTAAGTTGGGTTGGGTCAACATAATATTAAGCTAAAATATTTATTTGGTAATACATATATTTATCTAGCAATAATAATTGCAATTAAGACCTTTATTATTACTTTATTATATTATTAATCAGCCACGCCCCTACCAGCCAAAAAGTCGTATAAGTTTCAGCTATAAGTTTGTGTTGTATGTAGGGAAGCTACGACATTGATTGAGAGCTGCTACCGGCTGCTGCACTGGATCTGCGCGCGGCCCGCTACCTCACCGCCCGCGCTGCGCTTACTGCGAGCAAGGGACTACTTTCTCGCTAGACACGTCAAGGCTACTGTTAACCTCGAGGTACCTTCGTTTACCGTGTCTTGTATCGCTTGTATCACTTCGATATGTGAAATTTCCTTTTCATTTCAGAAGTCGACTATTTGTATCTGTTGTGTTATTACCAGAACCTTGTTTACGTAAACAGAGGGGTGGAATGTTCGAGAAGTAGCGCAAACGAGCATTTTAAAAATCAAAACAAAAGACCATATATTTTATGAACCTTATTGCACCTAGCAATAAGGTATATATAGCACTTGATCTTTGCCTCATTGCAACGAAAGAGATCGATGTGGAGACAAAAGTCGACAAACTCTACGCGCGCCATGTTAGACCGGCAGCTCTGACAAGGATAAGTTTGACTTAAAAAGTGTTTATTTGTTGTCAGAGCGCGACGCCGGCGACGATCTCGTCCCGCTCGTGGGCGCTGCGTGCGTGCGCGTGCGAGGCGGGCGCGGCGGGCGCGGGCCGACACCACGCCGCGCTGCAGGCGCTGCTCGCCGCGCTGACGCACTCCCCGCAGCGGAACACGCAGGTACTTACTGAGCACTAATATATTGTTACCTTAACTTATGGGATGTCGAGTTCATATTAGAGAGGAATATTTCCTATATTAGTTACCTAGCAGTGCCCGCGGACTCCGTTTCGCGTTAGAAATATTTTTGACTCGACCCGTTTGTACCGCGTAAATCTTCAGGTAGAAAGTTCGGGATAAATAAAAATTATGATGACGATAGCAAGTCTAGTAGACGTATTTGCTCCTTTGCTGGCAAGCTGCTGCGAACGTTTGGTGCTAGATTCCCTATTACGTATGTTCGACATATTGTGGATAGCTAGTCGCTGAGACCTTTCGGCATTAGACTGTCTCACACGTCCTCCAGGGGTAATCAAAACACAAGCTCTTTCGCCGGAAAGCCGCTGCCAACGTTCGGTGCTAGATTCCCTATTACGTATGTCTGGCATGTTCTGTCTGTAATTAGCCAGTGTAAATTTAATTAAATCTAATCAATTTAACTAAAAAAGTTGAGTAGGCAATACCTAGATTGAAGAAATTAGTAAATTCAGAACAAAAAAAGGAAGTCGTTGAGAAAACAAAGAATTAAATTTTTTGCTTTTTTAAACCTTTTTTTTATCTTGCTAATATCTTTGAAGATATTTGTTTAAACTGTACAGGTACACATATTCTACATTAAATTTTTATTCTAACATATTTATAAAGATATAGATTAATACCATATGGGCTAAATAAGCTTCACAAAAATTAATTATTTTTAATTCAAAATTTTAACTGTAAAAGCAGTTATTGTGAGTTATCCGTAGAAGATAGGCATATGCTATAGCCGGCTTATTTTTACAGATTTTGATAAGTTCATTGTTTGTTGTTTTGTTCTATCGTCAATAGTTTTCGCAGCGCACGCGATTAAAGCAATTTTTTTACAACTTTGATTACATAATTCAAATTTAAGCAAAGATGCGTAATTAATTTTGGAATTTGTTATAGCCTATGACACTCCACAATAACGCAGCTTTTTATTGGTGAAATAATTTTGAAAATTGGGTCAGTAAATCCATAGATTACCCCTTACAACGTCACAAGATCACAAACTCACAAACTCTTCCTCTTTATAATATTAGTATAGATCTAAAAATTTGATACCATCGTGCACTCTGTTTACTGTTGTTATTTTTTTATTATTATTTTTTGTTTGCATATTCAAATGCTTAATGAATATTCAATACATGCGGTCATGAATAAAAATGCGATCATCGAGTATGTAATGATCGTCATCAGGGCCTACGTGATCTTTTTTTTTTTTATGGACTACAAGTTGGCCCTTGACTGCCATCACCTGATGTTAAGTGATGATGCAGTCTAAGATGGAAGCGGGCTAACTTTTTAGGAGTGGGACGAAAATCCACACCCCTTACGGTTTTTACACGACATCGTACCGGAACGCTAAATCGCTTGGCGATACGTCTTTGTCGGTAGGGTGGTATCTAGCCGCGGCGAAAGTCTCCCACCAGCCAGACCAAGACAAATTAAGAAAAATCTTAATCTGCCCCGCCGGGAATCGAACCCGGGACCTCCGTCTTATAAATCCACCGTGCATACCACTGCGCCACGGAGGTCGTCGTCTTCGAATCACTGCCACGATCTTCCGGGATCTGGTGATACGTAGCAAAAGGTGACCACTGGAGCAACGACTTAGTTGTTAGACCAACAAGGCAGTAGTCTCAGTTAGTAATTTTGTACAGGTATGGGAATGGTGCGTGATCCGCCGCTCGCTGGAGTCTCTGCCCGTGACCGTGGAGGCGGTGCCGGAGCCGCGCTGGGAGCTGTTTCATGCGCACCAGCTGAGACAGGCTATTGCTGACTGTGACCTGCCTACGGGTAAGAGAGGGACAGTAGATATGCCACTTCTGGAGTAGACATTTTGTTGGATTTTAGTTTTCGACATGGACTTACAAAATTAAGAAGTCTCTTCGATGTCATCTATTTTTATCTTAAATTATGGCGGTTGCCATGACCGATGTCTATAACTCCGAACCTGATCAGACCTCAGCTAAAATGCAACACATTTTATGCCTAATAAATTTAAAATTGTGTTTTGTTTTTTTTAAAATCTTATTTTATATTGAATATTTTAAATAAATATAAATTAGTTTTAAGATTACTAATCTAATTTATTGTATGAATTGGTCATTAACTAGTTAATTAAAAAAAATAGGTGTAAAATGACTAGCGATTTATACCTTCATTTTTAATTAGTTTGTTGACAAGCATTCTCAATCGAGTTTGGCTTTAGTACAGTGTTTTATTTTAGGGCTCGGTGGTAAGCGCATTAGTGTTTCTCGCGTGAACGCACTGCTGTCGCGCGAGCTGGCGTCACTGCGGGCTTCCACGCAGCGGGAGCTCGTCGTTCTTGAGATACAAAAGGTACATCTAATCTTCCCTTCAATATCAATTAGTCGGGTTTTCAAACCATTTTTCAAAGTTTAAATTTTGTCAGTTTTGATTAATGGGTCAACTTAGAACCGAAACTTTCTTAAATTATATCCTCTTAACTTTTAACCGTTAATAGTTTACACGAATTGTTGTTATCCTAAAATTGATTTAATATATATTATTGCACTAATGATTGTACTATTCAAAACATTGTAGAAGTGGATCGTATGCTGTTATAGATAGTTTAGTTTCGCAGCAAACATTAAAGTTATTTTAATGAATCCTAGGTGTTGGACTACGTAACAGAAGTGAACAAGCAGCGCAACCTGGCAGCAACTCTGTCGCACTACTACGACTCGTGGCGGCAGCTCACGGAGATGCTATTCTGCGTGGCCCCCCAGGACTTGCTTAGCGTGGAATCCCGAAAAAATCTCATCCTCAACATCCTTCAGGACCTCCTAAACAAAATTCCTCCTGCCGAAGTTCTTCCACAAATCGGAAACCTCGCTTCTGGGACAGTGTTACTGCTTCTAGTCGATCTGCGCCACTGCTACATACTGCAGAAACGGGAATCTTCTTTGAAATCAGCTGAGTTCGAGTCCACTTTCTTCGGTCCTTCGAGCCAAATAATGCAGACGAAGTCGCTAACGCTGAAGTTCATATTGCACAAAATTTTAAGTTGGATACTAGTGTCCGGCGTGTCGACGCAAAACGTACGTGTTAATCTATATAGTGCCTTGTTGAATTTCTTGAATATAGTCAATCTGAAACACAGTCCCGCGGACCCGGAAGAGGATGGGAACGCGACTTACACGAGTCGATTGGACAGTTCGAAAGCGAGGCCGAGTCGCGAGGAGTCGAATCTGAAGTCGATGGCGATCGATGTGATCAACAGCTTCGGGGACAATCTGTGCGCGATCGTGTGCAACGACTGCATCGGCGGCGGGCACGACGTGTGCCGCATGGTGGCGCTGGCGTGCCTCGACACGCTGGTGGAGATCAACCCGGCCACGGACTGGATGCACACGCTCACCAACCAGGGATACCTGAGGAGTCTCATCGACAGCCTGGTGCACGACGACGACGAATTGAAAGAGGTGAGCGTTTAGTAAACTAATGTTTACCATAAGCTTATTTTCTTTTATCACATCTACTTCAACAATTAGAAGTGCGCTTAATAATTCTTCGAAATATATTTATTCATTTACAAAATTCACCACTCAGAATAACAAATAACATAATATTTCAAGTATTATTTCTTTGTTGTAAAATTAACAAATTAACATGCTTGGGTTATAAAGTGGAATGACAAAAAATTGTGATTACGAAATTAAGAAATTGAGATTTCTAATTATCGGAAAATATATCAATTTTTAGCCCTACTCAAATTTTGTAGTTGTGACCCTACCACTCGGAAGGCCGTTTCTCCGAAAACAGATTAAATAAGCTCGGGTCGGAGAAAGGCTTGCAGCCGTTCACACTGCTGCATTTCTACTGCCCGATATCGAACCCAATGTTATACTTTACTTTTTTTTCTTCTTTCAGTTTGAAAATTTGAACCGGAAGTGCATATTTTAAACAATTTTAGGTCTAGAAACATTTTTGGTTTTACAATACCTTAAAAATGTGCATTGTTAGGGTGTTTTTAGCAACTTACACCCACTTCCGGTTCATCTAGGTCAGTGATTCTCTACCACTGTGCCGCAAATTTATAATAATGTTAATATTATTAAATTATATCATTTTAAAAGAAAAATATTTTTAACATGAATATATATTTAAATCCACAAAAAAAAATTTTTGGGATAAACCATTATTACAGTCACCATAGGCCATTTGTTTTGCGATTAACTATTATTCAATATTCTTTTAAATAAGTTTTATATTAATTTAACAATAAAGTATTTTTTAAACTATCTTTCGCAAAAAATGTGATTGCATTTTCTACCGTCTTTTTAACCAAATTTGTGTTGTTGCGACGCATTCTTCAGAACGCATTAGCACAAAATGGGGTCTTGGTGTATTTAAAATTTTTGTCATAAACTATTTAGGTATTTTTAAGTAAATAATTTTTATCTTTTTCCTTGTGTGCCGCCAAATTTTGAAATCTTTAAGTATGTGCCGCAACAAAAAAAGGTTGAGAATCACTTCCGGTTCATCTAGGTCAACCGGGAGTAGCTAAGAACATTCCTCAGGCTTTCCTATATGGATATGTCATAATATCGGGGATCGGCCAAGCGGTTTGGGACAGACAGAAGATAGACAACAAGAATTTAAAGCATTTCGCGAAATGTAATCAAGTCTGGAAACATTATTGTTAACATAACAAATACTCAAAAATATTTACCATACTTTAATTTAGCATTCAAATCATGTTTTAGAGCACTATAATTTGCCAGGTTGTTAAACGATACGGTGTGTCGTCACTTTTCTAACTTTGACTTATTTATACAGGACGACTAAAACCAGTCAAAAATGTTATTTTCTATCATTCATTTACATCTGTTTTTCAAAAGTTTCACACACGGACGACAAGTATTAAAAAATCTTTAATAATGTTTTTATATAATTTATAATTAAATATTAATAAATATTTATTTTCGTTGGTTGATCCAGGCGTTAGAAACCAAGCCAAAGTCCCTGCGAGTGTTGTACGTGTACGCATCAAAGATGTCGCTGCTCAACAAGATCGCAGGCACGCGGCTGGGCGCGGAGACGCTGCTGACGCAGGGCGCGCTGTCGTGCCTGGCCGACATGCGCGTGCTGGACTGCCACCCCGACACGACGGGCTGCGTCAACCAGCAGGAAACTGATTTCGTGCCGTCCGTGCCAAATAGGTAAAGTAAATAATAAAATTGGTTCCCGATTATTATTCCTACTAAAATTTTTATGTATAAATATAATAATATTTTTTTTTTATAATGATGACAAGTTAGCCCTTGACGGCTATCACACCTGTATTGTTAAGTGATGATGCAATCTGAGATGGAAGCGGGCTAACTTGTTAGGAGTAGGATGAAAATCTACATCCTTATCGGTTTCTACACGATATGCAAAAAGTACCGGTTTTAAAATTAACGCTTTAAATCGCTTGGCGATACGTCTTTGTAAATACCGGAACTATGATGGTTTGAAATAGCACGCGATAAGCCTCCCAATGTGATATTTCAGTCAGGATAAGACAAATTTAAGAAAAATCTTTAATATGCCTTGCAAAGAAAATTGCGAACCCGGGATCTCAGTCATATATATCCAGCGCGCATACCACCGCGCTACGGAGGTCGTCGAAAAGTCGTCCCCTTTATTACTCGAACAAAAATTTTTATGTATAAATATAATTTAATCCGTAATATTTAGTAAAAATCATATCATAAAAATCTTTATAAAATCAACCACATCAGTTCCAGCATTGAAAAATGTGATGTGGGGCCGAGAAAATTGAAACATCCGAAAAAAATATTATAATTTGATCATCCTCGGCTTTATTGATAACTAGTCAAATTAGTTACAGCTAATTATTAGACGTATCTCGTTGAAGGAGAAAAGCTTTAATTTTAAATTAAAAAAAATAACCGCAAACATCGTTTTACGTAATGTAATCGCTAATGCAGATTCCGCGACATTCTCGTGCCGGCGCTGGCGCTGTGCGACGCGCTGCTGACTACGCTGGGCTCGCAGAACCACAGCTGCGTGCTGCAGATAACGCACTTCCTGCTCAGCCATCTGGAGTGCGTCGATATGGTGCTCAGGTAACTTTTTTACTACTATTATTCCTTAATTAACTCAATACAAAATCTCAAATTACTACAATTTATAGGAATTAGGAAAAGGTAATTTAGTAATAATCATTACCAAACAGGTTAATTGTCTTACCGTGAAACTGTACGAAGATAGCGAACAGCGCGTACGTGCTGCGTACGTGCCGCGTACGTGGGGAACGTACAACCATTAGAACGCCATTTTAACCACGTTTATTCGCATCAAAATAAATATATTATTCTATTTATTTCATAGTCGTAGAACGGTATTGAATGCTGCAATAACTGCCATGCAATACTTGTAACGCTCGTGCTGTCTATTGTGCTATTTGACTTCGCTTTAACACAAAGGTTCACTTGCATTACAATGTTATTAATTAGTAATTACTACTGTAGACAGTTAGTGTTTAAACATATTAAACTTTTTAGGTACCTTAGTACCTAAAAAGTGCCTCATTGCTCTATTGGTAGGCTAAGCACTAAACTAGTCAGGCTGTTAAGCACTAAACTAGTGCTCGTGCACATGCCTATGTGGCTTCGATCACAAGACCTGGTTTCGAATCCTGGGTTGGGTCACTATGAAATTTTCAGTACATTTCCAAGAGCCACAAGCCTGTTACAAGCCCAGAGTCGGGAAGTTAGTGGTGTTACGCCCCCGTATAACGAGTACGTTAAGCTGTTGGTCCCGGTCACTGGTGGGTCTGCTACAAGGAGTAAGCTTGGCTCGGTAGTGGGCCGTTAACACGGTCGTGTTTGCACCAGAGCGGCGCACCCGAACTCCCCCGCGGGGCTGCTGGTGGAGCTGGAGGCGCTCACGTCAGTGATCGCGCGCTCGTCGGGGCGTGAGGTGTTCGGCGCCGTGCGCGCGGACACGGCGCTGCAGCACAGCGCGCTGGCCGTGGAGCGCGTGCAGCACCTGGCGCTGGCGCTGCTGCCGCGCTTCGCGCAGCCGCCGCCGCTGCAGCCCGACTGCGACGCGCGCCTCTATTACCGCATCGTGTGGAACCTGCTCCTGTTCGCGCGCAACACGCTGGGCGACGCGGGCGCGGGCGCCGACGAGGGCGGCGTGGACGCGCGCCGGGCGGGCCGCGCCGCGCTCGTGCTGCTGCAGGTGCTGCTGCGGCGCGCGCAACAGCACGCCAAGCTGCTGGACACCGTGCACCATCAGCTGCCCAAGGTGCACTCCATGACGCTCAGCGGTCAGTTGCTTTGTGATTCATTTATCTATACTAATATTATAAATGTGAAAGTAACTCTGCTAGTTACTCGTGACGCCTAAAGTTTAAATGAACCGTTTTTAATTAAATTTAGTACAGAGATAGTTAGTCTACACTAGAGCCTGAAGATGGACATATGCTACTTAATTTTAAATTACGAACCTTGAATTATGCATAAGAATTTTGTATAACGAATCTTTAGTAATTAATTTCGATTAAAAATGTTTTCAATTAATTTTAAATAATAATTTGAACTTTGGATATGAATGTGTCACATAGACATGAAGAAGCTGCTGGGCGAGGAGGTGCCGTCGTCGTCGCCGGTGGAGGCGCGCGCCATGGTGGTGCACACGCTGCGCGGGCGGGCGCGCGCGCGGCGCCAGGAGCTGCAGTGCTGCGAGCAGGCCGCGCACGCCGCGCTGCACCTGCTGTGGGCGCACACGCGGCTGCTGCTGCGCGCCGCCGTGCCCGTAGACACTGACAAGGGTAATGCTCATGGCAAGGAGGTTGTCGACTCTTACCGACTATACAGGTATTTTTAGTTTCATGGAATTTTGACGTTCACCTGACGTTTCAAAACAACGTTAGAGAAAACAGTTTCCACAAAAAAGGTGACAAATTCATTGAAAAAAACACAAAGTATTCATTCGTTTCTAAAAATTAAAACTAAAATTTTAGTATTATTGTATATTTACGAAGCCTTAAGTTTTATGATTACATAAAGAAAATTACAATATAATATTCAGTTTAATTTCGGTTTATATCTATGTTAATAAAGGTTCATAAATTTATACAGCCTAAGTTTATATTTAAATAAAAATCAATATAGTATTAATTTCATTTTCGCTAGTACATTTTATAAATTATCAAATTACAGTAACGTAACAAGACACAGGGAAGAATATAGACGTAACAAATCTTTTTCACTAAAAACGACCTTAATTGATCGTTTTTAGTCACGATGTTATTTTAGAATTAAAAAAAATATTTATTGATTGCATCATCTTTTACCAGGTGCAGTCGAGAGCTAACTTGTAGTGAATAAAAATAAACTATGAGATATCTATAAAAAGTATTGTTGTGTATGCAGCGACATCGCGGTCGGCTGACATTCGCAGGGCGGCCGGCAACGAACCCACCGAGCTGCGGAAAGAGCTCCTCTCCGTCTTCAACGAGCGCTTCATCGACGAGCTGCTAGACACCGCCAAAGTACGTGCACGATGACATACGTTCCGCTCACACATGCAGCCCATCCATCATTTGTATTTTATTATAGTAGA
This sequence comes from Mycalesis mineus, assembly GCA_034621355.1. Classification (NCBI taxonomy): domain Eukaryota; kingdom Metazoa; phylum Arthropoda; class Insecta; order Lepidoptera; family Nymphalidae; genus Mycalesis; species Mycalesis mineus. The sequence goes on along the minus strand of CM067884.1, from coordinate 19,573,157 downwards.
AGATCCGAACTAAGATCGACCTTCACCGAACTGATAATAGGATGAAATATATTTCATGACAAATTTAGTATATTAGAAAATATATTGAAAATAGGTTGCCTAAAAAAATCTTGGACAGACTATTTTTTATTATTTTTAAAAAATAATTTTTATATTCTAGTAAACAGTGAGTGTTATTTTGAAGCAACTTATTTCTGAGTTGTAAAAAAAATAATAAATTCAATAAATATAAATCATATATATTACATATAATACTAAAATATGACACCATATAAAATCAGCTAAATCAATAAACATTTATCAAAATTTATATATATATTTATATTGACAATTGAATTTATTATTTTTTTACAACTCACGTAAGTTGCTCCAAAATAACGCTTACTGTTTACTAGAGTATAAAAATTATTTTTTAAAAGGATTTTTTAGGCAACCTATTTTTAATATATGCTCTAATATACTAAATTTGTCATGAAATATATTTCATTCTATTATCAGTTCGGTGACCCAGCTAGCCCAGTGGCTGAATAACATCAATTGATATAGACATTGAATCGTCTTCTCACATTTTAACTATACTAAAGCCAAACTCGATTGAGAATGCTTGTCAACAAACAAATTAAAAATGAAGGTAGAAAATGCAACACATTTTATGCCTAATAAATTTAAAATTATGTTTTATTATTTTGAAAAATCTTATTTAAAAGATATTGAATATAATAATTAGTTTTAAGCTTACTAATCTAATTTATTGTCATGAATTCGTCATTAACTAGTTAATTAAAAAAAAATAGGTGTAAAATGACTTGTGATTTCTACCTTCATTTATAATTTGTTTGTTGACAAGCATTCTCAATCGAGTTTGGCTTTAGTATAGATTGCGCCGTTTCAATTCCACATAAAAGAGAACCAGCATTTTTGGCTAGAAACCAACAACAAAGTACGATTTCATTGAAATGGTTTTACAACACCAAGTCGAGGAAACTCACTACTGTACTGTACACCTTTTACTCGAAGCTGTTCAGGGGCATTTTTAAACCTCTGCAACTTCGTTGTGGGTAAACCTGAGAGTCTAAATTGTCAGTAATCAAGAGAGCATAACACACGTAGATATATTCCACAATTTCATTCAATTTGGATTTGGATGAACAATTTTGAGTATGAATAAGTCAATTCGTAAATTTTACCACTCACTCAAGGACAGATCATCAAAACTCTGAGCTCTACACACTTCTATGTTTAATACATTTCGTTTTTTGTGCACAGTGAGGGTCACGTTACAGAAAGTCTTAATTAATTAATATATGTCAAACAAAATCTGATAAAAATGTTTGTAAATAAAGATTTACTATTATTATGTATTTTGATGAAGAAAGTCGTCTACCTATCACCCGAAAGGTAGATGACAAGTTTGTTGACGGACAGTGAAAGGACATTGCCAAAATTTGCTCCAGGCTGTCCAAACGTATGCTCATATTTAACTATTTAATTTAAATACACAATGAATTTTAAACAACTACTTATATTTCATAGCAATCACTTGAAAATATATCAAAAATATAAGAATTTCAATCGATTTTTTGTGTTCTGAATCACGTGACCGTCGTCGTAGTATGAAAAGTCAACTTTTATCAACCTTCATAACTTTTATCAGCGACTGCTTAGCTACAAGTAACTTTATTATTTAATTATTTAAATACAAGATCTGTACTATTTAATAACATATATATAATCTCTGGGCATCTCTCGGGCAGACTTCCATACCTATGTCCTTTATTTATTTATTTGTACACCACAACGAAGAAGAACATATAACAGATACATAAAAAGCATTAAGTAGAACTGGTAAAAAAGGCGGCCTTATCGCTAAGCCTAAGTTTGCCTGTAAGAAATTTCAGGCAAACTTAGGCTTAGGAAAACATTAGGACACCAGAATGCAGGTGGTGAATAATATGTATTTTTAGCAAGGGGTCAAAAGAAGAAGGGGTCAAAAGGCACAAGCAGAAAAAGAACATTAATCAAAACATCAACACGTTTTTATTACAAAACTTCCTTAAATCAAATCAAATGAAACAATCGTACGGTAATCACACAATTTACTTAACGAGCGCTTATTTACATTTTATTACACTTTAATTTTTAACAAAATTAACTGACAGAATAACTACACACAAAGAGAACACACCAAAATAATAATCACTTCACCATTAGGGCTTCTTTTATATAGCCCGTAACCGCCACTTTTTGTTACAGTCTGCCACAACAACACAGACAATCGGCACCTCTATAGTCTATGGTTCGCAATGCTGCCAACAGTATAAATACATACATTACTACTAACTAATTATGGAGAGTAGAGGTAAGGAGGACAATCTCTTATGGGAAAAAAGTTGAAAAAGTGTCCAGTTGTATGCGTTAAATAACAGTTCAAAAATCCTCCACAATGGCGCTGGTGGATGCACAGGGTATGGTATGAATGTAGCAATCGTAGATGAATTGAGTATGCCGAATTAAAAAATTTAATGTCATTATCGACTAAAGTAGTTATTATTGAAACTTCAACAACTTACGTTGTACAAAATATTGTGGTAAATATAACCTTACGAATTATAACCAATTTCAAAAAAAATGATTTCAAAAGTTTTATTTTGTATTTGGCGCTTCTTTTGAAAGTTACTTTGATGCAACTGTGGCGCCATCCTAATTTAATACATTTTGACGGACACTTTTTATATACAGAGATTGTCCTCCTTACCTCTACTCTCCATAATACATAAACAATTACATAAATTACCATTACTATAATTATAATAGATATCTTACAATAGACTAATATACATTTATTTAATGCAGTATACAAAATAAGGTATCTCGAACACTCGGCGTGGTTGTCCCAAAAATCTGATTACGTTAAACAGCAACGGCGAATGAAGAAACATTGGCAATGAGTGCAAGCATTGGCCAGCAATTTTAACTAAATATTTTCGATAGAATTAGGAACTTTTAAAAGTCCTGAAGAACCTCCGGACTATTCCATATCACTTCTACTTCCTCCGTGAAATTAAACGCTGATCCGATTGCTTCCATGCAACTTTGTCATAAACTGTATTCGTCTATTTAATAAAGTTGTTTGTATTGCAGAACCAGCCTCCCGTAGATCGCAGCTTTCTCGAGGTTTTACTGAAAGACATTAAGACAATGATACAGTTCTCGCCGCTCTAGCATTTATATTGATATTGTGTATTTCTAGTTGATTCTAAAACTGTTAAATCATTATTTTGTAAGTTTTCTAAATATAATTATTTTTGTACAAAAATGCATTTTCTTTATTTTTAATCCACTCATAAAAAAGTAATTCTCAATTCGTCCTGTGTATATGGAATGTTGTTAAAAATACATTAATTTTGGATTACAAAATACATATACATACTTCACTTTAGGTAATAGCGAAGGTTGATCAAAATCGGTTCAGTAGTTTTTGAGATACCTTTACTTCTGAGTTTATCGGGCACTACAAAAATGACTCGGCGGTCATATTTTACTGTGACCAGTGTCAATAAGTATATCAGATAGAAGTCAGTCGAATTTCTAAAAGGTTTTTTTACAATTACTAACAGTTGCCCGCGACTTCGCGTGAATACCCTTCTAATTTTAAATACAGACTTTCATATAAAAAGTGCTCATACCCCGCTCTCCTATTTCATTTAATTTTTTTAGTTTCCCGCGAAGCAATATCCTCCGTCCCGTCCCGTGTACTAAAGATCTACATTTTTGTTCAATATTGTACGACATTACAGTACATTAACATTAACAATATATATTTATAGCAAGCTGATATGTATAGCTTTATATTAAATAGTCTATTAAGCTCTTGAGTCTAGCTTTTAAAATAAAAAAATTTTAACAAAAAATAAAAACGCCTTCAAAACGCACTAAAAAGTAAAAAATAACTACGTCATTTACTTACTTTAATTTACTTAACCACATCTATGAAGATTGGATGGATGGCACCGACTTCATAGATGTGGTTAAGTAAATTAAAGTAAGTAAATGACGTAGTTATTTTTTACTTTTTAGTGCGTTTTGAAGGCGTTTTTATTTTTTGTTAAAATTTTTTTATTTCATACTTTTTAGTGCTTTATCAACAACGAACATACTAATAAACCTACTCGAACTAAACCATAAGTACCAATATTCACTACCTACTTATAACATTCCGACGCCCCTGCAAAAGTGAATATAAAGTTTAAAGAGTTTCCTCGAGTTTTCGTAGATCATTGGATCATGACTTAGTAAACATTAAACTAACTGGAAACTATAACCTTTCAAACTTCTTATTGAGACATAAATTAATCGAGCCCAATCACAAAGTAGCTACTGTAAACCGTTAAATAGCTCCCTCAACTGTCCTTCTTCTTCATCGCCAGACCCTCAATGACAGTCACAGCCCATCTAAATATAAAGTTCTCATTGACACAAATTAATCGACCCCAAAAACAAGGTAGCTACTGTAAACCGTTAAAGAGCTCCCTCAGCTGTCCCTCGTCTTCATCGCCGGACCCTTAATGACAGTCACAGCCCATCTAAATGTAAAGTTCTCATTGAAACAAATTAATCGAGCCCAAACACAAGGTAGCTACTGTAAAACGTTACGGAGCTCCCTTAACTGTACGTCGTCTTCATCACCAGACCCTCAATGACAGTCACAGCCCATCTAAATGTAAAGTTCTCATTGAGACAAATTAATCGAGCCCAAACACAAGGTAGCTACTGTAAACCGTTAAAGAGCTCCCTCAGCTGTCCCTCGTCTTCATCGCCAGACCCTTAATGACAGTCACAGCCCATCTAAATGTAAAGTTCTCATTGAGACAAATTAATCGAGCCCAAACACAAGGTAGCTACTGTAAAACGTTACGGAGTTCTCTTATATATAGATCGGCTCCATCATCAGATCGACTCCAGACCTTCATCAAATTATAGTGCTTTTAAATACTTACCGGAAAAATTAACAAACGTACTTGTTGTCCCTACAATTTTTGAAAGTTCCCCTCGTTTTCTCCAGGATCCCATCATCAGATCCTGGTTTCCTTGTCATGGTACCACCACCGGATTATCTTCTTTCCAACAAAAAAAGAATTATCAAAATCGGTTTATAAACGACGAAGTTATGCGCGAACACACATAAAAAAAAAAAAATATATATATACGGTCGAATTGAGAAACGCCTTTTTTTTTTGAAGTCGTTTAATAAACAAAAATAATTTTACAATCCGACACGCAGATCTAGCGACTAGCCCGTTTAAACAAACGAACAAACTGTTCCGCTTTATATTTATAGTATAGATATGGTCTTCTATGGCAAATAAATTGAACAAAGATAGAATTCTCAACTCCATTACCGTATTATCATTTCTAACATGTAATAGTATATTTACCAAAATGCTGACGCCTATTCAGTAGGTACCTACTCATACTTATGTATCGCGTGTCGCGCTTTTTAGAAATTTTGATTTTCTCCTAAACTATGTAACTAATTAACATACTCTAAAAGGTAAATCTTATCTCTATAATATCCTTGTGATTATTAAATAATTTATTTTGATAAGGATTTAAGTTTAGTTGTATAAATAATGACGTAAACGTAAGCATATGACATAAATGTTTTTTAAAAGGGACCGTTCAAGTATTACGTAAGCACTATAGAGAGGTGGGGGTGGTGTGTGGTGGTGTGTATTGCTTATTTTTGATGACATGGGGGGTGGGGGGGGGTGTCTAGATGATAATTACGTCATCGATAGTTATTTATTTTTTTACACGAATAGCAAAAATTCGTGCAATTCTCTATGTTGAATACTGTATCAGTAAAATCCAATCTCTACACTAAAATAATTTTCTAATTTTTAAAATTATAATTATGACAATTATAAAAAAAATATGAAATTTATAATTGAAAAATGTTTACGTAAGCATAGGGGGAGGGGGTAGGAACTTTCCTTACTTTTGCTGACAAGGGGGGTTGGGGGGTAAATAATTGTAATAAATCTGCTTACGTAATACTTGAACGGCCCCAAACACAAAAAGTTCTATATCTGCCAAAATATAAAAGATAGATATGTGCTATCGCGGACTTTTTTGTAGAACTTTTAAAGATACTTAAAGTTTTCATACAATGTTTTCAATTATATCCTATAGTTAAGGAGGCGCACATATATATATAGCATATATAGGCATAAAGCCGATTTAATAAATTTCACGGTCCGACTCGCGTGACAAAAACTGTAATAACTCGGATCAGTAGTTCTGAAGATTAGCCCCAACAGATGCTCCATTTACAAACTTAAACTTACAAACTTTACCTCTTTATAATATTAGTAAAGATTTCAAAATTTATTTAAGTTACTGTGGCTTGATGGGGGTAAGAGATGGATGGATGGCGTTAAGGCGTTTGACCGGGTTTGGCATATCAGCCTTCTTCATAAGCTTCCAGCTTAAGGTCTACAACAGGGCTTGTGCGATTGGATATCCACTTGAGCGGGCGAACATTCCGTGTGTGGTATGCCCAGAGGGAACTGACCCTTAAGGAACTCCCTTAGGGATCAGTTTTTTCTGCTACACTATTCTTGTTACATATTAATGATCTGTTGTTAAAACCTGGTATCTTTGGGTACGCAGATGACAGCACAGTGACAGAGACTTGTCTGGTTCACGGATTGGTAATGAGACCAATGAACTCAGAGAGGCGATGGTTACTTGATTGAACGCCACCCTTGAAGAAGTCTCTGATTGGGGTGATGCCAATTTGGTGCAGTTCAATCCAAGCATAATGCAGGCCTATTGCGAAACGGAGTTATTTTTCATTGACTCCTACTTTCCGAAATATATTCATACCTATGTATTACTGATCATATCGATCTCCTTGGTGTCGACATCTCGGCTAATATTCGGCCGTTCCATCGAGAATAAACGCAAAACAGCTTTTAAAAAAGCTTGATATCCTCAATAATGTGAAGCAGTACTTCACGCCACATCCCTTGCTTTCCCTATATAAAGCTCTAGTCCGGTTATGCTTGGAATATTGCAGTCACCTTTGAGATGGATCCGCTAAAAACCAGCTGGCTGCTCTGGATGCCGTGGACCGTCGAGCCAGAAAACTTGTTGAAGCAGGAACAGCGTTGATCATCGTCGATTGGTTGCAAGTTTGGCAGTATTTTACAGACGCAGTTATTTTTAACCGACGAAAATTAACAAAAAATAGAACCGACTCAAAACGCATTAAAAAGTAAAAAATTACTGTGACATTTAGTTGCTTTAATTTACTTTAGCATATCTATGAAGGCGGTGCCAGCAAGTTTAAGGAACATTTATTTAACGTAGTAAAGCAGTTTGTGGGTTCTAGGTAATGACCTTAAAGTAGAAACCTTGGCTGGCACCGACTCCTAGATATGCTTAAGTAAATTAAACAACTAAATGACACAGTTATTTTTTACTTTTTAGTGTTTTGAGTCTGTTCTATTTTTTGTTAAAAAATTTTATTTCTTACCTTTTAGTGATTTATCGCCACGTAACGTACTCGTACTAAGTATGCCTATAAAATTTGAAGAATTCCTTCAATTTTCATATCCTAACATGATGACAATGGGACCACCTTGGAAGTGTGCCCTGTCTAATGAAAAAAGAATTATCAAAATCGGACAACTCTGTAAAAAGTTATGCGTGGTCATACATAAAAAAATATGCACTCGCATAAAGCCGATTTAATAAATTTCACGGTCCGACTCGTGCGACAAAACTATGATAACTCGGCTAATATACAATACAAATATAAAATATAGCCTATGACTATCGGGGAGTGATAGTTTAGCATTCTACTGGTGAAAGAATTTTTTTAATCGGATCAGTAGTTCTGAAGATTAGCCCCGACAGATGCTCCATTTACAAACTTACAAACTTTACCTCTTTATAATATTAGTATAGATAAAACCTTGTTGCGATATTTTAATAGATTAAATTATTCACATCAAATTATTTAATCACCTGTTCATCTACACAGCCACAGCTCGCGACAAATTATGCACACTCAAATAATAATTTAAAGAATTTAATAAATAAATTGCAGCAGCTGCAGTCACTTCAATATCTATTTTACATTCGTGCGTATAAGTTGTGTCTTCCGAGAACTACGCCCATACAATAGGATTAATATGACCATAGAGGAGAGTAATATATTAGGAATACAACAGATTGGTTTACCTACAGCTGTGTGGACGGATTGCGGTATTACAGTACCAGAACCATCGACATGTGCTGACTAACTATAATATATTAGGTGACAATGTTTCTTATTGTCTTGTTAATAAAAAAAATTAAAAAAGAAAAAACGTAAAAAAATCAACATACAAGTTCAGTCCAAAGGGTTAAAAAAGTATCTATCGTACAGTCATTTGTTAGTTTTCACTTATTTTTTAATTTTCACTTTTTAGTTACGATTCGTCAGTTACATTATAATGCGATTCAAATAACAACAGGAAAAAAGCTAGCGCCATCTTGGACCGCATTAGTCGACAACTTCAGACTGCAGTATGATGTTCCAAAAAAAAGAAAAGAATGTATAATAAAAATGAATTTATCATTTTTATTATACATTTTCATTACTCACAAGAGAGTGAATCTTGTGAGTTTGAGTAATCACTATCAGAGAGATCTAAATATTATGTAAATAAGTACGAGTATCTGTAAAAAGATTTTACTGAAATAAAATATCACTTTGTTTAAAAAAACATAAGGAGTTACTATTGTTAGTTGCAGCGGGATTTTAAATAATATTCTGATTTCTTCAAAATCGTTTTATTCTTTCATAATCTTTTATCTACCGCCGCATCGGAAAAGCAGTCCGTGACGAAAAACTCGACACATGCTCTTTTTAAATGAATTGCATACTTTGTAACAACCAAAAGAACAGTGCCATACACTATTCGACTGTTCTAACATATCCATTTTACATTTTATTTTACGGCCTGGAATCTAGTCCTCTGAAATCATCTCACAGTCGACAGACACAAGCTTACGTTACCATAGACAGTATCGTACAGTGTTGCCTATGGTAACAAATTGTAATATTTTAAAATGCTAACACTATTAGAAGTATTTAACTACCCACACTATTACGTATTGTAGAAGTACGAAAAAAATACGAAAAGCAATTGTGAATTCTGTTCTTTTACATGATTGACTTCTCGCCGTCAATCATCAGAAGATTGCTTTGAACTACTTCTAATGTCAATTTTTCAATTTCACTTTCCAGCTGGCTTACATTCTTATCTGCCACTTTCTTTTGATAAGGTATCAAATAAACTCGATAGGATTAAGGTCGCAATTGTATGGTGGCAACCTTAGCACTGTCTCATGTCCGTGGCTTCTAAATAAATTGTCCACCACGTAATCTTTAGGTGGTTTTATTTTTTATTATTTGTCGATAGGAGCGAGGCAGCCATCTTAGATCGACACTTTATGATTATTTGCTCATATTTATCAATCAATTAATAAGTGGTTATATTATTTAAGTTATGTTAAAATAATAAAGTTTTATTTTATTATTTTAACGTAACTTTTAGTGTTCGGTGTTTGTGCTAACGCTACTTTTACGCTGTTTTCAGTATGAAGTTGGTCCAAGATGGCGCCAGTTTCATTCCTATTCTTATTTGAATCGCATTATACTATTATTGTACTTTATGTTGCTTGTTTTTTAGGAATAGATAATTTTTATATTCTAATATAAATGACTTTATTTCCGGCGTAAATATGCGAAAAACATCCCTGCAGATTTCTGTCATTTGGCAGGGTACGTCCGGCTCGCACGGACTAAAAATAACCTCCCACAAATCCTTGATAAGTACGGAACCGTTAAGCATTTTTTCTGACCTACTTTGTGTTATTCTTCTTCTCGTCTGCCTGTTTTTCTTCTCGTCTTCATACGTGCCATAACGTTTCTTGCTTTTACCTTATCGTTTGTCGCTTTGACAGCTACTCTTCGGTCTGTATAACCTGAGCATTCAAAGAGTGCATGCCTTGGGGTATCTTCTTCGTCGCAAAAGTATTGTTTTGAAGACGCCATGGTCGCTTAGCGTTTCCGTTAATCAATGATCAACCTCTCCGTGCTCTCTTTTATCCCTTTTCATGACATCCGGGATCAGTTACCACGTCCAGGTATTTTTCTCTTGTTCCATCCATTATTTCTCCCACTCCAAAACTGACATCTCTTGGATTTCAGCTGATGTTTGATCCTTGCTTCCGACGAACATCGCGCGTTCCTTTTCCAGTTTGGCTATAGGTATCAGCCTATAGGTATACCTATAGCCTAGCCTCCGTGGAAAATGTACGATAGGCTTCACTTTTATCTACAGCAAGTAGCCGTTGTACTGTTTCTGGTTTCCTTTGGTAGAGATCCACTTGCATTGCACGTTTAAAAATAGGTGCCCCGTGCATGATGGAGTGGGCCACCGACGCCAAAACTCATCTTCTACTAGCCCTCCTTGATAGCATTAGTCTAAGAAGCGCTTCTGCTAGTTTCAGTGTTTTATGGGCTGTTTCCTCGATAATTCTTAAAATTTTTATTTAAAGTGCTCTTGTGGTGTCACAGTAGCACCGTCGACGCGATATAAAAAATAAGGCCTGCACACATCTTAGATACGACGAAAAATAGCAAGGGAATAAAATAGCACTAGGAAAATCTGTGGCATCGCGAGCGTCCGTCATTTTACCTAAATATCCGTCGGCGGGTCTGATTTAATCGCACTTGCAAATACCTACTGTTGTTATACGTGAATATCATGGATATTCTATGTTGAGGAGAAAACTGCGCCGCGATACTCCGATTTCAATAACACCGCTTTGAAATAGTATTAGTTTACGATTGTTTACCATTCATCATTAGGTACTATCCGTATATTTATGGCCTACTAAAGCCTTCAGTCAAAAAGATCAGGTCGCCCTCCTTATAGGAGAGAAGGGTGTGCGGGCTTAGGGTGGTAATGTTTGATGTTCTAAACATTACTTTGGCATGTTAATGATAATGACCAAAACCGACGTCATCGTGCTCTCCGAGACAAGGGGGTGCAACACCAATAACTTCTAAAAAAAAAGACGTCTAACAGAATATAAATAAGAAAAGAAGATAATATATTGTTAAAACCGTACGAATATTGAAGTATTTTTTTTTAACCAATGAAAAAAAATGGAGAAGGTTCCCAATTCGACACGTGTATTTATATATATTTATGTATGACCACGCATAACTTTTTACAGAGTTGTCCGATTTTGATAATTCTTTTTTATTAGAAAAGGCACACTTCCAAAATGGTCCCATAATCATCATGTTAGGATCTGATGATGATATCCTGGGACAATTGAAGGAACTCTTCAAATTTTTTATGCACACTTGCAAGGATTTTCCTATATAGGGGAGAGCGGGGTTGAAAGTGCCGGGGGTAAATTGTGCCGATACGAATATCTCGAAAACAGTAAGAGATAGAATACGATCGTATTGTGTTGCGTAATGCTTAACAGACGAGCACACGCGGCTGTCATTTTAGTTGCGCCAGCGACGCGGACCGAGGGGCAGTGCATGTTAGAAAATATTTTCATCTCAAACGTCACGTTAGTAAATATTTTCGCTTCAATATGTTTTGGTCACAAGCTAGCGTTTTTTGTTTTTTTTATATGAGAGTTTTATTAAAATGTTTGTTATTTATCCTAGTTTGCTATGCAGTATAATTTGAATGCTTCGAGCAGGGTGATTTTTATATATGAGCCAAAATATCAGACTATATTATTTGGGGTAAAATGTGCCGTTCAACCGGGGTTATTTGTGCCGCGGCACAACCAACTCCTAAGCAGTCAATATTCTTTTACATTGCTTATGTTTACGAGAACACTTATGAAAGAAAGAAAATAGTTACTTTTTGACATAATAAATGATGATGTACTGCATTTCTTTTCTTTGACAAAATGAAATCAACAAAATTGTATGTTTCAAACGAAAACACAAAGGGGTACAACATCTTAGGTGGGCAAACCCAATAAAGGGCTGCTGATGCAGACATCAAGGATGGACGTAAACTAAAAAATGTTGCACGTGGCTCTTATCAAACATTCTGCTTTAAAGCTCAAAATAACTGGCAATTTGTGATTTATTTTTACTATACCTGGTGTAGTAAAATACGCTTTACCTTTGGCAGCAATACCCGCTAACATATGCAAAGCATATAAAAAGCCTTATGATTCGAACGTATTTACAGACAAAGATCATGCAGTGTCTTTTATAACAGATCGCCCGATGCCAGACAATCAACCTTCACAAGGTACAAGAAACTTGCTTGTCCCTCAAAATAATCGAGAAAAAAGCTCTTGAATATCTCGATGAGTCAAATTACGTGGGCAGCAATGTTGAGATGAGACTAGTCCATCATTATTAAAGCTTAATGTTCGTGGGCAAAGTGACTGCAGCGTTGATTGTACGAGCGAACCATCAGGTAATAAAGAACACGAAAAGAAAGACAGCTATTCTTACAGACATTCCAGAGAAAAATGCTTTGGCCGAAGAACAGGCTAATAAAAAGAAAAAGGAAGAAAGTGAAAGTATATAAAAGGTTTAAGGAAAAAGGCAAGGAAAATGGTAAAAAAACAAAAAACCGACTAAGATCTCCGCTCAGAGAAGAGTTTTGTAAAATGACGACAGTTCTGATAACGAACAAGAATGGTACTGCATCATATGTTGTGATGCCTATTCTAACTCTGCCTCTAAAGAAAAGTGGATTGAATGCAGATAGTGTAAGGAATGGGTCCATTTGCAATGTATTGAAGATCAAGAAAACCTGGAATGTGTATGTCCTCATTGTTGTTCTGATCATTCTTCTAGGGAATAACTAGTTTTGATTTGTTAAAGAGTCAAGAGACTGATGTTATCATTATTTTTTATTAATAGTACTAAAAGACTAATATTTTTAATAATTTATCATATTCGCATTAAAATAAGTACAAACTTTCGATTAAAACAAAGTTTTATGTTTTGATTATATAATAAAGGGCGATTAGTTCTTTTTTATTATTACGTATTATAATTATTATCTACTAATAAGGTTGATTTATAGTAGAAATAATAACAAATACATATATTAATACCAAATTAATGTCTTTTACATTTTAAATTAATTTTCGTTAATGCAAAACACCTAGCTTTATTACCGGCACAACCGACCTCAGCTACGGCACAACTTGCCCCGAAGGTGGGGTTGGTTGTGCCTTTCCGCCGCAGTATATAAAAATCACTTTTTCTAACAAACTATAAAACATGTGCAAAATGTATAGGTTAATTCATATTATTGAATAAATTTTACGTAGGATGAACGACTACTTTCAGATTTTCAGTATTTGTTTTACCCGAAAAAATTGAGATTTGTCAAAATCGGCACTTTCAGCCCCGCTCTCCCCTACTATCAGAGTATAGTACGAGTAGGTTACGTGTCGATAAATCACTAAAAAGTAAGAATTAAAATTTTTTAACAACAAATAGAACCGGCTCATTACGCACTAAAAAGTAAAAAAAACTGCTTCATTTAGTTGCTTTAATTTACTTAAGCATATCTATGAGTCGGTGCCAGCCAAGATTTCTACTTTAAGGACGTTACCTAAAACCTACAAACTACTTTACTACGTTAAATAAATGTTCCTCAAACTAACCTGACACCGACTTCATAGATATGCTTAAGTAAATTAAAGCAACTAAATGACACAGTTATTTTTTACTTTTATTGCGTTTTGAGTCGGTTCTATTTTTTCTAAGATATCCACTAAAAATAAAAATTTGGTGTTGTTGCATCCCCGTCCCTCGGAGTGAAGTAGGTACGTTGAGCTGTCGGCCCCGGTCATTGACATCTGATAGTCACAAAATCAGAGGTTATCACCTTAGCCCGCCAAGCTGGGTGGTGGTAAATCAACCACTCTGCTAAAATCACATCGTGTTTGACACGATTCACCTCTCTTATAACGAGCGAGGCTTGGCCTTGTTGCGGGCTGTTGAAATATCCTGTTAATGAGGATCGTAAAACATCTAACAGGATCCCCCACAGGATCATCGTTATAAGCCTAAAATATAAATCGTGTTTAATAAGTACTCGTAAGCAATACATTAATTAGCTCGCAACGACAGTAATCGACCGCTTTACTTAAAAAAGTAAAACATCAATATTTCCCGCAAAAGAGGAAAAAAGTAAAGTAAGCTATATCAATTGCGACTCGCCTCTCGACACGCAACTATCAATTTAATTGGGGATCCGGGCAGCCTCTTTACCTCGCTTAACTTTCCGATTTACATTCAAAACGGTCTTTTAAAAACCAACTCAATAACCATGGCCCTAAACCCTCGATTCAATGCGTACTTTACAATTCATTCGCCCGGAAAACTTTGCGGCTCGATTCCCATTGGTGGAAACGTTGGGGGCGGAGTTTGGAGCTCCGCCCCTCTAGAGCTGCGCATGCTAAACGCGTTTTAAACCCCGTTTAAGCGGTATTTTGGGTGAAAACCGCAAGAAAATGTATGTAACGTCAGCGCGGGTTAGGGCGTTGCTAAATGAAAAGATTTTCCCGCTTGAGCGATTTGAACATGGCTGACAGTCATCCCCGATGCGCGCCAAAGTGCAGCTGTCATTAATATCGCGTTTTTCAAATGACATACTATCAATCGATTTTCATCATTTCCCGTTTGAATGACGTTTAGTAATCTGATCTGTAACTGTTTGTCTATAAGCGATTTTAATTGCGATTTAAAAAAAATCCTGAAGATTTTTAATTAAAAAATTATTTTAATTAAAATTTAATTGATTTCTAAAAGTTGCTAATTACATTTTAAGTTTAAAAATTACCTTTTTTAAGTTTCGGTTTTGCGATGTGATCTACAAAAAGTTCTTTATAAGTTTATTTGAGTGGCGAAAGTGAAGTATTTGTAGAATGCAGGACAGTCACAAGTCGTTCCTAATAAAGGATCTGTTGGGGGATGTTTTGAGACCAGGTATAGGAGTTCCAGGTGGGTTTAAATTTTCTTATAACTGCTATGTACTAACTAACGAATGTCCGCGACATCGTCTACGTGGACTTAAATTTATTAAAATTTCTAAAATAAAAGTAGCTTAATTTATTCCTTATAACATAAGCTATATGCGAGTGAAGGTCCTGTGAAAATGGGAATAGTCGTTTTAGAGATTATACGGAACAAACGTACATACGTACTTATTTACTGAAAAGTTGTATGTTTGAAAGTACAATTTCGATTTTATTTCCTTGTTTAAATTTAAATCTAATGTTAATGTTTCGGCGATCCAGTTCTGGAATAATTATGAATAATTAGATCTGATTTCGATTTCTGAAAAGAATAAATACAAAAATTAAACAAAAAAACCTGGGTGATCTTTGTTACGACGTAACGAAACCGAACCATTTTGAAGAAGCAGATAACTGTTGATGAAAAGTGGATCACGTACGACGAGAACGTGCAAAAAAGGTCGCGATCAATGGCCGGTCAGGCTGCATAGACAGTGGCGAAACCCGGGTTAACTCGGGACAAGGTGAGGCTGTGTGTGTCAGTGTGAGGTGGGATTGGAAGGGCATTATTCATTATGAGCTGTTACCACCAGGCAGGACCATCGATTCTGAACTGTACTACAACTGATGAGATTAAAGTAAGAAGTCGAGAGAAAGCGGCCGGAATAAATCATGACGACGCAAGACCTCACACGTCTTTAGCCACTGAGCAAAAATTAAGAGAGTTTGGCTGAGAGGTGTTAATGCATCCGCCGTATAGTCCTGACCTTGCACCTTCAGATTTCCACCTGTTTTAGTCTCTTTAGAATTGTTTAGGTAGTGTCAGGTTATCATCACAAGAGGACTGCCTAAAGCAATTGTCGCGGTATTTTAATCAGAAGTCCCAAAATTTCTATAGTATTAGGATCATGTCCCTACCTACATGATGGCAAACATAAAACTATTATTATAAAGATAAAAATCCCGACTGCTTAGAAGTAATGGATTGAAAAGAGAAATCAAGGATCATTATAATTATGTTAATACAATTCTAAATACTTTATGGTGCTGCAGGCGGGGACAGAAAGATTCTTTCTTTGCCCGCAGGTAGCAAATGAGTGCTCAAGCAAACTAGCTCCAGAGCGAGGAACCCCCTCACAATACACATCGTTTCAAAGACAACTGCCTTCGGACTATTAACAGTTTCATTTTCTGTGGAATTTTGATTTAGCCTTAAAATATAAAATCATCTTCAAATTTGCCGGTCCGTTTGTTTCCAACAAGTTACTGAACGGATTTTCATGTGGTTTTTAGTTCAATGTTTGACCAGTGTGTGCGTATGTTGTGCATGTGTGAATATGATAGCAGTCTCCGTGTCGCAGAGGTATGTGCAGTTAAATGACGGAGTTCCTGGGTTGGATTCCCGGCTGAGACATTTAAGATTTTGTTATTTGGTTCAGATATGGCTGGTGGGAAGTTCGGCCGTGGCTAGTTACCGTCCTACCGACAAAAACGCGGTTAAATAGTATAGTGTTCCGGTATGATGTCGTGTAGAAGCCCGCTTCCATTTTAGATTGCATCATCACTTGTTGTCAGGTGTGATTGCAGTCAAGGGCTAATCTGTTATGAATTAAAAAAAAATGTCTACTATTTTCTTAAAAACTACTGAGTGTTTTTCGATTCGTTTCGATAAGTTTTTGAGTGTTCTATATTTCATACGAGTCATTATTTCACCGCATTTTTGTTGTTTTTTGTTGTTGTGTTTTGTTGTAATTGTTTCTATTTACCTAATAAAATGAAATGAAACAATAGCTTTACCATTTGTTTGTTAATGGATTACACACACGGGTTCAGAACACAAGACCCTAGGTCGAGTTCTGGGCTAAGAATATTGAGCTTTTCTTTCTTCCAATATATTGTTTACAATTTATTTATTTTGCTATTTTCCGCTACAAGCCGACGAATCCAAGCGACAAAAACACCTAGATCCTACAGTCAACTATACATAGATCCTCAGGAGATGTCGACTCTACAGTGTTCGATTTTAAATTTGGAACATATTTATAACTAGCGAATGCCCGCGACTTCGTCCTTAACAAATTCGGTTTTGTCACAGTTTACACAACAGTCGCCAAAATCCTTTCTCGGACTCTAATCTATCTCTGTACTAAATATTATTTAAATCGGTTTAGTAGTTTAGGCGTGATGGAGTAACAAACTTAACTTTGCTTCACATTCGCATTTATAATATTAGTATAGACTAACTTACGCAAAAACAATATAAATTCTACAACACAACAATGTTTCAGTCCGGTTCAATGGCCTATGACAGGACAGGACATATCTTTTATTTTTTTATCCAAATTTACATACCTCGCTTCCGCCATAGTAGTCTAAGAAATACTGTCGTAGCACATTGCTACAACATACGTAGCATCGCTAACTAAAGACGAAGTCGGCTGTTAAAGAAAATTACAGATTAATTTGGAAAATGTATAAACGTGCATGGAGTACTGCACACATTTATGGGATGTTTCAGTTAAATAAGTAAATATATAATAATAAAAAAAGAATTATCATAATTGGACAACTTTGTAAAAAGTTATTCTTTTTGCAATTGCAAACACTATCATCGCCCGAAAGTTGCCTGCAGAATATATTTTGAAGATCGAAAAGTTCCTGAGCATTCTCAGGAGCTTTTCGACAGGCCTCTCTCCTTATAGGAGAGGGAATATAGAGCGTACACCCACCACGCTGCTCCAATGCGGGTTGGCAGGCTTAGGGTGATAATGTTTCATTTATTAACGATCACTATCAGATGTTGATGGTAGTGACCGGGCCCGACGGCTTAACGACGGTAACACCACCAACTTCTCGACACCGGGCTTGGAATGTACTGAACATTTCATAGAAGAATGAAAAACTCAGAATTATTCCGTGACCCGACGCAGGAATCGAACCTAGGACCTCTTGATCGAAGCCACATAGGCTAACCACTAGACCAACGAATACAAAACGTTTTGGTTCTCGTCTCCTACAAAATTATGGAATGCCCTTTCAGCTATCGTTTTTCATACAACTTATAATTTGAGTACATTCAAGTCAAGAATGAATCTTCGCTTACCATCTGGCGTGATCGAAATCAAGCGCCTAATTATACTAAACTAGCGGACGCCCGCGACTTCATCCGCGTGAAAACCTCTTAGGTACCCTTTTAATTTGAAAGACAGACTTTCATATAAAGTGTGCTCTTTCCCTGCTACCCCTCTCAATTTAATTTTTTTTAAAGTTTCCCGTGAGACAATATCCTCCGTCCCGTCCCGTGTACTGAAGATCTACATTTTTTTTAAACACTGTACGATATGACAGTACATTAACATTAACAATATATATTTATGGCAAGCTGATGTGTATAGTTTGTATTAAATAGTCTATTTCACTTTTGAATCTAGCTTTCATAATAAACAAAGTAATTTACAATCCGACATGCAGATCTCGAGATTAGCCCGTTTAAACAAACGAACAAACTTTTTCGTATATTATATAAATATGGTCTCCCATGCCAAATTATCTGAAAGAAAAGATCAACCCTATTCGGTACGTATAACATAACACGGAGGAGGTCAACTTAATATATTGGACGATATAGCGGCAGAATTGTTTTTTAGAAATTTTGTAATATCTCCGAAACCATATAACTAATTAACATACTGTAAAATGCAAATCTTATCTCTATAATATCCTTGTAATTATTAAATAATTTATTTTGATAAGGATTAAGGTTTAGTTGTATAAATAATGACGTAAACGTAAGCATATGCATTAAATGATTTTATAAAACACAAAAAGTATTATATCTGCCAAAATATAAAAGATAGATATATGCTATCGCGGACTTTTTTGTTGAACTTTTTAAGGTGGACAATACTGTAGTACATTATTTTGGTCTATCTCGTTTGCAGTATAAGCGCAAAAAAAGTGCTTATTTACGACATCACATTAGAAATCTCTAAATTTATCAGTGTTTCTCTACTATATTATACATGTATTATACATATAAACTTACCTTAAGAATCACTCTATCTATTAAAAAAACCGCATCAAAATCCGTTGCGTAGTTTTAAAGATCTAAGCATACATAGGGACGGACAGAAGAAAGCGACTTTATTTTATACTATGTAATCTCAAAACTGCCCAATGATTTAGGTAGGTATAGAAGTAAAATTTTATTTAGAGAATTGAACGGATTAAAAATATTATATTTTTTCTTTGAACACGACAAAGAAGTGCCTTGCTTCTAGAGCGTGATAGCTTCAGAATTACATTAAAGATACTTTTTAAAAATGTAAATAGATACGTATGTAGGTACTTATCCTGAAACTATTGTAAAGCACTTATCTTACGAGGGCAATGCATTGCGTATTCTCAAAAGAATTAATGCAATACAATGCAAATAATTTTTCGAGGACACTAAATATCAAGTGCGCCTGGATATACCCAATTACAAAGAAAAAACATCATCGCATATGTAAAGAAAAGAACGCATTATTATTTCAGTCACGTAAAAAGAGCGCTGGATATCAACAAATTTAGTAATAATTTTTTTATTAGAAAGAATTTAAGTCATATCTTTTAAGCATTTATTATTCTCCTTTCCCCTTAAGCAAGTTGCTATGGAAGCTATTTGATACGGCACGACTATACGTATAGTAGATATATAATAGTGGATAAGATAGTAGTCTAAGGGTCAGAGCTTGAAT
Organism: Mycalesis mineus; assembly: GCA_034621355.1. NCBI lineage: Eukaryota > Metazoa > Arthropoda > Insecta > Lepidoptera > Nymphalidae > Mycalesis > Mycalesis mineus. The sequence goes on along the minus strand of CM067884.1, from coordinate 19,553,328 downwards.
TTTCGAATTACATGGATTTCACTCTAGTTTTTGAAAAGTTTATGGCCAATCAGATGATAAACAAATTTTCTGAGCAGTGAGAGATATTTTTTGTCCAACAATAGGTTGGGTCATGTTTGTACCGCGATCTAAGCTAATGGTTGAGTTTATTCTACCCATATATTATGGGTAATTGGTATGGGATTGGTACGAATGACTCAAATGCACAAATCTTCATATTTGTAGCACTAATTTACACTTCTCCAGATAATTGTAGAGCGGAATAATTTACTATTTGTTAGCATCCCGAGCTCGTAATAGTTAAAAGTGCAATAAATTAAATATTTAAAGATTTTTTACATTAAAAACATTACCCTCCTTCTAACGCAATCGGGTAAAAACATCAAACAAAAATAAGTTATGAGTTATTATATTTATCTTTATTTTTAGCGCGTCTTTATAGTTTGTTTGGAAATTAAGATCACTTAATGTGCATATGAACGTTGTAAGACATCAGCGCTCCTTTTTCGTGACGCCGACTGTACCGGTTGACATTCTCGCAAATGTATAAATAAATAATTAGTCTAATGAAAAATTCATTAATGCACTCAACTAATTAGAATACAAGATACAAAATTAGGTCCTAATTTATTCACCCGCATGTAAGGGCGAGCGCACACTTGCAAATTACCTGCTTATTAGCGCGCCGCCGCATACTTGAGCACGCGCGTGTGTGGACGGGCCCTAACAGCGCTGTTGCGAACTTATGAGGATACTGACACTTTGTTAACTTCAACGATCACAATGAAGAAGGTTTTTGTAAACTGTTTTTACTAGTTGCTCAACGTTTCGTGACATTCGTCAGTTAACAAGCTATAATTAAAATGTATCCTTCCGCCTTCTTGGTCCATTTATTAGCCTATATGTGGCTACATAGATAACAATTTCCAGGGTTCTGTACTGTAAGATACAATAATACTGAGCTTTCCTTTCTCCTAAAACATTTTTTGAAAAATTTAAGAACGGAGTTGAGAAGGTGATTGTAACTATTAGGTCGTCGATTTCGGTGTGCCAAGTTAACTCGTAGGTCCCATCTATCAACATCTGATAGATCTTAAAGAATCAAAAATTATCACACTAAGCCTGCCAACCTGGTATTGGTAGCCAAGCGTGGTGGATCCCAGCTCTACTACCCCTTCCACAATAAAAAAACATTACTATCCACCTTAAAATGTTTCAGATAACTACCAGTCAATTTTAATGTTGAACATATAGATAAGTATATATGTATTATATATATTGTATGTTTTATATTTATTTATTTATTTTACATTTTGCATACATATTCATATTTATTTATTTATTTATTTTTAAATATTATAGTGTTTATTATTTATGAGTAATTATATATTTAAGTTATGTATAAAGTGTGTTTAAGTTTTTATTTATTCTCGATTTCTTTGTGAATTAAGTTTTTATTTTCTTTTTAAGTTCCTTGTCCTGTACACCCTCACCTTCACTTAAATTTATTGTAGCTTCTTAATTAGGTTGCCTGGAAGAGATCGCCTGTTGGCGATAAGGCCGCCTATTGTGCTACTGTAAATTCTTGTGTAAATTGTATCTTGTTTCGTACCTTTCCTGCCTTGGTGTGTGTACTAAAGTATATTTTCATTTCATTAAAAAGGAGGCCTGAGCCGTTAAAGAGATAATGATGATAATGACATAATATTTCGTTTAATTTTCACTGTATGTATTTTTTAATCCAAGCGTGAAACGTTTGCCATCAACTTCCGCACATTGTATATAGTGGGCAGAAGCATAGCGGCCATACTTTTAATTTGGGGTTATTCGAGAGGCGAATAAACCGATACCTAAACGGCCGGCAACACATCGACGACTCCTCTAAAATGGCATATGTTCATGGGCGGTAGTGGTCACTTAACATCAGGTGTCATAGTTACTCGTTTGCGTGCTATTAATACTAGACCTTCACTTAGACATATGAAATTGTGAAATTGTCTTTTTGTAAAAAAACTACTTAATATTCCTCATATTAAGTAGTTTTTTTTAAATATTTTTTTTATCGACTACTAATTGGCCCTTGACTGCTATCACACCTGATGTTGAGTGATGATGCAGTCTAAGATGGAAGCGGGCTAACTGAGTGGGACGAAAATCCACACCCTTTTCTGTTCCTACACGACATCGTACCGGAATGCTAAATCGCTTGGCGATACGTCTTTGTCGGTAGGGTAGTAACTAGCCACGGCGAAAGCCAGCCAGACCAAGACAAATTAAGAAAAATCTGAATCTGCCCCGCCGGGAATCGAACCCAGGACCTCCGTCAAATAATAATAATAGGTTTATAGGAGTTATTCTCTCAGCGACACGATAGACCCGGCACCCGCACGGTGAATCCATGGAATGTCAAGATATTTGTCTCATATTTTAATATTTATATTTAACTTTCATTTTATTTGATAACTTTTTGCCATCTTGTAGGTTGAGATGATCCCATTGTTGTAGAAATTTTGGGACTTCTGATCAAATACCGCGACAAGTGGTTTTGGCAGTCATCTCGTGATGATAACCTGACGCTGCCTAAAGAATTCTAAAGAGACGGAAACAGGTGGAAATCTGAAGGTGCAAGGCCAAGACTATAAGGCGGATGCATTCACACCTCTCAGCCAAACTCTCTTAATTTTTGCTAAGTGGCTAAAGATGTGTGAGGTCTAGCGTTATCATGATAAAAAACCACGCTTATTGATTATAAACGGCCGCTTTCTCTCAACTTCCTGCTTTAATCTCATCATTTGTAGTAGAGTCCAAAATCGATGGTCCTGCCTGGTGGTAACTGCTCATAATGAATGCCCTTCTAAACCCACCACAAACACAGCATCAGCTTGTTGCGAGTTAACCCGGGTTTCGCCACAGTCTGTGAAGCCTGTTCGGCCTTTGACCACGACCTTTTTCGCACGTTCTTGTCGTAGTGTTAGTCTCGGGCCCTCAGTGTTTACAAAAAAAAAACACAACACTGGCTAGAAACTAATTTATTAACTGTTTATATTATTCTATACTGCCTCGTTGGTCTAGTGGTTAGCCTATGTGGCTTCGATCACGAGGTCCTGGGTTCGATTCCTGGGTCGGGTCATGGAATAATTCTGAGCTTTTTCATTCTTCTATGAAAATTCTCAGTACATTCCAAGCCCGGAGTCGGGAAGTTGGTGGTGTTACACCCCCGTGCCTCGGAGAGCACGTTAAGCCGTCGGTCCCGGTCACTATCACCAACATCTGATAGTGATCGTTAATAAATGAAACATTATCACCCTAAGCCCGCCAACCCGCATTGGAGCAGCGTGGTGGGTGTACGCTCCATATCCCCTCTCCTGTAAGGAGGGAGGCCTGGCCCTGTAGTGGGCCGTTAATAGGCTGATAATGATGGTGATGATGATTATTCTATAATTCTCACAACTTTAGACGATTTACTTAAATCACTTTATAGGTACCGCGATTCGCGAGGACCTTCAAAATGTCTAACGGCGACTCGATGGGCAGGATCTTAGTCTCACTACTAGTCCAGACCGGCGGGCAGAAACCAGGTCCGTAGTCTTGGACAGCAATTTGACTAATTACCAAAACGACTGACTGTTTGAAGCAGAGTTAGGGTTTTTATAGCAAACATATCGCTGACTGGCCATTGACATCTGTGTCAGTCGATAGTTGCAGGTCAGCGTTATTAATGTAGAATTTAGGGATGTAACAGTACGTGATCAACTTTTCATTACCAGTTATCAGGTTTTTTAAAAATGGTTCGGTTTCATTACGTTGTAATAAAGAATCACACACGGTTCATTTGGTTTCTTTCTGTGAGCTCGTGAATAATCCAAATATCGAGCTTTTCTGTGTACCTAGTTTTTTTCAAATGTGCCAAAACTGTTTTGTGGTTAATTCCCAGTTCTTCAGCTACGTCGTAACTACTGATATGCCGATCTTGCTCCGCTTTTTAAAAAATAGCACCCATTTGATGCGTAATAGGGCGACCAGAGCGACGTGCATCTTTAAAATCAAAATTTTAATATCCAGATCGAAAACGCTTAAACCAAATGTATGCTACTCTCACAGACACTGTACTATATAGGTCCATAAACATAGCAAATTTTTATAGCGGCTAGCGTTGCATTTTTACCTGTTTTGTACTAAAATTTTAAAATGTATAGAATTTCTTCATTAGATTTACTCAGCTTGACAGTACAAAAAACAAATGAAAATCACACATTTTACTAATTTGAATTTGGAATTGTTCTTAAAATTAAAACTTTCAACGATACCAAAACCAGCCAGACAAACAAATAGTATAGCCAAAGAGATTTTATTATAAGTTCATACATACTGTAATGCGAAAAGACTATTCCCCCACGCTTATTTATTCAAAGTATGTAACATTTTTATCTATGGATTATATGTATTGTACACTTTGACATCTTATAGGTAGTTCGTTGATCCGTTGATCCCTTTACCAAAAAGAAACCAAAGGCCGAGTGCGAGTCGGACTCGCACACCGAGGGTTCCGTAAAATTTAAGGTTTTCGGAATTATTCCTTCATATGCGCTATAACACATTGCTTCATACAACATAGTTCGTTATTAATATCTACAAAAAAGTCCGCGACACACTATACCTATCTATGTCGAGTGAGGCACAACAACCATTTTTTTATTTAGAAATCTTAATTTTTTTTTGGACTACATTTAAACGCTTTTATTTTACTCATGCTATTAATCCTTATCAAAATAAATTACTTCATCACTAAGTGCAGTTTATGTAGATAATATTTGGTATTTAAAAGATTAAAATTGGACTTTTGGTTTTGAAGTTATGGCGAAATTAAAATATTACTATTTCTGCGTTGCGAAGTGAGCGTCACCAAGGCGGGGGCGCGCGTGCGGGAGGGGAGTTTAGATCTATGTTATATATACGATGATGAATTAAGAATTCGATCTTTGTTCAAATATCTATTTAGTACACGGAAGAGTTTGTTCGTTTGTTTAAACGGGCTAATCTCTATCTGCGTGTCGGATTGTAAAATTATTTTTGTTTATTCTGAAGGCTAGACTCAAGAGTGAAATATACTATTTAATATCAATTTATACCCATCAGCTTGCCATAAATATATATTTTTAATGTTAATGTACTGAAATGTCATACAATGTTTAACAAAAATGTAGACCTTTAGTACACGGGACGGGACGGAGAATATTGCTTCACGGGAAACTATAAAAAAATTAAATTGAGAGGGGGAGCGGGGAATGAGCACACTATATGTGCCTTTACACATTTTGTATGAAAGTCTGTCTTTTAAATTAGAAGAGTCCCTAAGAGGTTTTCACGCGGACGAAGTCGCGGGCGACTGCTAGTATAGCATAAATACAGCAAAAATTACGAAAACTGTAAATTTTTAGTTACATCATTGTAGTAATAGAGTTATTTAAATTTTGATTAATATTGGATCTAAATACGATTTACACCATCGACAATGGCAGATGTTTCTTTACAAACAAGACAAAGGATGATATTCAAACACGATGGCTGTCCTGCACATTTTAGAACATCGGTGCGGGAATATATGAACTTGACATTTCAAAATCGTTGGATTGGCAGAGGACCGAGCCCTTGGCCAGCAAGAAGACCTTTTAACAGGAATACACCATGTTTCCAGTCACCCTACCTTTAAGCTGTATCAAAATCAAACTTCTATGTTAACGCAATCAAAAGATACAGCATAAGCCGCATATTTAATACTTTACTACTCGCAAGTAGTCCTAGAATCTTAAAATTTCGCATGAAGCAATGTTTTATAGTACATATGAAGGAATAATTATTATAATAATATAATAATCTTACCCATTTAAAGGCTTCCACTGAAAATCAGCTGCAGCTTGCTATAGCATTATGCTGAGTGGGAGATCTTTATTTTGTCAATATTCTTAGTTTGTTTTTTATTTTTTTAATTTAGTTTGTATTTTTTAACTTTGTATGTTTTGACCAAATAACAATAATTTTCTTTCTTTCTTTAATTCCGAAAAACTTACAATCGACTCGCACTTGGACAGTTTTTATTTTAACAATATGGAAAATACTCGCGATAGTTTAAATTCTAATATGTTTTTTACTTGTTGATTTTATCTTGATGAAAAACAACTTTTATGTTGCACCTAAGCTTCACCTGATCCTCTCATCTTAAGTTGCCGTGCATATTTCGGAATCATTGTTGTGCTAGTATTCTATATTCTTATATTTTTTTTCGATGTCATTCATTTATTTACATTGTTTTTTTAAATTTTTAACAATGTCATACAAAACTTATAAAAACACTATTAAAAATTTATAAAAAATTACTCCTCCACTTGCGGGGCCTTTGAGGGTCCAAGCAACCGGTGGTCAGGATTCCAGAGTGAGGAACCTCCTCACAATACGCGCCGTCTCAAGAATCACCGCCTTCTGTATCCGACCCTTGATCCAACAGTCAAGCGAAAGCTTCTTAAGATGTTGGTCGAAGCTTTTCGCAATAAGACCATTAACTGTAACGACTATAGGAACAATAATCGTTGACTATTATTGTTCCTATAGTCTATACCACATGGTGGTAATGTCATGAGCAAGGTCCAAGTATTTCGATACTCTTTCCTTTACAGCTTTTATCAGATTATCGTCATGTGGAACAGTACTTAATATCAACAATCTTTGCACTATTTACCTGATATAGTGATAATTGATCGATCAATTATCACTATATCAGGTCTATTGGCTATACTTTATTATTATTAGTAGTAGTGGTAGTAGTACTATAAGTAGTATAAGAATTCAAATTTAATTTTACTCGTATTTTTCGTTATTTTAACTTTTTTATATAATTTTTAATGTTAGGGCAACGATAAGTATTTTCACGTACAAGTAAGGTAGGTGGCGCGGTTGTCGGACCCTTATTTCTTTTAAGAGCAATAAACTGAGGGTCGCGCTAACAAGGCGCCCATTGGTGACCACTTGCAAAACTGCAGTTAGGGAAACTCTACTTTTCTTTAACGGAATTTTTTGGCACTACTAGCTGTTATTTTACTTGCCCAATTGTGGTCGAGTTATCGAGTAATGTATTCAATAATCTTTTATAAGATTTTTGATTACATTACTCGAATAAATGACGCAATTTTTTCTTACTTTTTAGTGCGTTTTGAGTCGGTTCTATTTTTTGTTTAAAAATTTTTATTTCTTACCTTTTAGTGATTTATCGAAGAGGTTTATTCTTTTGTAAGTAACCAGTCTGTTGCTACTACCGAAAATCCGCGCAGTGGTTTCTTAGTTTATCGCGAACAGATAAACAGAAAGGGCCAATCAAGATCTTTATATTATGTACTTAGTGATAGTGATATATATTGTATACCTTAATTTGTTTAATTGGTACGGAAACCTCGGTGCGCGAGTTCGAGTTGTTGTTGCCCGTTTCCTAATATTCTTATTATATACACACCGGCATATTTAGCGGAACATCGATATTGGAACGCAGACCAATGGAGTAATGTATTGTTTAGTGATGAGTGCAGAATTCTCTTAAATCAAATTGACGTCAGGCAAAGAATACACGGACGCAAAGGAGAACGATACATTCAGACAAATTTTGAAACTACAGTTGCATACGGTGGTGGATAGATAATGGTTTGGGCGGGCATTTGTTTGGGAGCTCGCACAGACTTGGTAGTGATTGACAGAGGGAGTCTGCTGACCGCTTTATCAGAGGAGTTTTAGAAGAAAATGTCGTACAGTTTGCCCCATATATCGGTGACAATTTTGTTTTTATGCAGGATAATGCTCGGCCGCATACCGCTCGGGTAACTCAAGCTTATCTTAATGATATGAATATCACTGTTATGGAGTAGCCGGCGAGATCACTGGATATGAACCCAATAGAGCACGTTTGGGACTTGCTGAAAAGAAAAGTTAAGTCCAGAATTTCAGCTCTTGCCAACGTGGGTGATTTGCGAATCGCCGTAGTTGAGGAATGGCGGAGATTGTACCAGGAGACCATCGATAACATTATTTTCAGTATGCCTAGACGGGTAGAAAATTTAATAAGAGCACGTGAAAGAAATACGCAATATTAATCACCATTTTTATAATTAAATTAATTGTTATTTTAATATTAATTTTCACTTTTCCCGGTTACATGAAAAGTCCAAAAATGCCATTTTTCACAAATAGTCTTTACTCGCAAAATCCGTGATATCATTTTAAGTAAAACCAATGAAACTTTAAATAAAAAAAGAAGTGTATTAAGTATATTTTTAAATTAAACCACATTTTTTAAATTATGGACCTTTTTTGTTCCGCTAAATATGCCGGTGTGTTTATATTTGCGGTTTAGATATGTATCTGTTAGAGAGATCGTAGGGGGAAGTCGCTAATGTTACAATGCATATTGCTGTCGCCAAGCAGCATTGTATTTTGAAGTACAGGAATGTCTCAGGTTGACGTGAAAATGTCCGATGTGTGTTGCATGTTCTGCGAAGTATTGCTGCGATATAGGTGATGGGTGTGTCTTGAAAATTTAAGCTATATCTATCTTTAAATAAAAAAAGACGTGTGGCACTCGGAGACTGCCGCGGTAAAGCTATTACATAGCATTTGACATCATCGGGACCGTGGTCTAGCGGCAAGGCGCTTCAAGTGCGCAATTTATTTTTTAATTTTTATTTTCAAGCGTAATATTTCAAAAAGTTAATTTTTTTATTATTTAAATATCACGCTTAAAAAAAATTGTGGAACTGATGGTATTCGAACCCGCGTTTCTCTGGCAATCCGGGCACTTAGAGCGCCTTACCGTTGGACCACGTTCTCGATGACGTCGGTGCCGAAATTATGGCTTTTATATTATGTTTTTGGTATTCAGGGGGTGTTAGGTTTTTCGTTACGGAAGTTCTGGATTCGGTCTCCACGCTCAACGCCTGCGATAAAAGCTATGCAATAGCTTAACAATATTTCCCTTTTTCTTCCGGTTCAACTGGTTAATAAGATCCACAGTCGTAAAGCCAAATAAAAAACAAACAAGCCAATAGATACGAGTACCTGTGCTGAGGGAAGATACGTTAATCTGACTCAATTAATGGAGACGACTTTTTGTGCTTTACTACGCATGTTTATTAGTAGTATTCCTCATACATCATTATCATGCTATTAACGGCCCACTCGGGTAAGGCCCCATTTCTTGTAAAGGACAGGATATGGAGATTAGATTCACCAAGCTGGTCCAATTTGGATTGGCGGGCTAAGGATGATAAAGTTTAATTCATCAACAACAACAATTACTATCAGATTTTGGTGACAGTGACCGGAAACAACGGGTTAACATGCTCTTCAAGGCACGGGGGTGTAACACAACCAACTTCATAGCTTAGAATTTTACTGATAATTTCTTAGAGGAAAGAAATATTTAGAATGATTCTACAATCCAACTTAGAATTCGAACCCAGGACAGTGTGATCGAAGCCACATAAGCTAGTGACTAGACAAACGAGACAGAATTCCTCTAATTGCAATAAAATTGCGGTTAATGGTACTGCGTATGGCTTGATTTGTATAGCTGTTGTACGTTAGCTTAAGTTTGTGATTGAACAAAATCTGATATTTTTAATAAAACTATCTTTTGAGAAGTTATGTGTATACAAAAATCTACAAATCAGTACAAAAAAAAAACAATAAAAGCCACAATTTAGAGTAGATTTTTTTTCCTCCCGAATGGTAATTATTCACCAACACACGCATATGCTCTTCAGAACAGCATGTTGCCTCTTACGCGCGCACGCGGCCCGCACGCGCCATCTTTGATTACCGATTGTCGATGCCTCGTCGATGCATTCAATATAGATTATAGAACTTTTGACTTTGACCATCGACAATTATTTTTTTTAAATCGTTTCGAGTAGTCACGGATGCTTAGAGGTTTTGTTATGAGACCTTGTTGAAAGAATGACTGTGAAACATATATTATTTTATTCTATTATTTTCTGATTTTATAGGTTGCTATTAATTTCAAAACTACTAAAAAAATCTGAGCAATTTTATGAGTCAAACGGCTTATGAGTTTTAGCGAGACAAATAATTTTATAGAGTTACTTTGACGATACAAAAACAACAGTATTAAGTATAAGATCATATAATACGAGTGCTATATTCCGCTTGGAAGGACTGGTTGCCGGCGCAACTACAGGCACAGTAGGCTTACCTAGATGGCTCAGGTGATGGACACTAGGCGACCTGTTCCTTCCATGCCCTGTTCACTGCACTGTTATAGATATTTCAGTTATAATTAACATAAACATATCATTTTCAACTTAATATCAGGTGAACCATCTGCTTGGCCCGTCTATTATTATTGATGTAACAATCCGATGAAATTCCTAAGAAAGTTTCTGAAGAAAAATATTGAACATTTCATAATCCAAAACTTCCTATAAGATGTAAGGATCTCAGAGGAAGGAGCTCAGAGCTCAGAATGTGCTAATAATTTTGTATGATGCATTTGTTATCTTGTAAAAATTAAAATTTTAGTTGAATCATTCAAATAAGTAAAAAAAATACGATAAATTGTATGATTAAGCTAAATTAGAGTCATCTAGCTCACAAATGACTCGTAATATAACAGATCGGCTTGCGCATAATCGCGAGCTGTCCCCGCATAATGCGCGCCCCGCGGCGATCACAATTGCAAATAACTTCGCTCATTTACTGGCAAAATGGCATCTGATCTGTCATGTTTTTATAACTTTTTAGGGTTCCGTCCCTTGTAACCTATTTTAAATTTTTTTTGAGTGAAAACTTCTTTATGCGCGTTGAGCACTTTCTGGGTGAACTAAAGTCATGGAACTCGCGTCATCGCCACCGAACGTGTGGCGTAACACTTAGATTATTATTAACACTTAGTTTTTGATGTATAGCTTATTTTTCTTGTATCGCTTCTTTTGACGTGACAACGTCTTATAATTCGATAGAGCCGGCTGCACGCACGAAAAAACATAACGTCATGCGTCGTTACCTCGCTTTGAGGCGTTCCATGTAAGGCTTGAAGTGCAAGGGAGAGCGCGGAACGAGCGACAATGAAGCTCAATCGGCCTTTGCGTTCGGCAGCGTTCGACATCATTAAATATAATTATTAAATATATTAATTTTAAATTAAAAATTAATATATTTATTATAAATTTAAAATATAAATTTATAAAATCAAAATCAATTATTTTATTAATTTAAATTAATATTTATAAAAAATATACTTCAATTAAAAATTTTAATAACCAATTAAATGCTATAATTCCATCAGTATTTCCTTAAGACATTGTCACGTTCAACTATCGTCAGTAAACCGACTTTACAGACAACCAATTTTTTTTTCTTCGTAGAGGGGTGATGTTGCGTCCTTGTGCAAATCTCCTTTCTCTTCCAAGAAGGTTTCAAGATGCTACCTGGCAAGATGGAAGATAAAATGAATATTTAAATTCAAATATTGTTCGAATTGTCGAACTAGAATTTTCTGTATGCATTTCACAATGACACCTCAGATCAGATGCAGCCACTGCCGGTAGTGGATCGTATTAATGTTATTATTGCCCAGCCCAGCCCATTGTATGCAGGTGGCGATTGGGCTCTTATAATATTAAAATATAAATGATAGCCTTCTAAACTAATTATATTAACTTAGTTAAGGAAAAATTGTTACTAACACATTAACTAGTCTATGGATCAATCTGGTTTGAAATAAATGAATATTATTATTATTATTATTATTATACATTAAATATACTCTCACGCCCGGATACACAATAAATACATATAAAAAACCGAAACTGTTATAATAAACTTACTTAAATACTTAATATAAATAAACTTAAATATACGTTACTTAAATACATATATGCTCCGGATGGAGGATTCACCCCGGCAGGGGGACCAGACGGCCGGGGGTCAGGGCGACAGGTGGAGAAACCGGCGGACTATCCTAGCCGAATCCAGCAAGACCGCTTTCTGCATCCTTGCTGCGAGCGAACTGTCACGGAACCCCAGCCGCCTCAGATGGTGAGCGAGGCTGACTGGGACCAACCCATTGGCAGATATAACGATCGGGATGATTTCAGTGGATTATTATTATTATTATATTAATTATTTTATTGATTGAATACAGTTTTATTTACCGTTCATATCCATTATCTGGCTACGCACCTTCTAAAAGCGTTTTCATAAGCTATATTATGTAAGCTCATCGATCATTATCAGCCTATTAACGGCCCACTACAGGGTCAGGCCTCCCTCCTTATAGGAGAGGGGACATGGAGCGTACACCCACCACGCTGCTACAATGCGGATTGGCGAGCTTAGGGTGATAATGTTTCATTTATTAACGATCACTATCAGATGGTGACGATAGTGACCGGGACCGACGGCTTAACGTACTCTCCGTGGCACGGGGGTGTAACACCGCCAACTTCCCGACTCCGGGCTGGGAATCTACTGAAAATTGAGCGTGACCTGACCTAGGATTCGAATCCAGGACGTCGTGATCGAAACCACATAGGCTAACCACTAGACCAACGAGGCAGTGAAGAGAGCTCAACGACACAATTCATAACTTACTTAGTTTTTACTTCTATCGGCAGTCGTAGCAGTATCGCTTTGTCAGTATTTGTAAATGACGTAAATAATTATGAAATCTAAGATGGACGACATTGTACCGGAATGCTAAATCGCTTGGCGCTACGTCTTTGCTGGCAGGGTAGTAAACAGTCACGGTCGCAGCCCATCCGGGAATCGAATCCTGGACCTCAGTCTTATAAATGCACCGTCCATGTCACTGTAAGAGGCTGTTTAGATTTAGAGCTTGGCTGCAATCAGGGCTGTTGGAAGCGAACTTGTGGCCTATGGTGGGTCGCGTTAACCAAGTGACAATATAGTATAAGTTGATTTTGTACAAAAAAGAGCCTTTTATGAAAATTGAAGACAGCCTCCGTGGCGCAGTGGCATGCGCGGTGGATTTACAAGACGGAGGTCCTGGGTTCGATTCCCGGCGGGGCAGATTGAGATTTTTTTTTATTTGTCTTGGTCCGGCTTTCGCCGTGGCTAGTTACCACCCTACCGACAAAGGCGTACCGCCAAGCGATTTAGCGTTCCGGTGCGATGTCGTGTAGAAATCGAAAGGGGTGTGGATTTTATCCTACTCCTAATAAGTTAGCCCGCTTCCATCTTAGATTGCATCATCACTTAACATCAGATGTGATAGCAGTCAAGGGCCAACTTATAGTAGATAAAAAAAAAGAAGAATAAAAGATTGGCGCGGACTGTACTTTCTTGCTCTTGTTTCGAAGGTACTCGCACTGCATATAGGCAAGGTAAAGGGAAGAGAATATTCCATATCTTTGCAGTGGAAAGTCGATAGGAACGAGTCAATCTATGTTCTTTTCAGTTCTTTTAGTCCGTTTCTCATGATTTCGTGGAGGTGATCCTGCTAAGTAATTGTAATTCTAAAAGTCTGTTGTTAAAACACATATAGTCACAGTAAAACATACGGCTTTTTACCCGACTGCGTCAGAAGGAGGGTTATGTTTTTCGAGCGTATGTATGTATGTATGTCCATTTCTTCGGCACGCGCTACAGCCTTAACGACTGAACGGATTTTGACATGTGAGGTGTCGTTGAATTTGTAAAAATTGTGGCAGTGACATAGGCTATATAAATTTTCAAAATGGCGGCTGTAAATGGGGGAAAAAAGAGGGGATGTGTGTATATCTTTCTTCTATCTTAGCAATATGGATATCAAATGAAGAGTTGTAAAAAGACCATTTCAAAAATATAAATATCATATCATGTTTATATTGCCGTTTTAACAAAAAATGGCATAATGTGTACCGAGTCATTTCTATACCATAATTTAAAACAAAAAAGTCTCAAATAAAATTATTATTATAAAAACAAAAAACCCGACTGCATAGAAGTTATGAACTGAAAAGAGAAAAACAAGGATCACTATATCTATATAAAATTTTAAATACTTTATGGTGCTGCAGGCGGGAGAAACGTATTTTTGGTAGATCTTTCTTTCCCCGCAGAAAATAAAGTATTTTGTTCCCGCTTGCATCTCCATAAAGTATTTAGAATTTTATATAGATATAGTGATCCTTGTTTTTCTCTTTTCAGTTCATAACTTCTATGCAGTCGGGTTTTCTGTTTTTATAATAATAATTTTATTATATCTTGTACTTTTCACACTTGCTGAGAATTAATATCTATAGGGTGGGTACGGCGAGTGGAGCCTGAAAAACGCAATGTCTCTTGGTAAAGTGAAGTAACGGAATTTTTTCATTAAGCGGGCGGGTGAAGCGAGCGGAACATAATATTAGATGGTTTTACTTCACAAATACGTCCGCAAACTTGAGTCTGTACAGTATATATCTATCGGATTAGATGGCAGTTTCAGAAGGCAAGAAAATTGTTGCTGTTAAAAAAATAGCGAGCAGTACCGTTGTTTTTATTGTGAAAATGCTCCTTTTTTTCAAGTATTTGGAATTTAATTAGAAAGTCAGTCATATTTATAGTATACTAGCAGTGGCCCGCGACTTCGTTCGCGTGAAAACCTCTTAGGTACCCTTCTAATTTTAAGGACAGACTTTCATATAAAGCGTGCTCATTCCCCGCTCCCCCTCTCAATTTAATTTTTTTTATAGTTTCCCGTGAAGCAATATCCTCCGTCCCGTCCCGTGTACTAAAGATCTACATTTTTGTTAGATAAACATTATAATACATTAACATTAACAATGTATATTTATGGCAAGCTGATGGGTAAAAATTGATATTAAATAGTATATTTCACTCTTGAGTCTAGCCTACAGAATAAACAAAAATAATTTTACAATCCGACACGCAGATCTAGAGATTAGCACGTTTAAAAAAACGAACAAACTCTGCAGTGTAATATATAGATATTTGAACAAAGATCGAATTTTAAATCCATCACTGTATTAACGTTTCGATCATAAAAGCATATCAGTACCAAAATGCTGACCTCTATTCAGTACGTATACGTACGTAACATGAAGGAGATCAACTAATTTTAGACGCCATAGCGGCATTTTCGCGCTTTTTAGGAATTTTGTAATATCTCCGAAACTTTACAACTAATTAACATACTGTAAAAGGCAAATCTTATCTCTATAGTATCCTTGTGATTCCTAAATAATTTGTTTTAATAAGGATGTAATTTTAGTTGTATAAATAATGACGTAAACGTAAGCAAATGAATCAAATGATTTTTTAATACACAAAAAGTTATATATCTGTTATAATATAAAAGATAGATATATGCTGTCGCGGACTTTTTTGTAGAAACTTTTTAAGATACATAAAGTCCCCATACATTGCTTTCAATTATTCTCAATAGTTAAGGCAGTGTACGCGTATAAAGTCGATTTAACAGATTTTTGCGATCCGACTTGCGCGACAAAAACTGTGATAAATCGGTTAATACACACAATACAAATATAAAATATAACCTATGACACTCACCGATAACGTAGCTAGCATTTTACTGGGGAAAGAATTTTTTAAATCGGATCAGTAGTTCCGAAGATTAGCCCCGACAGATCTTTATTTACAAACTTACAAACTTTACCTCTTTATAATATTAGTAAGCGGCGAAACTCTTTCGCCCTAGCGAAACGGTTCTAGTGAGTGAGCGTATTGTATTATGCTTACACGATATATCTCTTCAGTGCATATATCTTAGGCCTAAGATTTAAAAAATATGTTCTTTGACCTTTCTCTACTCTGCGTATCTCGTTATAAAAGAGTTCAACGCTATAATTTAGGTCCTTACTCTTCGTATGCGGTAGGTATGCAGGAATGGTAATAAACTAGAGTTATCTGCATATTTCTACCCTATGTTCTATTCTAAGAAGTCTTTCGTTAGAAAGGACATTGTCATAATTTGCCCCAGGCTGTCAAAACGTATGCTCATATTTAACTATTTTATTCAAATACACAATGAATAATGAACAACTACCCATTTCTCATAGCAATCATAATCATAAGAAAATATATCAAAAATATAAGAATTTCAATCGATTTTTTGTGTTCTGAATCACGTGACCGTCGTCGTAGTATGAAAAGTCAACTTTTATAAACCTTCATAACTTTTATCAGCGACTGCTTATCTACAAGTAACTTTGTTACTATTTAAATAGAAGATCTGTACTATTTAATGACATATATATCATCTCTGGGCATCTCTGAGGCAGACATACATTTTTTACCTATGTCCTTTATTATTACAGCGTAATTTATTTAAGAATACTTTTTACTATCTGACGCCATTGATTTTTCCTGGATAGAAAGTAGTCTATGTATTAATTTTAGGGTAACACCTACAATAACCTATTTCTTTTCAAAATTTCGGCTGAATCGGTTTAGTAGGTTTCGGTGTAAAAGGGCAACAGACAAACATACTTTACATTTAAATTCACACACACACTCACAAACTTGACTACCTCTGTGGCGCAGTGGTATGCGCGGTGGATTTATAAGACGGAGGTCTTGGGTTCGATTCCCGGCGGGGCAGATTGAGATTTTTCTTAATTTGTCTTGGTCTGGCTGGAGGGAGGCTTTCGCCGTGGCAAGTTACCACCCTACCGACAAAGACGTATCGCCAAGCGATTTAGCGTTCCGGTACGATGTCGTGTAGAAACCGAAAGGAGTGTGGATTTTCGTCCCACTCCTAACAAGTTAGCCCGCTTCCATCTTAGACTGCATCATCACTTAACATCAGGTGTGATAGCAGTCAAGGGCCAACTTGTAGTCTATAAAAAATAAAAAAACTTTCGCTTTTATAATATTAGTAAGTACCTAGTTCTTTTTCTTGAGTTCATCTGGGTAAAAACTAACGCTATATTTATTTTTTTCAAAAAAGCAACATTGCTGTGTTTCAGTCTGAAAGGAATGGTAGTCGTAGGTAGATGCAAAGAAGCGTTAAGATTGTGTTCCTACCGAGAAGTGATAATTTCCCACATTACATTAAAAATATATACTTCTTCCATCATTTTCAAACTAGATATAAAAACCATTGTTGGGAAAATAAAGAACATTTGACGACACAAACCAAATCTAGCTCGTAGGTACAATTTACTGAGGGTGACTGCAGTGAAGCGTCAACTTGTCATCAAATAAAAGAAAAGCCCCTTAAAATGATTTAAGCAACGGCTAACGAGCGTATAAAAATAGAATGGCGTGGTAATGACGACGAAGAGATTACGCCACCAATACAGAGTTCCGAGGCGCGGAACAAACGACGAGTATCGCTTCAAACTAAGACTTGACACTTGCCCACAAACGGGAAGGTGCACAAAAGCCCCGCACATAAAGACGTCAGTTTTAAAAAAGGAACGACCATAGACACGAGTTTCTGCTCTAATTAATGCCTCGGGGCGTTCCGTTTCGCTCTCGAGCAATTGAATACGGGTTTGTGAATGGTGTGTTTTAGCGCGCGCGGAAATCTTGTCTATGACTGCGTTTGTGTCTTTTAATTTGCATGAAAATGGTGGAGAGTGGGCATTCAGCTTTCAGCGCGCACGGCGGGTCGCTTTTCATAGTTTCTGCTGGCTCCACGGCTAAACATTCGTGGCCGGGTTACAACGGGGCCACTGCTTTGCCGTTGTTAGCGGGAGCAGTTTAGAATTTTTTAAAACATTTTTTAGAAGAAAGATAAACTAAGAAGAATACCACAATTTCAGGACCTCGTGATCGAACCACCACTACACCATTAGATAAACGACGAAGTATTGGTTTTAGTTAGAAGGAGTGATACCTTTTATAATGCACGCCGCTGCCGCACGAGCCGTGGCCGGCACAAAACAGCGTAGCTGGCGATTACTCGTTATACCGCGAGAGGCGAAGAGGTCGGAATTCAAGTGTTCCTCGTTATAATTCCCGCATAAATATGTTTTAGCGAGCGATACTCCGGGACGAGACCGTCTTAATGTTATCGCATGAATTCCTCCAGCCAAAACATCGTTATATTCTGTTCTTTATCGTTCCGCTTTCATAGCTGCGCTCTTTCAATATGGAAACTTTATTCTGAGTATTTATTTATGAAATGTTCCACTGTTGTGTAAAGTTGCATGTTGGTAGCCGATCGCAGACGAGGTGTTGTAACGACACTGTATGTATTCATAAGAAATAATTGTCGTCTGAGAACTGGCACCTTTAGTAGCCGACTGCAAACAGCAGCAGCAGACGACATGTTGCAGCGACGCTACTGGGTTTTATGTATTTTTATTAAATACCTTTCTTGGTAAGCGACGTGTTTTTCCTTCTATACAAATACACATAAATCAGTAGGTAATGTCGCGGTTACACGTCACCTTCTGTCGCTGTCTACAATCGGCTACAAATTTGTAATATTCATCCGTTTTGCCACTATGACGAGGTTGTGCAATAAAACGATCACTCTATCAGTTACTAGCGCACGCCCGCGACTCTGTCTCCAAAAAATTCTGTTTTGTGATAGTTCGACAAAATGTAGCCCTTTGTCTTGTCTTTTCTCAGGCTCAGTAGAAGTCAGGTTTAGTAGTTTAGGTGTGCTTGTGTAACAAACAGGCAGAGTTACTTTCGCATTTATAATATTACTAGTTGACCCGGCGAACGTTGTTTTGCATTAAAAATTAAAAAAATTTAGATGAAAATTACATAGTAGCCGATTCTCAGACCTGCTAAATACGCATACAAAATTTGGTAAAAATCGGTAAAGCCGTTTCGGAGTACGATAACTAACATTGTGACAGGGAAATTTTATATATTAGACTAGTGGACGGAGTTTTGTATGTCTGCCGGTATCTACTTAGTTATTAAGTAATTTTTAGGGTCCCGAAAAAACGGAACGGGTACGGGTTGTCGTGAACAGCAAATTTATAGTTAGCTTATGTTAACCGTTGGTTATGATTACCGACATCGTGGTGCACACAGGCCTTACTGTTCACGACAACCCGAACGCCGCTTGAGAACGTAAGCTCGGTTAAGATAACCGCCCAGTTTATGTCCTTTACCGGCGTACGGGTTATCGTTAACAGTAAATTTATCGTAAAGTTACGTTAACCGTTGGTTATGATTTTTTTTATTATTTCTAGAGGGGACGTCTGTCAAGGCCAGACGGGTGGTCAGTCCTCATTAGAACCATTCCACCCAATTCCCGTGATTGAGACACAGGTTCACTGGTGTCCCGACAGTGCCCCCCCCTCAAGCCTACCTGTAGCCTTCGTGAACCTAACAATTCCCCCTATGGTGAGGTTCGTCAGGTCTGCTTCACTAATTCTATCCTTACCTAGTATCTCCCGTCTTACCAGCGCGTACATGGGACACTCAGCTAAGAAGTGATAACTGGTCTCCTCTTCGCCACACTCTGGACACGAAGGATCATCCTTTATTCCCATTATCTTGAGATGCCTATTGAGTAGACAGTGCCCAGTTGTCATGCCTACTACTAGTGCTATGTTGGTTCTACTTTGTGACAGTAGATGCGTTGTTTTCTTCTTATCGTATGCCTTCAGGAACATTTTTGATTGCCTGTACTGTGTTGAGCTGTTCCATCTTGCATTCGACTCCCTTTGTATAATACCTTCGATTACCCGCTTTGTTATATTATGCGGAATGGGTAAGCAGGGCTCTGGTCCGTGAAAGTGAAGACTAGCGCCCATTCTGGCTAGTTCGTCTGCTTTTTCATTGCCGTCATTCCCTTGGTGGCCAGGGACCCAGGCAATGGTAACTGTTGTCCTTTCAGCCAGAGAGTTCAGTGTTTGCTTGCATTCTCTTACTAAGGCTGAAGTGGTATCCTTTCTGTTAAGCGCTTTTAGTGCAGCTTGACTATCACTATATATGATTACGTCATTGCTTCCTATGTCCGATAATTCTATTAGACTTGAGGCACAAGCCATAATGGCATATGTCTCAGCCTGGAAGATGCTTGCAAATTTGCCCAGACTGATGGTCTGACTCTTATTTAACATGGTGCTGTAAAATACTCCAGCACCACTGAGCTTTGTGGATTCCCGCCTTGATCCGTCTGTGTAGCAAATGATGCTACCTTTGTGGGCGGCATCAGTCTTCCATGTCTCCCTTGATCCTATATGTACTCTATATTTTTTATCGAAGATGCGCTGATTATCATCGACAGCCTTTCTCCATAGATTTTGTCTACATCTGTGTGTCCTTTGTCCATGAAGTTGCCTTTCCATTGTTTAGACACTTTCATTCTATACCATTGTTCTAGAGCAATCTTTTTTGCTACTAAGTCCAAAGGATGCAGTCCCATTAGGACCTCCAGCGCTGCAGATGGTGTTGTCCTGATGGCGCCTGAGATCATTAGAGTTGCTAATCTTTATACTTTTCCTAGTTCTTTGCTATTTATTTTTGCTTCCGCTCTATGCCACCAGATGATAGCTCCGTACAGAACTCTAGGCAATATAATAGCCGTATATATCCATTTAATGACACCCGGCTTCATGCCCCAAGTTCTGCCCACAGCTCTTCTGCATTGCATTAGAGTTATTTTGGCTTTAGAGCATTGTTCCTGAATATGCGTCCTAAATCTTAGGGTGTTATCTAAAGTTATCCCCAGATATTTAATTTCTTTTATACTTTCTAACTCAACACCTTTAACCTTTATGGGTGTAAAGTTTGAGTTTCTCCGCTTGGTAAACAGCACTAGCTTGGTTTTGAAGGGGTTGAGGTTAAGACCTTTATCCTGACACCAAGCTAATGTACTTTCAATGCCTGTACTCATGATGTCCCTTACGGTATTAGGGTCTCTACCTGTGACTAGGAGTACTCCATCATCAGAGTAGGCCTGCCTGTTGGTTATGATAATCGACATCTTGGTGCACACAGGCCTTACTGTCCACGACAACCCGTACGCCGGTTAAGAACGTAAGCTCGGTTAAGATAACCGCCCGGGTTACGTCCTTAACCGGTGTACGGGTTGTCGTGAACAGTTTTATAGTAAAGTTGTGTTAAGCGTTGGTTATGATAACCGAAATCTGGGTGCACACAGACCTAAGTTTTGTATAAGTCACATTTATAGACGCCTCCGAAGTCACTCAGATATAATCTTGCCATTGTTCTTTCTAAAATGGATCTATAATGGTGCAATTTTTTTGTTCCGTTCTTCTTATTATAAAGATTTGTAATGTTTGGATTTTTCTTTCAGTTTTTCTGTCTATCATAATACTAATACAGATAGAGACAAATTCGAAACTCACACCGTCGAGTTTCGTTACAGGAATAATATTAGGTACCGATAAGCCAAGCGTAGTCTAATTTTTAACCGACGGAAAAAAACGGAGGAGGTTCTCAACGGTTGGACACGTATATTTGTTTTTTTTTTTTTTTTTTTTTTTTTTTTTTTTTTTTATGTATGACCACGCATAACTTTTTACAGTGTTGTCCGATTTTGATAATTCTTTTTTTATTAGAAAGGTCATACATCCAAGGTGGTCCCATTGTCCTTATGTTAGGATCTGCTGATGACATCCTGGGGAAATTGAAGGAACTCTTCAAATTTTGGAGGCACGCTTACAGCGATTTCGGTTTTTGACTCCGTATCGGTAGCTTTTTGGCTACTAGTGCCATATAATATACTATGACAGTATATTACGAGTACGGCACGTGGCGATAAATCACTAAAAAGTCAGAAATAAATTTTTTTAACAAAAAATAGAACCGACTCCAAACGCACTAAAAAGTAAAAAATAACTGTGTCATTTAGTTGCTTTAATTTACTTAAGCATATCTAGGAGTCGGTGCCAGCCAAGGTTTCTACTTTCAAGGACGTTACCTAGAACCCACAAACTGCTTTACTACGTAAAATAAATTTTCCTTAAATTTGGCTGGCACCGACTTCATAGATATGCTTAAGTAAATAAAAGCAACTAAATAACACAGTTATTTTTTACTTTTTAGTGCGTTTGGAGTCGGTTCTATTTTTTGTTAAAAAAATTTATGTAGTGTAATAGTGTACAACAATTTTGTGTTTTAAATAACTTTCTTGGTTTTAAATTTTTACATTTAAAATTGTATAACATTTGCAATTGAATAAAAAGTCATAATTTTAATATATTTTTATAAAATTCTAGCCTGCGCGTCCGTCGGCGAGAAATTCTGTTTTGTGATAATTCGACAAAAAGTAGCCTATGTCCTATCTCAGGCTCTTTCTAGATTAAATTTCATTTTTTTTATCGACTACAAGTTGGCCCTTGACTGCTATCACACCTGATGTTAAGTGATGATGCAATCTAAGATGGAAGCGGGCTAACTTGTTACGAGTCGGATGAAATCCACGCCCCTTCGGATTCTACACGACATTGTACTGGAACGCTAAATCGCTTGGCGGCAAGTCTTTGTCGGTAGGGTGGTAACTAGCCACGGCGAAAGCCTCCCACCAGCCACACCAAGACAAATTAAGAAAAATCTCAATCTGTCCCGGCGGGAATCGAACCCAGGACCTCCGTCTTATAAATCCACCGCGCATATCAATGCGCTACGGAGGGCGTCATTTAAAATGATTCAGTAGTTTAGGCGTGATTGAGTCACAAACATACAGTACTTTCGCATTTATAATGTTAGTACAGATTATATATTTGTTCGTACCCAGGAACAGCCCATGAGGCGGAAGAAGCAGCGACAAGATGCGACAGCGCCGCCACCCACCACGCAGAGGACTCGGACGCAGATGACGACATCTCGGTGGGCGACAATCGCTCTGAAACTTCCACGCCCAAGAAGTTGCAAGTTGCTTACGACAATGACGTTGACCCGTCGTGCATGTAAATTAACACTTGAATTTTAGCTATGTTACGAAAAGGCACCCTTATTTTATAAGCGTATTTTTACAATTACGGAAGTAGTGGTTGACCTTCATTAAATCGACCGACGACATCACACGGTTTGTAGGAAGCCGCTAAGTGCAGATGGCTCAAGATCTGGTGTTTAAGATTCCTATTCCACCAGCGTCTTGCGAGCGTCAGCGTTCCTTCAACGTCTGCGCAACGTCGACGTCGCGTTTATTGACAACAAGTACAATCACGTACATTTTTAAAAAACCTGTATGACAAATTTAAATGCATTCTTTTTCCCGACTGCGTCAGAAGGAGGGTTATGTTTTTCGAGTGTATGTATGTATGTATGCCCATTTCTTCGGCACGCGCTACAGCCTAAACATACGATTTTGACATGTGAGGTGTCCATAGGCTATATAAATTTTTGTGTGTATTTTTTTCTTCTATCTTAGCAATATCCATTTCAAAAATATAAATATTATATCATGTTTATATTGCCGTTTTAATTTCTATACCATAAACTAAAACAAAAGTTAAAATTCTAAATATCTTTATGGTGCTACAACGTAGTTTTGTATTTTGTCCCCGGCTGCAGCACCATAAAGTATTTAGAATTTTATATAGATATAGTGATCCTTGTTTTTTTCTTTTCAGTTCATAACTTCTATGTAGTCGGGTTTTTTGTTTTTATAATAATAATTTTATTCTTACCTTAAAGTTATAACAAGCCTCTTTTCAGTATGTAGTTTCTGACATTCGCAAATATTTATAAAATTCAGATTTGTTATTTTTAATTTAATACTATCAGAGTACAATGCGAAATATTCACTTTCTTGTAATCAAGTGGTGTTTTTTGTCGGAGTATTTTTTCTCTGATTGTACGCGGAAACGCAACGTTGACATCGCGTTAACGCGACGTCGATGCTGCGCAGGAGTTGAATGAACGCGGACGCTCGCAAAACGCTGGTGGAATAGGGGCCATAAAGTTCTTTCAAGAGGCCTATGTCTAGCCGAGATAGAGATATATCGAGATAAGTTCGAGATTCCCACTATACATTATATATGTTAAATGGAATATCACCGGCGCAGTCATAGATCGCATGCATGTTAGCGACACTTCTTATTATGTACTACCCAGAGTGCCGAGTGTGAGTTTGTTATCGAGCGACTGCGTAAAAACGTAACGAAAATTTATATGGAATTTTAGTAGCGCCATCTATTTATATTTTTTTAAAAGGGTTTATTTTAATTCTAATTCCAGTGAATTCCTAAAAAAAGTAAGTAAGTACGACATCAATGATAGTAATAATTCTATTACAGTTAATGAAATTCAATAATAATCTTTGTATTGTAGAATTTGTATTTATGTCTATGATAATAAAAGCCTTTTATTAAACTTTATCTAATTTAACTTTATTTAACCAATTTCTGTAAAGTTGCATATAGTAAATAATTTTTTGAAAAATAACGTCATAAAAAAGTTTCACTTCTTACGAGTGTACGCTAGAACACGCACACATTTTTTTTTTTATATAATTTGACGTTATGAGTGGCTACGTTTTTACGCGGTCGCTCGGTGAAAAACTCACACTTACCCCACTGTGCCAACATGACAGACAACTGAGACATTGTTGTAAAGTAACATACTTCTGTATTTCTCTGACGGACCGGAATACTGCAATGCTCCTTGATAATAGATAAAACATGTCTATGGTACGTACATCTGTAAAAGAATTATTCTAATATTATAGAGCTCTAGTAATTTATTTCGTTCTTCTAAAAATTATATTAGTACCTCTTCCTGACGTAATCTTGCACTAAAATTCTGTATATTTGCGTATCTTCTGTGAATTTACTAGATCATGGAGTAGCAATGAAACTGAAGGAACTCATTAAGTTTGATAAAGTTTAACACTCTTACTAATTTTAGACCATTTAAAAATTTTAAATAAAAGCTTGATTTTTGTATAAGATCCTGGGTTCCGCCAAGCTATTTAGCGTTTCGGTACGATGTCGTGTAGAAACCGAAAGGGGTGTGGATTTCGTCCAACAACTAACAAATTAACCCACCTCCATCCTAGACTGCATTTTCACTTAATATCAGATGTTATAGCAGTCAAGGACCAACTTACAGTAGATAAAAAAATGCTCGAACATGTTTTTGCATGTAAAAAAAATGTATTAAATTAACAGGAAGGGTGATCAGAAGCGAGCAGACTCCGAGATCGATAGATCATCCCCCGCCGCCTTCTCCAACAGAATATCAAACTCCGCATACTCATCTCCATATAAAGAAGACGACCACGACTTCGAACGGCCGGATGAACCGATGAAGCTGTACGAAGGATCACTTTTTCAGTTGTACAGGTTGCTTTGATTTTTAATTAATACTCGAGACGCTTATCATCGTCATTATCAGCCAATAATGGTTCACTACAGGGCCAGGCCTCCCTCCTGTAAAGAGGCCTTTTTTTGTTAATAATCGCTATTTTTTTTTTTTTTTTATTTATTTATTATTTACAAAAAAGTCCTGGCTTACAATTTTTAGGTAGGTACTTACAAATAATAATTAGCCCCAGAAAATGTATGTGCTAAGCCTAGGTCCCAGTCACGGCAACTCCCGTACTAGCATTTGCTGTATCACAGTGAGTTTTGACATTCCTCGTCCCCAGGGTCACATTTACAATATATTTCACTCAAAACAGTTACATACACAGAAAGTAGGTATAATAACAAACACAGAATAAATAACAAGCGGGTAGGACGCTCGACTTGTAAGTCTTTTATTAGAT
This sequence comes from Mycalesis mineus, assembly GCA_034621355.1. Lineage (NCBI taxonomy): Eukaryota > Metazoa > Arthropoda > Insecta > Lepidoptera > Nymphalidae > Mycalesis > Mycalesis mineus. The sequence continues at coordinate 19,527,653 of CM067884.1, read as the reverse complement.
GTTGATAATTGATTGAATGTGAGACGTTTCACCACCAACTTCCCAACTCCGGGCTTAGAATTTACTGGAATTTTTTTAGAAGAAAAACTCAGAATTATTCCTCAACCCGACCTAGGATTTGAACCTCGTGATGGAAACCACATAGGGTTACCACTAGACGAACGAGGCTGTCCTGTTATTTTTATGAATGAGAAGTTCTTGTTGAGTTAGAAAACACAAAAAACAACAAATCGCAAAGTCTGTATGTATTTTTACATAAATTTGCGATAGTACTAAAGGCATTATGATACAATTTCCACAGGTAGATGAAACTTCACTTGAGACTTTGACTTTAATCTTAACAGATTGGAATGTATAGAAAAAAGGTTTTCTAAACATTAAACCGAATTCCATAACTTTACATAAATTAAAGCAACTAAATGACACAGTTATTTTTTACTTTTTAGTGCGTTTTGAGTCGGTTCTATTTTTTGTTAAAAATTTTTATTTCTTCCTTTTTAGTGATTTATCGCCACGTAACGTACTATACTATTATAGTATATTATATGGCACTAGTAGCCAAAAAGCTACCGATACCGAGACAAAAACCAAAATCGCTGTAAGCGTGCCTCCAAAAGTTGAAGAGTTCCTTCAATTTCCCCAGGATATCATCATCAGATCCTAACATGATGACAATGGGACCACCTTGGATGTATGCCCTTTCTAATAAAATAAAAAAATATCAAAATCGGACATTTCTGTACAAAGTTATGCGTGGTCATACATAAAAAAAAATATACGTATCGAATTGAGAACCTCCTCCGTATTTTTCGTCGGTTAAAAACTAAATTCTACATGGAAGAGTACCTATCATACATTAAAATATGAAGTAGATATTTGGTTTTCCGTACAGGCATACAGATAGAGATAACAATAAGGAAGGAGAGAGTGAGAGGAGTGCGTTCGAGCTGGCGGGTTCCTTGTCTGACAGCATCTACGGCAGGTCGATGGACCTGACGAAGAGCTCGTTCCAGTCCCAGCTTCTGGCGGGCTTCGCGTCCGTCATGGCGGGTGGCTCGCAGAGGGAACAGGATCCAAACGGTATTTACAGAATTTTTTTATAGTAATACTAGCTGTACCCGGCAAACGTTGTTTTGCCATATATATTATTTCTGGAAAACATTTTTTTTACATACAGGGGTTGATCGTGTAGGGGTGAAAATTTAGAGTTGTATGTATTTTTAATGTCACATAAAAAAATTGTCCAAAAAATTAAAATACAATGTTAGGGGTGGACAACCCTTATCACTTAGGGGTTTGAAAAATAGATAGTAGCCGATTCTCAGACTTACTGAATATGCATATAAAATTTCATAAAAATCGGTCAAACCGTTTCGGAGGAGTATAGTAACTAATAATGTGACCCAAAAATTTTATATATAAGATAAATTCAAATGATCGAGTTACTGGAAAACCATTGCCTATAAACAGAGCACACTTGGCCGTGAAGGGAAAGGACAGGCAAAGTATCGGCTTACTTCGGCCATTTTCATTTTCATTTCTGCCTTTAAGTAGCATTTTTGAGTTTCGATCATGGTTGCCGATGAAATCACATAACTACACATTAGATTGAGAGACTTAACACCATACCTCATATTAACAGGTTCCACTTCAGATCAGATAGATTTTGTGCTTGTCCCATCCATTATTCATCATTATCATGGATGTCCACTGCTGAACATTGACCTATTGCAATGACTCAACAACAGGGCAGTTTTGGGCTGCATGCATCTAGCTCCTCTCCTCTTGATATCATCGGTCTACTAAGTGCGGAGTGGCCATTGCAGCTTGGGACCTTGACATCGTCCAACGTCGACTATTAGTTAAAATATTATTAAATAGACAATTACTAAGAATAAGCGTTACCTTCTTTCCTACCTTAGACCGACAATCTTCAAATCGTAACGGCGGCACCCCAACCTCCGGACGGAAGCCTCGTCGTCGACGGACAGCCTTCACCCACGCTCAACTCGCTTACTTGGAGCGCAAGTTCAGGTGTCAGAAGTATTTGAGCGTGGCCGATAGGGGAGACGTCGCTGATGCGCTCAATTTGAGTGAAACTCAGGTCAAGACTTGGTATCAAAATAGGAGGTAAGTAATTTTTTTTTATCGAGTACAAGTTGGTCCTTGACTGCTATCACACCTGATGTTAAGTGATGATGCAATCTAAGATGGAAGCGGGCTAACTTGTTAGGAGTAGGATAAAATCCACACCCCTTTCGGTTTCTACACGATATCGTACCGGTACGCCAAATAACTTGGCGGTACGTCTTTATCGGTAGGGTGGTAACTAGCCACGGCGTAAAGCCTCCCACCAGCCAGACCAAGACGAATTAAGAAAAATCTCAATCTGCCCCGCCGGGAATCGAACCCGGGACCTCCTTCGTATAAACCCATCGCGCATTCCACTGCGCCACGGAGGCCGTCAAAAATAAATATAAAAGGTTAAAGATTTTCAGTCTTAACATAACAAAAACTGTTTTAATTAGAACATTCGAGCAAAAGGATTCATGCGATTTCATAGAATATCAACAACCCGAAATATATTATACTCGTACTATCTACCCTCCATAACTCGTACCCGAATAGCAAACGTCACTCAAATCCACCTGCATACCTACCATCAACTATAATAGCGACTCAACTGTAGATCTAAACTGAATTGCAGTTTAGGTTATTATTACGTAATAAAACTGAGTGTCTAGTGTAAGCTTTCACCAAAACAAAAAAACTTCACATTCGCGTAAAGGCAAATTTTTGCGTTTACCGTTCTCGATATCGACGCGGTAAAATCTTACACTAGCCACACTGGTCTGTTTTGGTCTACAGTTGAGTCGCTATAATAGTTGATGGTAGGTAACCTGAATCCTTCCTAAATTTCAGTACCAACACCTCAAATTAATGATTGAGTTTAGGATGTTCAGTACTATAAGAGATTCGTATCATTTGAGTGACGTTTTAATATTCTGGCATTAGACAACAAATTTTTTTTCTAGAACAAAATGGAAGCGTCAGAACCAGCTCCGCTTGGAACAGTTACGTGCGCAGGCGGCGAGTGGAGAACGCGAACTGTCGGCGCATGCGCTGCCGCTGGCGTGCGCCCTGCTCCCGCCCTACCCCGCCTACATGCACTGTCATCTATAGATAGATTAAAAAACTAGTCATTTAAAAAATTAATTGTATGATAAGCAGAAAGCTGAAGCCCAAATAGGGCCTGGAAGAAAAATACGGAGGGAGAACGCCTGGTCAAGCAGCAAGCGGCATGTCTCCTATCCCATACTCTACACTCAAATAAAACTGCTGCTAAATAGCGTGGCCTGACCTGGACAAGAAGTTAGCGAAATAAATTAGTTCCTTTTTATAGCAACATTGCGGGGATTTTTTTCTGACTCGGCACTACATCGTTCAGTCGTTTACGATGATTTTGCAAGTTGCATGTTTTTTATTTTTAGTGTGACACAACCGGATAAGGAAACCCAAACCCTTAAGTGTACCTACCCTCAATTATACAGATTTAGATAAAATGGAAAATACTTCACTGTGGTATAAATTAATAAGTGTATGATGATGAAACTTAACCGATTAATGTCATATGCTCATAATTATTATATAAAGTTGCTTTATTTAGGGAAAATTGAATTAGTGTACCTAACTCATTATAACAAACGCACATCAATGTAAATAGAAGGAGGCTAGTCACTATTAGTACGTTAAAATTGTGGTATGGAATAGTAATACTATTCTTTTGAGCACAGCTGTACAGATATTATTGCACATAGAGAAGAATTATTATTTTAGTCTAATTTAGGTAATTATTCTTGTATAGATTATATTTTTAAAGCAACTACAAGTAACGATGGGTAAGTTAACTTCTCAGTGTATCAGTGCTATTCTATAACAAAATGGGAAATAGAGTTTCGACTTCGTCTTTATCTCATTTTGTTAAACACGGCACTATAGATCGAGGGATATAGAGACGAGCTAGGAACACATTCTGGTCAGTTTCTTAACAGAATAACGCTACAGGAAGTGGCGAGCTGTCAGCGATTGAACTCAGAATTTTTGGGTGCATCCCAGTAGTACCCCATACCGTAGTTATATAGAACTGTTGGGATATTTTCCGTGCTGTCAAATTATATCCCAATAGTTCTACATAGTACTGTAGTATACTTTTTGTTCTTGACTTTACTTATACTATATAAGTTATAAACTTTATATAATTTTAATTGATATTTCATTTTGTTTTTAACAAAAAAATTTCCCTCACGACAAAAGCTAACTTGTTAAAATCAAGTAGTAGTTTTGTCTAAAAAATATTCTCTTATTTTAGAAGTCACAGGGGGACACACATTTTACCACTTTGGAAGTATTTTTAGCGTAAACTATTGAGTTTAGAAAAAAAATATATTAAAAACCTCAATACCATTTTAAAGACGTTTTGTGCAATTTAAGCAAAGCTGTATTCGATATAGTATGTTTATTGATACTCTCAAATTTAAGTGGACATTTATTATTGCAATCAAAAGAGATTCCATATTATACTTATAAAAACTATAGATATTTTATATGTAACGTACAAACAAGATGTTGATATCGACATTTCTTTAATTTTGTCACTAAGCACTAATATGGTGTATCAACAGTTCTATAGAACTAAAATTAGGGGGTACTACTGGGGTGCACCCGAATTTTTCGCATTTGAACTTTGTAGCCAACCTGTAGCAATATTCTGTAACAAAACTCGACACTGCGACGACACGACGACTTAGTCGCTATCTTTCTCTGTTACAGATAGAGACAGAAAAATAGAGACATATTTAAAACTCTCACTGGCGAGTTTCGTTACAGGTAAGTGGTTTTGTAGCACTCTTTCTTTTAACACTATACTAAAACAGAGATGTATATAAATATATTTGAAAATCAAACTGTCGACTTACAGAAATAGCGTTTTAGAAAAGCGCAATCGCTTTGAACCCACTACCTATTGAGTCTATTTCAAAGTTATTTAAAAGCTACAGGCACACTATCTTAATGCTCATTACTGAAATATAATTATTTTTAACATAAAATATAAAATTAGACGATCACGTGTAGTTTTTGTTAATACAAAGTAATTGCAATAAAATACTTGTAGAACTTTTTAATACGTAATGTGCAATATCTAATAGATAAATATCGTAATGTAATAAGATTCGTAGATAAAAATATATGCTTTGTAAATTACCTACGCGTTTAAGTGATTTCTTAATTGAAGAATTAACAATGTCTTTTCAAATCCTATTAGAGTTGTAGTGATACTAAATCAGCTCTTGAGCACTCATTCAAAATAAAAAAATCTAAATTCGTTTATATCAAGTACGTTTAATACAAGCACCTTTGAAACGTCACTGTGCTAATAGATTTTAAGTCACTGTTAACTTTTCGTATTGGTTGTATCTAATTTTTATTGTTTCATTTATATGACTTGAGATTGTAATGATATTATTTTTTTGTTTAATAAAATCCATCCCAATTTATCCAAGTGTTTATTTTGACTATTGTTTATAGATTGTATCGATTTAAAAAAAAATCTAAGTGGTAGGGTAGTTTCAACTCTTATGTATGTCGCGTCTTCGTTCAAAATACGGAATTATTTGAAAAATACCTACGGATTCAATGTATTAAACCTAATCCAAATCAGATCAGTATCTGATGAGAAAATCTTGAGCATCCCTTCATACTGGTCGAATAGAGAAACAGTTTGAAAATAGGCCTGTATTTTTCTAAAACAGTTAATCTGAATTTTAATAATAGGAGTTACAGAATTAAATTGCCGTTTTATTGTAATAGGTACTTCGAATTGACATAGAACGTTAATGGTGTAAGATTTTAAAGTGAAACTTTTTTCATACGGTACCTGTGTAGTTCTTCTTTTAAAAAATGTGCAACATTCGATTATCAACTTTCAGTTGTTTTTTTTATTCACCTTAGACAATCAAGATGGATACTTCGAAAATTCGTGTGATTTTTGAATACGAGTTCGGCGGCAGAAACAGCTCGCAATATTAATGTTGCGTTTGGAGAGGGGACTGCTAATGAACGCACTGTGCGATTTTGGTTTAAACGCTTTCGTGATGGAAACTTCGATTTGAAGAACGAACCACGTGGAAGACCGCCCACACAGGTGAATAACAATGATTTAAATTCAAATTCAAATTCAAAATCGTTTATTTCAAGTAGGCTTATTACAAGCACTTTTGAAACGTCAAATTGTACTATTTGTAGTGACTCTACCACCGGCTCGGAAGGCAGGCCCTGTTGAGAAGAGCCGGCAAGAAACTCAACAGTTGCTCTTTTTATAATATTATCAATTTTACAATATTAAGTGTGTTGTTACATAAAGTTATTTATTTTACTTCTAGTCTAGTCTAGCTGTTTCTACATCGGTAAACTGTCTTATTTTTCTCACTGCAAATGCTGCTGATTTAAAAGAGATGGTGTAAGCCGATCCGAGGCAAACTACCCAGGAATTAGCGGTATGGTTTAACGTTACTTTACCAACAATTTTGACTCATTTGCGTCAAATCAATAAAATAAAAAAATATAAAAAATATGATTTGACTGATCTGCAGAAAGAAACGCGTGTTGAAATTTGCGTTGCCTTGTTGAATCGATACAGAAATGAAGGAATATTAGATCGAATTGTGACATTTGAAGAAAAATGGATTCTTTACGATAATCGTAAGCGGAAAATGTTGCGGCGGCTACGGCTGACCCTAGGTCAAACGCCGTAAGAGTGTCCTAAAGCAAAGCTTATCAATAAAAAGGTAATGGTAACTGTTTGATGGTCTCAGCGTGGTGTTATTCACTATAGCTTTCTCCGATCTGGTCAAGCAATAACTGCAGATGTCTACTGCGCCGAACTCCGAACAATGATAGCAAAACTAGTAGTGAAACAGCCCCCACTTATGAATCGATCTTCACTATTATTGCTCCATGATAACGCGAGACCTCATACAGCACGAGAAACCGTTTTAACTCTACAGGAACTGTAATAAGAAACCATTCGTCACCCTCCATATTCGCCAGACCTTGCTCCAACGGACTACCATGTTTTTCGTGATTTGGACAATTTTCTACGTGATAAAAAGTTTTCTTCTCAGGAAGCAGTGCAAAATGCTTTCACACAGTTTGACGAATCTAGATCACCAGAGTTCTATCGCAAAGGCATAAATGAGCTTCCTATTAGATGGCAGGAATGTATAGATAATAATAGTAATTATTTTCTTTTGATTTTCTTAATTTGTCTTGGTCTGGCTGGTGGGAGGCTTTCGCCATGGCTAGTTACCACTCTACTAACAAAGACGTACCGCCAAAGCGATTTAGCGTTCCGGTACGATGTCGTGTAGAAACCGAAAGGGGTGTGCATTTCATCCTACTCCTAACAAGTTAGCCCGCTTCCATTTTAGATTGCATCATCACTTAACATTAGGTGTGATAGCAGTCAAAGGCCAACTTGTGGTAGATAAAAAAAGGTGCGTGTCTGTTTGTGGTGTCGTAGCGTAAACGAATTTACCGATTTTGATGCTGTTTGTTCTTGTCTGAAAGCTGAAGTGATTGAGACTGTTGTTAGCTATATACGACGAAGGTTAAATAAACAATCTCAAACATTACAGCGATATCAGCGTGGTTTCTAATTTCTGACTGTCATGAAAGTTGGGAAATTTTAATAACTAGCACTACAAAATTACAAACAAAATAGTGAAAATCATTTCTCGAGTTGATAGATTTTAACTTTCATAGTAAATTTTTATTAATTATTTCATAATGTTGACGATTCGGAGTTGTAATGAGTACATGTAAAGTCTAAAAATACGATTGTTAATTAAAGCGAGATCGAAGAAGCTACACAAATCAAAAGCCATTAAAACCAAGTTCCAGCAAAACGACACAAAATTACGCAACGTTTCAATCACCCACCAATCCTTTGAATTGAAACTGAACATTTCCATTCGTAACAAATTATGCAAATATTTTGGCGCCATTTCGAATCACCGCTGCCAACCGCTGGCAATTTGCATCTTTTAGTGACTTGTTAACATCTGCAGCGGGGGTGCAGCGCTCGAAGCGCTTCATTTTTCACCCATTTATTTTTCTCCACTGAACGACGAGTTTCACAAAGCGTCGTTTGCGCTGTGGGGGATGCTGCGACGGAGTTGTACGGGTCTCGATGTCAAATTATCTGTCAATTTATTCAAAAGAGATGGTAATTTCAGGGCGCTCTCAAATTGTGATTATTTATACGTCTTTATTTCAGTTTTGAGCAAACGAGGGTTTATTAAAGGGGTCGCTGCGAGGTAATTGGGCTGTTTTGATCGTGTGGGGGTACCTAATTGAAGTATTTTCTAGTGTTTGAGGGGTGGTTCGAGATGAATGGATTAGTTAGACAGATAACGATCGTGATGGGTGGCTTTCTTCTCTAAAGGTTGTTTAGTTTGTGGCGTTGAGCTAATTTGCTTCATTTGTTATTTATTCTATTACTTAAAGTAGTAAAATAAATGATTCCAATAATTATACGACTCTTAATTTTACTTAATTTTAATGCTATGTAATACGGTATACTAACAAATTTTTCGATAGGTTTTGTTCATGTTTTTTACTTTTATTACATTTATTTATCTTTACTTTAGTTATCATTTTATCAAGGAACTATGTGGCTACATAGGGATCCAGGTTCGAGGTCTATGTCGGGTTATATATATATATTGAGCATTTCTTTGATCAACGAAATTCTTAACTTCTTTCATATTCTTTTATAAGGAGATATCTTCTATCGAGGCATCACATTTTATTATGTACTCGTAGACACCCGCGACTTCGTCCGCATGGACTTTTAACCCTTCTCTTTAGAGAACGGTACTGATATTCGTGATTGTCAGTATCCTAACCTATATGCTTTCTTGTAGTATGAACTCATCTTGCCAAGTTTCATTTGAATTCATTCAGTGCTTTCGTCGCGACTACGTCCTTAGTGAAATTTAGTTTTTTTGGAATATCTTTTTTTCTTAAGTCCGATCTCCATGAAACAAAGCCTGCTCAGAGCTAAATTTTATCCTTCTGTGAAAACCGTATAAAAATCAGTCCAGTAGTTTTAAAGTGATGCGCGAATAGACATACAGACAAACAGACAAATATCTAAAAAAAACATTGTTTTGTGGTGTTTATCGAGTATAAAATACATACCACTTTTTCAAAAAAATATTTTATGTACATTTAGTGAACTCAGAATTGGTAAAAAATCATCAATCACACAAGTTTTACTAATTTTTTATTCCGGACCCTTTCTAAAAACATCCATCTCAATTAGGTTTGCAGTGCTGCGTGTCTTTGATAGTCATTATCAAAATAGTAAATAACATACTAACATTGTTTTGTGGTGTTTATCGAGTAAAAAATACATACCACTTTTTCAAAAAAATATTTTATGTACAGTATTGACTTCATTACTATTTTATTATATGTAATGATAACAACACAGTACCGAGTCATCAACGCAAGCCTTCAATCAGCACCGTAATGATTTGTTGAACCTTAAACATAAAGATAGATTACAATCTAGAGTAGGCAACTTATTATTCCAAACTTTTACGCATACGAGATTTGAAACCATGGAGCATAGATAGTAATCTTTTATTGTAAACAACTATATATTTTTAATCTGTAAAAATAATTAAAATAAACGAAATTCTTGACGAGCTCCGTGGCGCAGTGGTATGCGCGGTGGTTTTATAAGAAGGAGGTCCCGGGTTACCGGCGCGACAGATTGATTGATTTTTCTTAATTTGTCTTGGTCTGGCTGGTGGGACGCTTTCGCAGTGGCTAGTTACCACCCTACCGACAAAGACGTACCGCCAAGCGAATTAGCGTTCCGGTACGATGTCGTGTAGATAGCGAATGGGGTGTGGATTTCATCCTACTTCTAACAAATTAGCCCGCTTCCATCTTAGATTGCATAATCACTTAACATCAGGTGTGATAGCAGTCAAGGGCTAACTTGTAGTCGATAAAAAAAAATGTGTAAGGTTATAATATATAACGTATCAATACAACGAAGTACCAATGTATAAACATTACAGATAACGTAATTTGAACAATTTTATTAGATTTTTCTGTTGAATTTACGCTCATTGAACCGTTTCATCAACATTTATTTTATTACGTTGATTAGTTTTTCATTCCAATGTTTGAAATAAAGCTAACAACTTAAAAATGTTGTACTGTGATATAATTTTTGTTATATATTTTTGTTTAATATTATTTTTAGTTTTAAATTTTGCGAATGTAAACGGGGAAGAAAATGAAAAGGAAGATAAAAACGAAAAGGTAGAGATTAATGAACAACAACGTAAAGTTTTAGAAGCAATAGATGATAGAGACTGGCATGTATCGCATCTGAAGGACCTTGATTTCGATGACGACTGCGAAGAAACAACTTTTCATGACAAAGTTAAAAGGTATCGTAACACTTTAAAAAACGACGGCGCAAGAGTTGAATATGTTTCTGCAGACGCTATACCTTTCAATACAGAAGGTTTAAAAACAAACAAATGCAAAGTTAATCTTACACAATCAAAAACTAAGAAAGAAAGGAAAGATGTAAGCTCTATGGATATTGTAAAAAAGACATCGATTAGTACCCCTGATGAAATTAAACCAGTAACCGTAAGTGTTAAAAACAAAAAAGATAAAGTGAAACCTGATGGTATTAGAAATGATCCTAATTTAAGACGTAGCGAATACCAGTTCAGTTCTGTGGAATACTACGACGATGTCCAGGATTTCAGTGTAGACATCTGTCCCGATAATGTGGAGGTTATAGAGCTTGAGTTAGACACTTTGAGGTCTTATGATGTTGTGTGTGAAGCTACCTTGGAATGGAGAAGTCTAGAATGAATAGATCCTGATAAACAAGTTGTTCCAAGTGCCACACAAGAGAAAAAACTACACTAAAAACTCAGTCATAACCAGAATAACACGGGAGTACAATTCACACTACACAGATATTGATTTGTTCCGCTACTCAAAAAGTATTTTTAAGAGACATCTTGCAGTATTTCATAAGCTTCAGAACTAGTCACCAAAACACACTAACGACACATTCACACACGCACACACATATACACGAACACACATACACACACGCACTTACACACACATACACGCACAAGTTTTATTGTGAATTTGATTGTTTTTTCAGTTTGTAGTTATTTATTGTTTTTTTTTTTATTTACGAAAAATCTGTTATTGGCCTAATTTCAAGAAAAATATCTTCATTATTTTGTATATCTGGTTACGCTGTTGATTTTTCTGATTAATAAATAAAGAAAAAAATAAACAGGGTGATTTTTATTAGGATTCCGCATCCGATTGGTAAAAACGAGAGACAATTACTAAGTTTCTAATGCCCGTTTATCTGTCACCATGCTGTATTTTATGAACCGTAACAGTTGAAATTATCAAAGGTGTTGTATTTCCATAGCTGCTTTAACAATAAATACAAAAAATAAAAATAAATAAATATTTAATGGGGGCTCCCATACAGCAAAAGTATTTTATTTTTGCCGTTTTGTACGAAACCAAGTACGCGAGTCCAGATCACACTTGGCCGGTTTTAATGTACCACGGCAGAATGGTTCCCTCAGTTATACTACCAAATGTATGCCTAGTAGCGCTGTAAATATTCAAGGAATCTGAATGAATCCTGATCGATTTGTCGATAATTTTAATAAATTAAAAGTATGTATAGTAAAGCGATTGTAATGTAAATAAAACCTAATCATTTCGTCCCACTTTTAAAAATCGCCAAAACTTTGTTTTCTAATACAAAATTAAGATATTTGACTGATAGGATACGTTATGGTAAGTTACTATAAAATGTCCATGAACATCTTCTATATTCTTCGAACAAGGAAAACACTTAGGAATACAGCTGTGCTGCTTGGTGATACTTCCTTAGACATATGAATGTTAGAAAATAATTATAAAATAGTGATAGAATTATAATTTTAACCGGGACCGACGGCTTAACTTTGGGAAACGGAGGTTTGGCACAATCGATCTAATTCTGGGAGGTTGACTAAGGATTTTCAAAATAATGAATATCCGAATACCTATTTCATAACAACGACTAGTGCTGACGATAAACTGGGATGTTAACCACCAACGTCCTAACTTTGGCTTGCGTCCGAAAATTTCTTGGAAGAAGAATAGTCCGACTTCCCAATAACAGACCAATATCTGGGTGTATCTGTATAATAAACAAGAATGTTGATTATAATGGACTAGAGGACGCCCGCGGTTTCACCCGCGTAGTTCTCGTTCCCGTGGGAATTTCGGTATAAAATGTAGCCTATGTGTTATTCTGATATGTAACCTATATTATTGTGAAGTTTCATCAAAATCCATTCAGTAGTTTTTGCGTGAAAAAGTAACAAACATCCATACATCCATACAAACTTTCCCCTTTATAATATTAGTAAGGATGTTAGTACAAGCCTCAATAATCATCGTACACAAGAATGTACAGATGGGCTAAAGATAAAATATAACATATTGTTGTGCCATCTTTCGGCATTATATCAGATGCATTGAAAGTATTTTGTGTAGATGGCATTGCTAGCGTGACTTGTAATCCATTGCATAAAAAAGGGTGAGTTTCAAAAAACGCTATGCAATGCTACAGTGAAATGATAGAGGGCGCTTATTGTAGTATTAGAGGTTATCTAAATATCACATACTCGAAGTAACTTATTAAAACGGTGACAGATGGCACTTGTAGCGGTAGTACGATTGTAAGTTAATTAATATACATTAGATTATAGTAAGAAGAAGTTATCACACACTAAATACAATTCGTAAGTTATAATAGAAGTCAAAATCAGAAAATTATAAAAATAAAGCATACGGAATTCAAAATGGTGTTGCAGCTCAGCATCATGCTGGGCTGGCAAAGGTTAAAATATCAACAGGTGGTTGAATTCTCCTACAAACTTTTGGTCGCCTGGTACAGAGTTCACTAGAACACGTGTTCGAGTCACTGCAATGCAAAATCATTTTCTATAATCCGCACCATAATGACTCTTAAGGCTTTACTTTTATACCTATCTATGTAGGTAGTTTGAATAGTAACGAAGATTGTGTTAATTTTTATCGTCCATCTGGTGAGAGTTACTTAACAGCTGGATGCGAAACAATTTAAAAAGCTGTTCAAAGATGGCACTGTTCGAAAAGAAAACTTTGTTGGAAGTACAGTTAGATGAAATAGATGGCGCTTTTTAAGTAAGTAATTTTTGACGGCCTCTGTAGCGTAGTGGAATGCGTGGTTGATTTATAAGATGTAGGCCTCGGGTTCGATTCCCGGATTGGCCGATTGAGATTTTCTGAACTGGGTTTGGCTAGTGGGAGGCCTCAGGCGTGGTGAGTTACCACCCTACCGACAAAGACGTACCGCCAAACGATTTAGCGTACCGGTACAATGTCGTGTAGAAACCGAAGGTTGGATATTATCCTACTCCTAACCAGCTAGCCCGCTTCCAGCTTAGATTGCATCATCACTTACCATATAAAAAAATTAAAGTAATAACTTATACTTCGTTACTTTACACGTTACTGCACCAGTATGTCTGGTGTCCCTTTCTCTGAGGCATATGGCAGCGGTAGGCCGGCTCCTCTCTCACTTTAACTCACTGCGCTAGCAGTCGAATTTGTAGTTAATAAACTTAAAGGTATCATTGATTAAATAAAAAATAAAAGAATTCAAAATGTTGTGTGATTAGAGCTGGCTTCAAAATTCCAAATACGATTCCGTCACATAGCCAGCATTAAAAAATGGAGTAGTTCGATCCGAGCGCCATCTGTTAAAAGTTAAAGTAATAATTTCCGTATTTTTGATGTTACGACTGTTGTTGCTTTTGGATTTTCCCTTCTTTTCTTTTTTTAAGCTACCCTGTAAATAAGCAAGCTAGTAAAGAAAAAATCTTAAATCGCTGTTTAGTTCTTATTAATTTTTGAGTTTTAGCTACACTTACAAACAACAAATGATTTTTAATTACATAGAAGCGCTTCTATCATCATTAAAAATTCTTCTAGATTAACGAATAGGTGGTTTTATATGTGTTGTGGTGGTTTTATTTTTTTTTTATGTTATTAGTGTCGTTCCTAGTATCCAACCACGCTATCCCTTTAACGATTGTCTGGAAGAGCAACAAGTGTTATGGTTGTTGAATCTCCTACGTAGTTTTATATGCCTGGTACTAGATTTCACAAATACACGTGTTTGAATCGTTTTTTTATTTGAATTTTTTTGGCATGTGTACACTTACGCTCTATGGCACATGTGCTGTTGCGTAAGCAAAAGTTGTGTAATTATATTATTATTCATTTTCATTTGCTAGTAAGTTTCATTTTTAAAAGGTACATAACTTGGTTTTAATACTGTCTCTATTGTTCCTACGGTTTAAATAATTTATGATGATGATGATGATGCTTGAGTTTTCAAAACCCTTAGTATGTTTTATATTTATCTACTAATTTAAATTTTTGACGTGACAACGTCTTATAATTCGATAGAGCCGGCTGCACGCACGAAAAAACATGACTCATGCGGCGTTACCTCGCTTTGAGGCGTTCCACGTAAGGCTTGAAGTGCAAGCGAGAGCGCGGAACGAGCAACAAAGAAGCACAATCGGCCTTTGCGTTCGGCAGCGTTCGACATCCGTCTATTATATATTTATTTATAAATTTGAAATATATAAATTTATAAATTTAATATATAAATTTATAAAATCGTAATCAATTATTTTATTAATTTAAATTAATATTTATAAAAATGTACTTAAATTAAAAATTTTAATAACCAATTAAATGCTACCATTCCATCCATTGACATAATACTAATAGACGTAGCCATAAAGTAATGCTGGATGTAGAAGTGAGACGGGTATATACGAATTTCATGCGAATATTGAGACAAAAAATATTATCTTTTATCTCATTCACCGTGGCGGCTTTCCTCGTTTGGCCTACTTTTAAAGCGGGCCAAATAAGGAGCTATCAAAGTGTATGCTCATTGCTTAATTAGTTTTATGCCTTTAATAGTTATATAAACAGTCTACTTTTGACCTTTAGTTAACTGCAGTGTGATCATGATTGGTTATAATGGGAGGATGCAGTATTTTAGGCTGTAAAAGCCGGACTGAAACAAAGGCAGTTGAAGTCACTTTTCACTCGTAAGTATGCAATAACTTATTGTTCTATTATATAAAACAGATATAAATATGCCTTAACAAATGTATCAACAAAGAATTTACGTTAAATATCGTAGATTTTAACTAAATATGGTGTTTATTTTGAAACATAATCTCTTGACAAGAACTTTTAGTGTTGCCATGCCCTTGTTTAATTTTTCCACTAAATCAATTTTTATTTAATCGAATGTGTACGTTTCTAACTTGTAAATAAAAAACTGTTGAATTATCACTTCAGCTCTTTAGGTTTCAGCTTAAAATACACAATATCGTAACCGGTAAAAGCTATAATCATTTCTCCAAACTCTTTGGTACTTGTAAAATTTCATAATAATACTATTCTCTCTCTGTTTTTTG
Organism: Mycalesis mineus; assembly: GCA_034621355.1. Taxonomy (NCBI): domain Eukaryota; kingdom Metazoa; phylum Arthropoda; class Insecta; order Lepidoptera; family Nymphalidae; genus Mycalesis; species Mycalesis mineus. The sequence continues at coordinate 19,511,973 of CM067884.1, read as the reverse complement.
CTGTTTTTAAATCAATCCATCCACCTCATCAACTTACCCAGATAATATAAACTTTCCACAAACAAGTGAACACCTGCGTCGAAAAGAAAAGATAGGTCAAAAAGTCCAGAAATTCCACACTAAAGGCCTCCAATCATTTGTAGATACCATTCTATAATCTCATTCCAAAGGAAGTACTGGACTTGCCTTTTCAAAAGTTCAAAAATGTGTAAAAAGCCAAGTAAAAGTTATAAAATTAATGACCTTATTAACGATAAAGATAACCAAGCTTTTCTTTCTTCACACAAGACGGGATAACCAAAATTGTAATTTATGGAGTATAAATTATAACATTGATTTTTAGAATTATCTTTGATCTGAGTGGTCACTACGTACTGACATACTTAAAGATTCAAAAGTTCGAACTTGATAAACAGCCTACTTGAAATTTATGATTTTGAATTTGATTTATATACATAATAAACCTTGATTTTTCCGAAACTAAGAGAACTATAATTATTTAAACGTTAGATCCGTAAACTACTCCTAGCACAAGCTTTTTATTTTGTGGAAGGGGACGATACACGGTGTTCTTTCTTAAAAATCGGAAACTCGGACTTACGTTTTATTATGTTTATTTTAACAAAACACCATTATCATTATAGTTTAGGACTGTTAAACATTTAATTTTAGAAGTAATTATTACATACCTGTTATGACACTGTTAATTTAAATTGGTTTCTTTTTTATGTTAGGTTAATTTCTTTTATTTAAAAGTGTTCTAGGTATGTTATCCTTTCTGTCTTTTTCTAACTTTAATTTGTGAATAAATGGCTAATTATTATTTTTTTCTCTCATTTATTTTTATTTAGTGTTATGTTTACTTTTTAAAATTTTTAACAATATTATGTGCTATAAAATGTATATTAAAAATATACACTATTAATAATTTATAAAAAAAAATATTAAATAATAAAAAAATTCTATTTCATAAACGAAATATACTCCTCATATTTAATCACGTAATTAATATGTAATATGTAATGTATGTAGCAATTAGGAATGCGCGCACGGGTTTACCTAAATTCGCGGAACATTTTTTGCAAAATTACTATGAAATAATATCCAGCTCATCTATTCATGTTTTCAAAGTGATATTTGCTTTTTAAATACTTTATCTTTATGAAATTGTAGAATATGTCAGTTTCCCAAATGTAGGGAATTTTCTTAATAATAGCAACACTTCAGTTAAGTACTGCTGTTTCATGTGCGGCCACGCGGTGGCTACATCTATAGGTATTTTATCTAAGATTCCATCAGTATTTTCTTAAGACGTTGTCACGTTCAGCTATCGTCAGTAAACCGACTTTACAGACAACCAATTTTTTTTATAATCTGTAGGGCTATGATGCAACTGAAGACATCTCGTCTAAGAGATAACTACAAAGGCTTTACATCGATTGGTTATGTGGTCGTCGTTCAATGGGACGCAATCTAAAATATCACCCACTCTTTCGTTGCGTTGGGGCGTAAGGGAAAGCGATATATTTTTTATAGTCTGCTGTCTATCGCGTGTGGTTCTGAAAGAAATTCCTAGAAGGTTTAGTGTTAGAAATTGCTGGCGTGCTTTTTAAAAAGACCATGTTCTTTGGTGTATGTATTTTCTACCAGATAAAAGAACATATACCAAAGCCAAACTCGATTGAGAATGCTTGTCAACAAACAAATTAAAAATGAAGGTAGAAATCACTAGTCATTTTACACCTATTTATTTTTATTAACTGGTTAATGACGAATTCATGTCAATAAATTAGATTAGTAAGCTTAAAACAAATTATATATTCAATAACTTTTAAATAAGATTTTTTGAAATAACAAAAAATAATTTTAAATTTATTTGTTGACAGGCATTCTCAGTGGAGCTTTAGTATAGGTAAACAGACGAATAGACAAAAATTGAAAAAAAAAATGTTATTTTGGTGTATGTACCGTAATATTGATATGTATGTAGTAAAAAACGGTTATTTCAATATTACAATAAATACAAAACTGTATTCATTAAATAACTCTTATATTTTATGTGTATCTGGTAATTGCATACTATGCATAATTTATTTTCGTTGCTGATATCCTAGTACGGTTTGGCTTTAGCCGTGGGAAAATGAAACAGGTATTTTTGTAGCTATGTTACTAAGGTCACATAACTTGACGGAGATCACATACATAGTTCCCTTTGATTAGCCGGAATTTTTGTGTATAATCCTAACTAATATTATAAATGTGAAAGTAACTCTGTCTGTCTGTCTGTCTTGCTTTTCACTCTACAACTACTGAACCGATTTAAATGAAATTTGGTACACAGTAAGTCTAGAGCCTGAAAAAGGACATAAGCTACTTTTAATTGCGAAAAAATTGGTAAGGGGTTAAAGGGGGGATGAAATGTTGTATGAAAGTATCGTCATTTTGAAAGCTTAAGACCTATTTCTTAGGCAGTTGATTAGATATTAATAAATATGACAGTCAAAGCTTAGAAAAATTAGGCTGCCGTAATAACTAATTCCACGCGGACTAAGTCGCGGGCAAAAGCTAGTATTTTATATTTAAAATTAATAATTATTTAAATATTTTTTACATTAGGTCACTGGGCTTCTTGAACTCTACATGGAGAACAACAGTGTAATAACAGTGTGTAGTACAGAGAGTGTGTAGATTAATGCTTTTAGTTTTAAGTATTTGTTAAAGATGCACTAATTGCACCAGATTGTTAAGTGAAGATTTCACTGTGGGAATTGTTTAGTGGTATAGGAACAACGTAAAACTCACAATATCTGTTTTCTCTTTAATGTTTATGGTTGCTTGGTATACAGAACAGTATATAAATTGATTGATAAATTGTTCTCCTCGTCATTTGACTTTTTGCGATTGCGCATTGCGATTCTCGCAATTTGTTCTCCAAGACCTGTTCTTAACATGATCCTGAACCACCAAGCTGCTTCTGTGGGACTCGTATAAGGAAAGCTACGTCATGTATTTCAATCAAACTCCTACATTTGTTTTAGTCATACTTCTAATGCGATTTGTTCCTCAAGCACCTCCCTGCTAACCTGTTTCATGAAATCCACAGGTGGAATTTAACGTGAGCCTCCACCCTGCTTCTGTAAGCCCGGTCCATAATCATACGCACTTGTTTTCTGAGTGTAATGTAAATAGCCTCCACCCTGCTTCTGTAAGCCCGGTTAAGGGAAAAGCACGCCACGTGTTTGAATCATACGCCTTGCCACTTGTTTTCTGAGCTCCTCCCTTTTGACCTGTTTCATGAAATCCACAGGTGTAATTTAACTTGAGCCTCCACGCTGCTTCTGTAAGCCTGGTTAAGGGAATAGCACGCCACGTGTTTGAATCATACGCCTTGCCACTTGTTTTCTGAGCTCCTCCCTTTTGACCTGTTTCATGAAATCCACAGGTGTAATTTAACTTGAGCCTCCACGCTGCTTCTGTAAGCCTGGTTAAGGGAAAAGCACGTCAGGTGTTTGAATCATACGCCTTTCCACTTGTTTCTGAGCTCCTCCCTTTTGACCTGTTTCATGAAATCCACAGGTATAATTTAACTTGAGCCTCCACGCTGCTTCTGTAAGCCTGGTTTAAGGAATAGCACGCCACGTGTTTGAATCATACGCCTTGCCACTTGTTTTCTGAGCTCCTCCCTTTTGACCTGTTTCATGAAATCCACAGGTGTAATTTAACGTGAGCCTCCACGCTGCTTCTGTAGGCCTGGTTAAGGGAATAGCACGCCACGTGTTTGAATCATACGCCTTGCCACTTGTTTTCTGAGCTCCTCCCTTTTGACCTGTTTCATGAAATCCACAGGTGTAATTTAACTTGAGCCTCCACGCTGCTTCTGTAAGCCTGGTTAAGGGAAAAGCACGTCAGGTGTTTGAATCATACGCCTTTCCACTTGTTTCTGAGCTCCTCCCTTTTGACCTGTTTCATGAAATCCACAGGTATAATTTAACTTGAGCCTCCACGCTGCTTCTGTAAGCCTGGTTTAAGGAATAGCACGCCACGTGTTTGAATCATACGCCTTGCCACTTGTTTTCTGAGCTCCTCCCTTTTGACCTGTTTCATGAAATCCACAGGTGTAATTTAACGTGAGCCTCCACGCTGCTTCTGTAGGCCTGGTTAAGGGAATAGCACGCCACGTGTTTGAATCATACGCCTTGCCACTTGTTTTCTGAGCTCCTCCCTTTTGACCTGTTTCATGAAATCCACAGGTGTAATTTAAGCTGAGCCTCCACACTGCTTCTGTAAGCCTGGTTAAGGGAAAAGCACGCCACGTGTTTGAATCATACGCCTTGCCACTGGTTTCCCAAGCTCCTCCTTCTTAATTTAATGCATGGAATCTACAGTTATTTTTATCCAGAGTTAATTATGTGAAACTGGTTTAGGGAAAAGCACGCCACGTGTTTGAATCGTCCTCCTATCCTAATAACACTTGTTCCCCAAGCTCCTCCTCTCAACATGTATCAAGAAATTACAGGTATAACTAATCCAAAGCCTTCAAGCTGCTTCTGTGTGCATGGTGTAAGAAACACCACGTATTTTAATCATACAACGACTCTCTTATAGGTTTATGATGAGTTAGGTAGCGCTATTCTGTAAGGATGTTTTTATAACTCTTGTATTATTAAAGACTTTGTCTCTATGTATCTATCGCGATACTATAAATAAAGCGAGATAGATATGTAGTTTGAAATTTTTAAAGTCAATTAATAAAAACATAGTTACAAAAAATTTTTACCAAAAAATAGAACCGACTCAATACGCACTAAAAAGTAAAAAATAACTGTGTCATTTAGTTGCTTTAATTTACTTAAGCATATCTATGAAGTCGGTGCCAGCAAGTTTAAGGAACATTTATTTTACGTAGTTAAGCAATTTGTGTCTTCTAGGTAATGTCCTTAAAGTAGAAACCTTGGCTGACACCGACTCCTAGATATGCATAAGTAAATTAAATCAACTAAATGACACAGTTATTTTTTACTTTTTAGTGCGTTTTGAGTCGGTTCTATTTTTTGGTAAAAATTTTTTGTAACTATGTTTTTATTAATTGACTTTAAAAATTTATTTTTTGTTAAAAATTTTTATTTCTTACTTTTTAGTGATTTATCGTACTCATACTATATTGTCATAGTATATTATACGACACTAGTAGCCAAAAAGCTACTGATACCGAGACAAAAATCGAAATCGCTGTAAGCGTGCCTCCAAAATTTGACGAGTTCCTTCAATTTCCCCAGGATATTACCATCGGATCCTAACATGATTACAATGGGACCACCTTGGAAGTATGCCCTTTCTAATAAAAAGAGAATTATCAAAATCGGACAACTCTATAAAAAGTTATACGTGGTCATACAAAAAATAAATAAAATACGTGTCGAATTGAGAACCGTTTTTTTTTCGTCGGTTAAAAATAGCGGTTCTGATTTTTCATCTGTAGATTTTATTATACCTACCAATTTTAGTAGCTTTTCCTTAGGGTTTCTTTCTAGAGAAGGTTTTTTTTAAGATTATGCTAGTTGATTGGATGAAAGTGTTCATGCAATCGCAAATATATCAAGAATAGTGATACGAAATAAGATTAGTTTCCAAATTACATCGATGGCAGTCCTGGTTGGTTGCAGGAAACTTAGAACAGCCTACGATTTTAAACCTTATGACCCTCTATCACCAAATTTGCTCTGACCCAATTTAGAAAATATAAAATCCGATATTAACTCGCTGGAAATTCAACCCAGAACCTCTTTGTGGTAAGCCAAGGCATTACAAACTGAGCCAGGGAGGTCCTTAACCAAATCCTTCTGTAATGCAGTTGTTTTGAGAAAGGTTTTCTTACGGTAAAAAAAAACTGCAAACATATCCAAAAAAAAGCTTTATAAAGGGAAACCTTTCAATTTACCGAGCAAGCGATGGATATTAAGATTCTAGAAGGTACAAAGTGGAAATTGCACATGTTTTAGGGCTGTTTTTTTATCTATTACGATGTTAAGTGTTAATCCATACCCCTTTCGATTATTACACGACATTGTACCGGAACGCTAAATGGCATAGTAGTATGTCTTTGTCGGTAGAGAGACAAATTAAGAAAACTTGCAATCTGCCCCGCCGAGATCGAACCCAGGGACCTCCGTTTTATAAATCCACTGCGCTATAAAAGCCTGTTGTGAATATATAATAAAAAACTTAGTTTTTTAAAACGTCGCGGGTGCAATTCAGGTCGGATACCAAGACAACATAAATTTGGAATACTTTGCAAATTGCACTTGTTGATTCAAAGGTTCGTTGAACACAAAATATACCGCAGACGTGCTTTGTGTCGAAGAACTATTTTCTAAACGGATATCCATGTTCTCAACGCTGCCGCAACGGCGAAATGCAATGCATTTAACTGTAAGCTGTGCCTGTGCTTATACTTTCATCTGCATTGATTTCCGCGGAGGTAACAAGAATACTGACCGTGACGTATGTATCGTTAAATTATCTCGTGTCATATAATATCGTAATAACGATAATTTTCAAGTCAAACGAGTGATAAAAGAGAAAAGTTTTAGAAATCTCGTATTAACTAACTTCTTATCACTCTTTCTAACTCGTGTTGCTTGCTAAGAGCTTGCAATATAAAATGTACACGCCGTGTCTTAACACTAGTCTTTTAAAAACAATCAAAAAGGGGCGGAGTTATAGTGGCGTGATCGTTGATGAGTGCTGCCACCACAACAAATATCAACTACGACGCGGCGCTTCCAACACCGCGGATGTAAACAGCCGTCAGCAACGCGGTGTTGCCAACATAAGTCAGTGGTATTTTGTTTGTATTTATGTATTGTACACACCACTTACGTTTAGGGGGCAGCTAGGGGCTCGGAAAGAAATGCAACCATACGTAATAATTATTTAATTAATAATTAAATACAATATAATTAAACTACATGACTAAAGATCAACGATTGATCTTCTACATCCTAGCTAAGCCTATGGTGACTACCGATCGGCAATCGATCAAGAAGTGATTTTCGTAGGTTCCTAACTTTAGAGGTAGCAGCGGTTCACGTGAGACTTGCATGTACATCTTGCCGTGTCAGCGCCTCGTGCGACTGGTTCAGTGTGCAGGTTTTTAGGCCATCGCTTACACGGCAGCGTCCTTGACTTGGCTGCACGTAACACACCTGGTGGCACCCATTCCAGGCCTAAGCACGTTGATGATATTGACGGGAATGGATCGGTGCATTCCGATGCACAGAGATGTAACACTATCAACTTCTCGACTCTGGGTTTAGAATTTCATTGTAAAATTTCTTCGAAGACAGAAAAACTCAGCATTATTTCATAGCCCGACCTAGATTTGAAACCAGGATCTTGTGATCAGAAGTCACATAGGATAACCACTGGACTGGATAGATGTCTAAGTTTAAATCGTACTAGAACGCTAAATGGCATGGCGTTACGTATTTGTAACTAGCTAATTAACGTTGTAACTAGCCACGGCCAAAGCCTCCCAAAAAAAAATAAACAATTAATAAAGATAATTTTTATTGAAGTGAAACTTCTTTATCGGGGTTGGGAAAAAAATAGTGTAACATTTTTTCGTTACGCGTTACATTTTTCCGTTACGCGCCATCTTTGACTTATGGAAGTAACCTGATAAATATATATATATATATATATATATATATATATATATATATATATATATGTTATATCGAAGTGATCAGCAAAATCAAAGGGTTTATTTTAATTCTAATTCCAGTGAATTTCTAAAAAAAGTAAGTAATTACAACAATTTTTCTAATACTTAGGTGTAATTGTGGTATCAATTTTTTCTAATACTTGAATGTTGATAAGTTAGTTAGTTAGTTTCACTTCTTACGAGTGTACGCTAGTACACGCACACAATTTTTATTTTATACATAGACATGATTAAATCAAATAAAAACGATATGCTCGTCGTTGAAATCAAAGACGAACGCAGTGTTGAGAGTAGCGCCTGTGTGCATTAAACAACGTATGCGGTGCAAAGTCCACTAAAGTGCACAGTTAAAATGTAAGTGCGAGTATAAACCTTCGGTTTGGTGCATTGCGGTGTCTGGCATTTACTATTCACTGCATCAGACCGTAGTCTGCGCCTACATTTTTTTTATTCAACGAATTCAATTCAATTTATTATTTAGCAGTTGATAATGTTTTAAGATTTTACATTATAATGACAGTTAAATTATTATTAGTTATTTTTACGGCCTTCTATAGGCCTACCTCTTCCCTCCTACCTACTTGTATAAAATAAAATAAATAAAAAATAAAATAGTCTATTCAGATAAATTACAAAACAATAAACGAGTACACAAACATGAAATGAAAAGATTAAGTATTTAGTTCAGTGATTCTCAACCTTTTTTTTGTTAAAATAAAATAAATAAAAACTGCATAAGATAGCCTTTAAAAATTTATATAAATTATCAAAACATATTTTTCTTTTTAAACGATATTTTAGTACATAAATATTTGCATTTGAAATGAAAAGATATATTTAGTTAGTCTAGTAGTTGAGTCTTGTTTATTTTTTTTGCATATCTGTTTGCCAGTCGGCAAAGGCCTCCTCTAACTTTTTCCATTTTCCTATTTTCCATATTTTTTAGTCTTTCCTGAAGTTGTTTCTGTTCCATTGGATGCGTTCTAATGCGTACATTAGTTCATTTTTAAGGATAAGTGATCCAATGTATATTTTACGTTAAAGTTCTTTACTTTATCACAATCTTTCAGTTCCGCAATGCAAAAATGGATTTGCATAAATTTAATTCCCCTATACAATCTACCAATTATGGTGTATGAATATTACGTATCAAATAAATACAAATAAATTTTACAATAATCCATATAAAATAAAATAAATATTATGTCTGATTAAAATTATCACAACTATGTCAAAGAATAATACGATGTCATAAAATAAAAGAAAATCATTAAAAATTGTGGTCTAAAAATGAGTTGATATGTGTATATGTGTGTACATAAAAATAATACCTATATTATTTATTTTTAATATTAATATTGGTTATACCGGAAACCTTCATCTTATATATTCAGATAGTCCTTAACACTATAGTACCTCTTGCTCGGGAGCATGTTAAACAAGGCTTTTTTAAAACTATTCAAAGGTAAGTTACTAAGGTGGTCAGGTAAATGGTTGGAAATTGTGACCGCCATACAATATACATTTTTCCTTGTTACATTGAGCTTCTGCAAAGGTATACACAGCTTATATCGATTTCTAAGGTTTAAAGTCTCTTCTCGTATTATAGGTTATAAACTGGTTTGGGTTTCTTGTTACAAACTCACTTACTTCAAAAATAGGTAGAGGTTACGAAGTTGTTCTTGCGTTTGTTGGAATTAATAGTAGAGACGGTAGAAGTTAATTTTCTAGTTGGCAACACTGACTGTAATGTCAACTGCCAATGTGACAGATGTTTGCTTACGTTGTCACTTGTTATTTTATCTAACCTTAGCTGTTTGGTGATATTGAGTTTCAAATTTAGCGTCGATCTCCAAATTTCACTCAAATGTAATAATTTACAAACACTTTACAGTGGGTTTGCTAGTGGTTTGTGGCAAAGTTATGTTCAGATATCACTTGTGACTATTTTTAATCACTTGTTTTCTTCTGGAGGTTATTACTATAGTGTTGACAGTTCAAGCAGACGGAATCCCTACCTACTTGTAGGAGAGGGAAATCAAACTAAGACTATTTGTAGTATTATCTGTTCTATTTTCAGACCCACTATGCTGCTCCAATGAGACTTGGCGGGCTAAAGAGTTAATACGTTATTGTTCAGTTATTTTATGATCACTATCAAATGTTAATGACACCGGGACCCACGGCTTAAGTGGTTCCTCAGGCATAAGTGTGTCACACCACAAACTTTCTAACAGGAATGAGATATTAAATGAAAATTCACAGAAAAGCTCAATTATTTTTAGTCAAAGCTAATACTTGAACTCTGGGACTTGGGAGACTGGGACCAACAAGGTTCACTAAAAAAAAAGACGTGTGGCACTCGGAGACTGCCGCGGTAAAGCATAGCATTTTTTATCAACTTATGTTTACCTACCGGTTCACTAAATACATATGAAAATTTTTTTTTCTTCAAGCGTGATATTTCAAAAAGTCATTAATTTTTTTTGACAAGCGTGATATTTCAAAAAGTCATTAAAACTTCTGGTATTTATCGATAGATGGAAAAAGTATTTTTTAAGCGTGATATTATAAAAGTCATTAATTAAAAAAAATGACTTTTTGAAATATCACGCTCCCGTGTCTCTCCCCCGGTCCCGATGACGTCGTTGCCGAAATTGTGCTTTTGATATTCAAGGGGTGTTAGGTTTTTTCGTTACGGAATTTCTGTATTCGGTCTCCACGCTCAAGGCCCGCGATAAAAGCTATACAATAGCTTAAAAATTCGTTCGGTACTAACATTTGAAAATCAATTTTTAACATTTTTGTATGTATGTTTCTTCCGGATAATCTTTGCAACGACTGTGCCGTTTTTGACGAGTCTTTCACTCGTAGATAGCAAAATAAGGTACCATAGGTACTGCAGTTTGACAGCCAGGTTGATCCTTTACTCGTACATGGCGAAGCTATATCAAGTCCACGTAGATTACGGAACCGAAAACAATTAGCCACCAAAAATACGAAATTCAGTAGGTAACATACTCTTACAAGTTTTTCATTCAATCTAACAAATCATTAAAATCAATTTATTTATGAAATATCATAACATTTAGAAGTCATGTGTACTAAGAATGAGGTACGAATGTCAGAAGATTTAAGCTATGAATATAAAAGGGCTAAACACTTTGCAATAGAGTACATTTTCCATTGTCACTATCGCTCCACAAATACCCTTACAAAAGTTAGTTACGACTTACGGTAGTCTGGAATCAACAGGTGGTATTCAACATTCGAATCTCTCACTAGTTTTTGGACGCCTGGTACTTGGAACACCACGTCACGTGTTTCAATCGTAGTTTGCACCATTGAAAATCCCGTCGTCGGCGAGACTCGGCAGCTGTCGCTCTATCCAGCTGTTCGGGTTTCGAGTTTAGACAGTAGTAGATAGTGATTCGTCCTGTAATGGTATGATTGCCTAGTATTTTTGGAACCGGGTGCACGTGGTTTTTACTTTGGTTCTCACGATAAAATCGATATAATTTTTTACACACTGCCATCTTGTTTCCGTCTGTCTAATGGAGCTTATTTTGTATTCTATTTTTTTTTGTCGTTGTTTTTTCCTTTTTAGGGTTCTGTAGTCTATATGGAACCTTGTATTGCCATGACCGTCGATCGGCCGTGAAAGTGACGACGGCATCATTTCGACCTGGAGGTCAGGATTTGTGTTGTCCCTGACAAGCATGTCCAGCAGTGGACGAGATAATGATGATGATGATAATGGTGATGATGATTAAATAATACTAGAAAGCGTGCTGTAAAAGCTGTAATTTGTAATGGCAATATAAAATGTGTCCCAGGGCTAACATACCGTCCGGCGTTTATTGAATATTTGGAAAAAATATATATAATATTAAATTAAAGGTCTAATGCATATTGTTTATTTTTTGTAAAGATTTGCTGGACTATTTTTGTCTTTTTTTCAGTGTTTCGTTTTTTCTTTTCTTATAGCTTATATATATCTTTATTAATTCAAGATGAAGGTTAGGACAGATATCCGAAATAAAATGAAACAAGTGAAAAATAAGTAAATGAAGTCAAAGTTTAAAGAAAAGTCACATTTTTTCTTCCCCTTATAATACCGAAAACTGAACAATGAATATTATTGCTTTTTAAAATTAGTACTTAACTGATATACTGATATAATTTCCACAAGAATGTTTATAGCTATCTTAAATATATACCAAAATACAAACTATTGAAATGTGACGCTTCTTCAGTCACAATAACAACCAGTTACACAATAACAACCAGTTTCCTTTACCTGCGTTATTCCTTTTTGGATCACTCGATTAACCTGAAATTTAGATTAGTTACTCATATTGCGATGTGGCTCACTAAGAACGAATTTCCCTATATTCACACAGGATCTCTGGCTGGTGGGAGGTTTTCGCCGTGGCTAGTTACCACCCTACCGACAAAGACGTACCGCCAAGCGATTTAGCGTTCCGGTACGATGTCGTGTATGTTACCAACCATCAATCCTTAGAGGATATTTATAATTAAGGGTACTTTATATTACTAGTCTGTGAACATCATCATTTCTAATCTGTGGATTCATCATAAGCCGGATGTCAGTATTGATTTTATAATATCTACCAACTTTCATTCCACCATCTTTTAAATGGCGCCATCATGTTATACCCGGATGTTACTATTAATTTTCAATTTATCTGCAATGATTATTAAGCGATAGGATGTAGTATTTAGTTATTATTATTTACATCAATATTAATACTTTTTAGCATAAGTTAAATTCATAATTACTTATTTCTTTACTTCAACAATTATACAGTTACATCCGGTTTGATTATAATTTAATTTCTTGAGTTTATCTATTGACGCTTAAATATTATTTTATTAGAGATTTATTTTATCAGATTAATAACGTTTGACTTGTAAAATAATTTCCCGGAACTATTGCCAAAATGTATTTGTCTAATCCCCACTACTAAGTAATTCCATGTTACCAACATTGTGTACTTACTTTTAAGAGTGTATTTAATGGCCTGATGTGGCAGATGTATTATTATTTCGCGGCAAATTGTAACAAGAGGAAACTCTGTTCCAAGATAATAAAATATTGTTCTACAGTGTTATAAAGTATTTTACTTTCCCACATTCTGTCACATGTAGTAACCGATGGGGATGATAGGGATTAAATCCTACTCCTGACATCTTAGCCCGCTTCCACCTTAGATTGCATCATCACTTAACATCAGGTGTGATAGCAGTCAAGGGTCAACTTGTAGTCGATAAAAAAATCTACACATTTGAAACCGCGGCGCACAGTTAGTTACATAATGGAGAATGTTAGATCCATTCCCTGCCCTCTTAGCTCTCGTAGACTGCTGAGTGCCTGGTACGTGTGCCACAGGATACACGTGTCTTTGGCAAAGGGGTGTGTCGTAAACTCGTAACCATCGTCGAATTTTATTATCATCAAACATTTTACAATTTTTCGAATATAAAAGAGAATGCCAGATCCTAACCCAGAAATAACACAAATTGTAAATATACTAAAAATATCCTATTATTATATAAATGTTTTACAATAAGCCATTTTTACTGTTGGACCTCGGAATAAAATTCCGTTAGAATAAGTAATTAAACTAGTACCTTTTAATTTACATTCTTTACCCATTTTTAAATATTTATTGTTGCACTGGTTTCTAGCCTAGTTTTTATTGCGTTTTCATCAAATGTGGGCTTTAAAAGGCTAGTATCCAGAGGCGTTAAGCCTGTTTAAAATGTATTTCATGAACTTGCGACTTTCATGTCAGTGTGATAACTATACGGAACAACAATACGGAAATGGACGATAACCAATGTTAGGCCCTTGTCGAATACTTCGAGTTCTAGAGCTTTTAAATGTAATTTATATTAAATAGTAAAAAAAATGCAATAAAATGATGCATAATACATTGTTGTACAATATGTTTTTATTAGTGGGTTAAAATCCTATACATTGTCTGGCATTCTCCTTTTTTAATTAACTCTTCTGAATGAATGTATATTTATCTGAATTTTATATAAATGGAAGAGTTTTTTATTAATTACTTCATTAAACCTATTATAATTAAACCTAATTATTTTATTAAACCTAATTAATGATAGGTACCAAGTACCAATATTCTTTGAGTAGACAAGTATTATCAGACAGTTAAAGTTTTAGTTACATTGATCGCCGTTTACAGACAAAATACTCCACGATTAGCATAAAACTTAATTTATAGCTATAGGTGTTTTTATATGAAAAAAAAATATATTATTACAGAAACAAAAAACCTGACTGCTTAGAAGTAATGAACTGAAAAGAGAAAAACAAGTATCACTCTATCTATATAAAATTTAATATACTTTATATTGATGAAGGCACGATAAAACAATACTTGTTACTACAGGCAAAGAAAGATCTACGAAAACTACATTTGTTCCCGCCTGCAGCACTATAAAGTATATAAAATTTTATATAGATAGAGTGATACTTGTTTTTCTTCTCAAAATCCGAATCTTTCTTGTCAAAATCCGTCCAGCCGTTTAGGCTGTAGCGCGTACCAAAGAAATGGACATACATATATATATACATACATACATACACACATACATACATACGCTCACCCTCCTTCTGACGCAGTCGGGTAAAAACTATTAGTGCTTGGAGCCGCCATGTGGCTTGTACCTAAGTGAAATGGCGGGTTCAACTAGAAGTTGTGAAGAAAAGTATGTACAATTGTTAATTGACTAACTCTTGTTTCATATTTTTTCATTCGAAAGCTAAAGGATTGAGACATTTGAGAAGAGGTTGTCATTTACAAAAAACAGATAAAAGCAATAACGGCACTGGGACCATCCTTCATACCGTTTTCAGGCAAATCAGATCATAAATTCTCTACTCTTTCTATCTACACGTATCCCGTTTAGGTCTATCTCTTTTGCGCCAACACATTTCCACTTCATCCCCTGGAATGCAATAAAATGTATCCGACCAAATAGAATTAAGTCTCATAAAACACGATAACTGAAATTGAACTCTATGTGTTCCAAAATTAGGTTGTTTTTTCAGTAAACTGCTATTCAGGGATCGGGGTATAATGTTACAGAGATAGGATTCAAAATTGAAGGGGTCAATTGATCATTCGAGAATAGGTCTACACTTCGAAGAAAAAAGGTGTATTTTCGTTTGTAACAGTGTGGGTGCAGTATCTTTTGGAATACTACCCATGGGACACTAAATCTTGGTACTAGTGAATAGGGTTCAGAATTGGTTAGAGGGTTATATGGTGAACTCCAGTTCATTTCTGCTAGCCTGGTAGAATTTGCCCTTTAACACGTGACGTCACCCTAATTATCCATTGAGCTTTTTGAAAGCTTGGGGTTTGTTTTTTGCTGACTACATAGCACAGCATGGTAATTTTTGTAGTGTACGTTAGTTTTTATTATTGTGTCACTGTAGCTAAATTACTAAAAAGATTTTTGAGATGAGACGAATATCTCAGCATTCCATGGATTCACCGTGCGGGTGCCGGGTCCATCGTGTGGCTGAGAGAAAACCCCGAACAGAGCCCGAGACTTGTGACACGGGTGTAGGTTTATAAGAGATCTCTTAGTGACGGCTGTCAACACTCACCTCCTCTGTTTAAGTTATTCTCCCTGCCCAGTCAAATTCGGAAGGACCCTACTAGAGCAGCTTTAGATACTCGTTCCAATACGGAGCTTACTGCACGTCTAGTAAGGCCAAGGTCTTTTAGCAGGTTATAGAGAGATTTCGCTGGTATACCTCTCGCACCTACTTCTAAACTATAAACTAACCACATAGCCATTTTTAGTTAGTTAATTCATTAGGGATGTTTGTTTCCCACGGGGCTGTAAGCTAAACAAGTACTATACGTTTAATTTGTTTGAAAAAAAAATGTCCGGTCTAGATGTCGAAATAGCTAGTCTTCCGGGATTTTATAGTGCTTTTCATACGTGTCCTGTTGATATAGTACAATCAGGTACAGTTTATCAATCGATACGTAATTAGGTGACATAGATGGGCTACAGTATAAGCAAAAAGATGTGACGGATTTTAAACCAAAAATATGTTTGTGGGATACAATTTTCTTTTGTCTACGGTAGCCAAACTATAAGGAGTGGCTATTTAGCATTAAGCTATAAGCGTCACTTGGCCTTAAAAAATTCTAACAAGACGTAATAAAAGCACTTCTCAGCTATCATTAGGAAAAAATATTGAAAATGTTAACCTTAAAAGGATAGACGGGGGAGTTGGTGAGGAAAATTTGTATATTATAAAATCAGAAGAGTAAGATTACTGCCGTAACTAGGGCAGAGTCAGCGGTGCCCAGGCATCGGGCGCAGACCCTGGAGGGGCACAGAAATAACCAGACTATATATAAACAATACCTTATTAAGAGTCAGTTACAAGTCTGTAGGGCGCAGTTACGCACGCTGGCACAGGGCGGATAAATTGCTGGTTACGGCTCTAGGTAAGATTGTTTTATGCAAACGGAGACGCGGACGACTGCTATTGATACTATACATGAGATAAGTTTCAAAAGAACTTCTTTGAAACAAGAATTTATAGAGTAAATATAAACAAAGGACGGATAATTTTGACGACCTCCGTGGCGCAGTGGTATGCGCGGTGAATTTATAAGCCGGAGGTCCTTGGTTCGATTCCCGGCGGGGCAAATTAAGATTTTTCTTCATTTGTCTTGGTCTGGCTGGTGGGAGGCTTTCGCCATGGCTAGTTACCACCCTACCGACAAAGACGTATCGCCAAGCGATTTAGCGTTCCGGTACGATGTCGTGTAGAAACCGAAAGGGGTGTGGATTTTCGTCTCACTCCTAACAAGTTAACCCGCTTCCATCTTAGACTGCATCATCTCTTAACATCAGGTGTGATAGCAGTCAAGGGCCAACTTGTAGTCGATAAAAAAAAATATGAAAGCAAACGAGTATTATCTATGTCGCTATCTCTCGTAAGTAAAAATGTTATCAGTTATTCAAGAATGATTCGTTTGTTTTCTTTTGATGGTTCAACTAAAAACTTCCTGTTAGTCCTATCCAGAAAATATTTTCTTAGAAATTTAACATTAGTATATGTCCACATTTTTACAGGACATCGAACCTGAGACTTGCGGCGACATTACAGCGCCTACGCGAGTTGTGGACACCGCAATTTTGCGACGCAAGCGTGCCAACTAACAATAGCCATTTCTTCTCTTAATGACTCTCTTCCGTTTAGCCGCGTTCATTTTTACAATACCTAGAAAATAACTTAATTTTCTACCACTTGCTCGGAAATACCCTCATTGTTATTATTTACATTACAGAAAACTAAACTTATTAGTTGTTTTGCTATTTTAGTGTTCAATTAGACTTCGTTATAGAATATTGAAGAGTCAACGTCTGAGAATGCTCCCGTTTCGGAATGAAACCTACGCAGAGGATTTCGTAGGCTATCGCGGAAAATAGCATAATAAATAAATTAAAATAAATAGAATAAAAATAAAAAAGCCTTTTATTTACCAATAACAATCATTACAATCAATCAGTATACGTTAAGTATTTTGTTTTACAATGTGATGATATTCTTAATCTTGTATTCGGAACCTCCCTCGGGTGAAGGCCTCTTCCAAAGATTGCCATCTTTCTCTATTTTGAGCTATTCTCTTCCACTCTGGTCCCGCTATTTTTTTGATCATCCTTCCAGCGCGTACAAGGCCTACCTTTACGCCGCTTGCCCGGAGGACCACGCCACGATGATACTGTATAAGTCCATCGATTATCCTTCAGGCGTACCACATGTCTGGCCCATTTCCATTTTAACTTTAGTGCTTGTTGAAGGGCATCTATTGCTTTTGTCTTTTCTCTTATGTCTTTATGTCTTAGTTTTTGTATTCTTTTAATATTCAACATGCTGCGTTTCATGCCTCTCTGGCATGTTATTATTTTATTTCTTGTTCTATTTGTGAGCTTCCATGTCTGGCATGCATACTATGTCATACATGGAATAAGAATCCATTGCCTTAGAGTTGAGCTTTATTTTTATTATACATTTAAATCGCTCTTAAATACTTCCTAGAAACTCCAGTATTTTGCTTTTTACTCTTCTCTATTTCCATCTCATTGCTATTTCTATTTCTATAAATAAATTTTTAACTACTTAATGATTTTGTAAAGTAACTAACCAATAAAACTTTAAATTTTACAAATATTTTTTACCTGGAAGGCACTAAGGTCCTCCAGGAAAATAATCCTTGTCAGAATCGGTCATTCTATACTGCCTCAAAACAACTGAATACAGTGCTTGACAGAATTGTTTAAACCTAAACATAATAATCAGCTGAGGCTGGGTAGTAGAAGCCTTCAAGAATTTTTAATGTATTTTCGCCCGCCTGTTTAAAAATTTACCTGATTCATACTGATTTTCATTACATACATTAAAGAAAAACACTATTTAAACACTAGTCAGTTAGTTGTCTGTAAAGTGGGGGAATATAATAATAATAAATATTATAGGACAATTACACACATCGCTATATAGCCCCAAAGTAAGCGTACTCGTAAGTAGCTTGTGTTATGCGT
Source organism: Mycalesis mineus (assembly GCA_034621355.1). Taxonomy (NCBI): domain Eukaryota; kingdom Metazoa; phylum Arthropoda; class Insecta; order Lepidoptera; family Nymphalidae; genus Mycalesis; species Mycalesis mineus. The sequence continues at coordinate 19,493,618 of CM067884.1, read as the reverse complement.
GCTATGATAACTGATGAATATTTTTATATATATTATACATAAATACTTATAATATATAGATAAACACCCAGACACTGGAAAACATCCATGCTCATCATACAAACATTTGTCCAGATGTGGGAATCGAACCCACAGCCTAGGACGCAGAAGCAGGGTCACTACCCACTGCGCCACTCGGCCGTTATATACATAACTACTTGCTGTCCCAGCAAACGTTGTTTTGCATTAAAAATTAAAAAAAAATTAGATGAAAATTAGATAGTAGCCGATTCTCAGACCTGCTGAATACGCATACAAAATTTGGTGAAAATCGGTAAAGCCGTTTCGGAGGAGTATGGCAACGAAAACTGTGACACGAGAATTTTATATATTAGATAACGTCAAACATTACGTAATTTTTGTAAAAACCCTTTACAATTTTACACAAAGATTACAGTAAGGATGTCGAAAAGCTGTACGATGAAAAAAAACCCCATTAACAGTTTGATGCTATTGTCTTGGCACCCCGATCCGTTGGCGGGCTGTAGCAAGCCGAAGTGGCTTTACATCACAATTATTTATGTGCCTATTACAGCTCCACGCTTGCCTCCAACAATTACTGAGCACTGGTTCTTACGGGAGGTTTTGTGTTCTTTCGATACACTGTACTGGATCACGTGCTGAAATATTAGGACTTTTATCTGCTAAAAAATTCGTAGTAGCTGCCCAGTTTAAGAATTTTGGTGATCGGCGCCTAGAAAAATAAGGTGTACCTACGTCTATTTAGCAAAACATTTAATTGCTGTCAAAATCATAATAATAGAATTTCGCTACTTTTAACGAAAATTATATTCACTCAACGAAAGCTGAAAATCCTTTCGATAATGACAGAGAAAAATGGTCAGGTTATTTACCCCTAACAGTGAATGACTGAACTTGGCCTGTTTGTGATATCTATGTTGGTGACTTTGCCCTTATAATTAATTAGGTCTCATTATCTAGGTTATAGATATTCTACAATTAAATAAGATACTTAGTTCCGTAGAATAGGTTTAGAATAATAATTGAATCGAAAATTTGTCATCAGTCTATTTTTTAATGACTTACTGTGTAGTAGTAAGTCATTAAAAATAGACAGAAAATATGGAGCTTAGATTCGCCACGCTGTTCCAAGGCGGCTTGGCGTTACAATGTTTATAAGTAGATAATTGCCTCGTACGTCCAATGAGTAATGATGCGTATAAAAAACTGTAATTTTCAGCTAATCCGCCGTTTTGGAAACTATTTACTCGAGTCCGAAACCGAAACCGAATATTCGGCCCTGGCTTCAGTTTCGGCCGAAACCGAAACCGAAACCGAAACTCATGTGGTCAAGTATAAAATTCCTTAAAATACTCAAACTTGATGCATTTTACACATTATGCTGACTAAGTTTTACATTAATGACTAAGTTTTGTTGCTACGGAGCTATGCGAACGGCGCACGACAATTCCCGAACAGGGCCGCCAGCGTCCGCCATGGTGTTGCCGCGAGAAATGAAGTTAGGCGAGCGTGAACGACTACTTCCGTAATCAGTTTCGGTTTCGGCAAAAGTTTCGGCCAATCTAGGCCGAAACCGAAACTGCCGCCGAAACTTGATTTTTGGCCGAAACTCGGCCGAAACCGAAACCGAAACCGAACTTTCGGTCGGACACTACAATTTACCCTTTCATGGTTGGGGTCTTACTAGGACTTCGATATGCAGTATGAAGAAACGAAGTTCATATTTAGAAATAAACCGCAAAGTGACTTAAGGAACTAATCTCCTTTTAGGCTATTAAAGAAATAATGCTAATGTATGTTACAGATAAATAAACAATTATTTCGTGTTATAGTTGTTAAGGAGCAGTTTACCACTTTAGGAGCGATGAGAAAATAAAATAGGCCTATAGAAAAATTGCGAACAAAGCCTTTCCCTTCCCCCCGTCCCCGGCGTCGCCGTATTATCGCTGCGAAGACAATGGCGTCGAACTCTTGCAGTTCCCATTTCTTGCCTTTACTTTGCTCCAACTGTCTCCGCAATAATTGCAATATTGACTTACATATAAACAGCCTCGTTGGTGGAGTGGTCAGCTTGTTTGGAAATATTATAGGATTCCGGATTAAGTAAAATAGTCAATAATAAAAATACATATTATTGTATTAGGTTTTGTTTAGAAAATATAAACTTTCGTAAATTAAAATTTGTACCTCTATTAGTACGAATAAGTTATGATTGTTTGTTTGATAGTTAGCCCGTCACTATTTTAATTTTTTTTCTTTTTTCTTAGTTTCTTTCTTTGGACATCTTCAAAGAGGAGCTCAGTTTTCCGTTCCAAGGTTAATTTTGGAAGGAGGCTACGGGCGAGAGACACCTCTCGTCAAAGGTTTGTGGGATGAGCATAAGAGTTTTCCAGTGGCTGGATTCTATTATGTAAAAGAGTTGTAGAAAATAGAAAAATTTTTCAGTTATCATGACCGCCAAACTTCGTTTACAGGATGGCACCACGTGATGATGATGATTTTAAAGTGCATTGTCACACAATCGAAATATATTAAGTATGATCGCAGTAAAGGGCTGAAAATTATGATAAAAATAACTTCAATATTTAAGCCTGGTAAGTGCTTTAAAGTGAATCTCAGGTGAGCCTAATTGACTTTTGTCGTAAATACTTTTACTGATCATTTCTTTTAATTGTTACTGTACACATTGCTGCTTTTAACTACCTGATCCATGCCAATACATTTTTACTGTGTTACAGATATCTAAATCTATCGTCCATACTGTTCAAACAATTTAATATATTAAAATTGGACGTAGTGCAAAAATCTTCGAACCATAAGAAAATTATGGGTGGCGCAATGAAAATTGTGGACTGTAACAGTATTTCCGGTTTAGAAGTGCTCGCAACTGCCGGCTGGAGCCAAATCCTTGCTGGTATCTTTTCTTAACAACGCCGTTCCGTTTATTGGTGTCCATACTGATATGGACGTTATTGAGTGCAGCTGCACCTTGTATTAAGATAATGCTAGGCTTGTGGTAGAAATAAGCCGCGCTTGACTTAAAGATGCCGATTCATTCAAGAAGAAATAAAAAAGACGTGTGGCACTCGGAGACTGCCGCGGTAAAGCTATTGCATAGCATTTTTTATCAACTTATGTTTACCTACCGACGTCATCGGGAGCATGGCCTAGCGGTAAGGCGCTCTAAGTGCCCGGATTGCCAGAGAGACGCAGGTTCGAATTCCGTCGGTTCCGCAATTTTTTTTTAAGCGTGATATTGCAAAAAGTCATTAATTTAAAAAAAAAATGATTTTTTGAAATATCACATTTTTTTTAAGCGTGACATTGCAAAAAGTCATTAATTTTTTAAAAAAAATTACTTTTTGAAATATCACACTTGAAAAAAAAAATTGCGGAACCGACGGGATTCGAAACCGCGTCTCTCTGGAATTCCTGGCACTTAGAGCGCCTTACCGCTAGGCCACGTTCTCTGATGACGTCGTTGCCGAAATTGTGCTTTTGATATTATGTTTTTGATACTCAGGGGGTGTTAGGTTTTTTCGTTACGGAATTTCTGTATTCGGTCTCCACCTTCAAGGCCCGCGATAAAAGCTATACAATAGCTTAATAAATTAAAGGGAGTTCTCCTTTCAAGTTTGATGGACCAAGCACATGCCCACAAAGGATCATGTCGTGTGCCGACCTGTATCCCTCAACTTGAGGCGGAGGTATGCGCTCATATTATCCTTTAAGTTTATTCATTCAAGAATGTACAAGTATCTAGCAAGCCTTTAACGTGTTTAAATTATAAGTGACGGAATATCCTGACGCTAGAAGGTAAAAGGTATTTCACAATTTAACTCTTCTGTTGGAGAACAAGGCACAGTGAAGGACCAAAAGGATGTCCATTACGAGAACTATAATACGCTGTTCTGAATGTGTTGATTTGAGGCATATGTGTTGCGTAACATTTAGATAAAAACATTGATACTGTTTAGGTACTTTCCTAGAGCTGGCTCACAAAGAGCTCAACTAAAATACTATTAAAAATAATAAAAACGTAATGTTCTTAGTACGGCGTCAGTACGTTTTATTATTTAAGTGCGGCGGCGTATTGTAGATTTGCGCTCTGCCATGGCGTAGTACAAATAGCTCTGCACAGACGCAGGGAATCTTTGCCTGTAAGTATTAATTATTTCTTTATTTTACTTTAATTGCAACTATAAATGTCTTATAATATAATTGAATTGTGATTCACCGTGTGCGTGTGTCGGATCCATCGTGTGCCAGATAGAAAATCGTCGAACAGAGCCCGAGTATATCCATACATTAATATAAGTTTAAGGAGCTCCTTTATGATAGGTCAACACTCACTTTCTCAGATCGTGTTGTTCTCCCTATCCAGCCAAATTTGGTAAAAACCTACTACAAAAGTTATCCTTATCCGGAAGGTGTCTAAGCAATTTAGTCATAATATATGTTCACTTTTAAGACGTTTGTTTATTACTTCACTGTAAACAAGTCCAGTACAACTATTTATTTTTTAAATATCGAAATACCTAAAAACTGATATATTACTGTTTTAACAAAAAATGTCACTCAAATAAAATAATCAAAAAACCCGACTGCTTACATCCGCCATAAAGCTGCAAAGCGTAAATTTTTGGGACCATTTCCATTTACAATCTCAAAATCGGAGACGTAGACAAATAAATATTATAAAGCGAACTTCTCTTGCCGGTGTGCGGTAGCGAGCTCTACGTACGTGTACTAGCGAGTATATTATACTCGTAAAAATATAGACACGCGTGTTTTATCCCTGTAGCGTAACAGATGCATATTGAAAAATGTCCGCCATAACTCGCGATAAGTCACAGATAAATACTATCGAGTGTTTGTGTGTTCTTTGGTTATGATTTACGAGTGTTTGATACGCTGTGGTAATGGAAATGTTGTTATGTAACACATATCACTACTGAAGCAGTAGATTTGTTGTTCTTAGTCGGGAGTTGGTTATCTGGTGGTTTTTTTTTCTCGACTACAAGTTGGCCCTTGACTACTATCACACTAGAGTGCCTAGTGTGAGATTACTTCAAAACAATCGAAAACTTCACTTTCGCGTTAAGGGCAAATTTTATATGGAACTGAAGCAGCGCCCCTGGCGGGAGTGAGAGAAAACTCAAATGGGCGAGTGTCAGTTATTATCGACATTTACTTTACGCCGAAGTTACTCGAAGCGAAAAAGTGAATAACGCTCATTGGTCAATACAACTTTTTGCTGAGTGTAAGTCACAAATAACCACCGATCGAATAGTAAAGTTTTCGCAAACGCGAAGGTTAGCTGTCACTTTAAATTTCATAGTGAGAGTGGACCGTGAATATGTTTAGAAGACTATTACACTTATTTATATTTTGTGTAAACAGTGTAAAATTAAGAAAGACCGGTTATATTTCACTTGGAAGAGGTCGCTAAGATAAGTCTATTGAGAAATAACAACGCCAAGTTTTGACTTACGATTTACGGCAACGCAGTATAGTCATCGCTTTTCCATGAGACTGCTTATTTTTATGCAAAGTTACAACCGTTGCAATGTGCAAGTGAAGGCAGGCAGCTGTCCGCAGTCACCACAATTAGTGTCACCGGCGTCATTATCCTTCAACTCGAAGATTGTGCAAAGTTACAGCCATAGCAATAATCATGGTGAAGGCAAGCTATCCCCAGTGACTACAAAGGTGTCCTTGGCATCATTATTATCTTTGCAATCGAAGGACAATGAGAAGAATAATCATGATGAAAGCAGTCAATATGCAGTAATCACAGTTTGTGTCCCCGGCATCATTATCCTTACACTTGAAGATTGTGCAAACTTACAATAAACATGTTAAAGGGAGGCTATCTACAGAGATCAGTGTCACCGGCCTCATTATTCTTAGAATAATTAGTGTGTTATATTTTTAATTTATTAATTAAAACAAAATACAAAGGACATTACTTTATATTTTCAGAAACAAAAGAAAATGAAAAGGTTCACATATTTCTTTGATTTGCAATTACCCGTAAATAACTTTTGTCAATATTATTGTATTTATTCTAACAATCATGAGATTATATACATAGCTAATTTCAAATAAAAGAATTTATTAAAAGGTGTTGTTGTTTATTTATCTTTATCAATAGGTATCTTTCATTGCCCCATCACAGGACCAGGCTTTTTGACTCTGTAACTATATATCTTACATGTTACTAAATATGACTGAGGCTGATGATGCAACAAACTGAGGCACAATGGTGTAATACCACCACCTTGCAGGCTACTACTGGAATTATAGCTCAATATTTTTTCGTTGGTTACTCCTAACTAAATCAGGAAATGACTCCAGAAACTCATGAGCCACTAAACCAAGGAGGACATTCTTTATTATATAACTAATCATAAATGATATATTACATTACTAAGTATTTTATGTTTAAATAAAAAAGTTTAAAGAGTTCAGTAATATTTTATTAAATAATGGTATTTAGTTAAATTTTAATATTTTCAGGTATAAACTTTAAAACTCTGATAAAATTGTCCTATTATACTATGCTAACACACTTTAATTTTAAAATAAACTAAACAAAGCTTAAACATACAATAGACAAATATCTCTTATAAATCTAATCCTTATTCAAACTTATTGTTCTTATTCCATTTATTATTAATTCATCTGTGGTTTCTTAATAATTATATTTGTTCGGTGAAAGTCTTGTATATACAGTGCTTTGTGCTGGCTGGTCTTGTTGTACTGCGATGTGAAACTTCATGTAATATACTAATAATGCATTATTGGATGTACTTTGCATAGACCAATTAAGCTCCGGCTAAACTAGCTGGTATGCAATGCCTGTAACAATGAAAAACTTATAGTACAACTAGTTATATACATAAATGGATCCAATTTAGACTATTATGTTACTCAAAATAAACTGCAGAAGTAGTAAACACTAAAACTATTTGTAGGTGAACTTTGTTGACTTAATTTCTTAGTAAAAACCTCCCAATTTTTAATATTATTCTGGGACAATTACACACATCACTATATATAGCCCCAAAGTAACTGTAGGTAGGTATGATAACTGATGAATATTTTTATATATATTATATATAAATACTTATTATTATTTTTATATACATTATATATACATAGCTATTATATAGAACTATGTGGATGTTTATATACCATCAATAACTAAAGAATGGCTACAGGTATCTTGATAAAAGTTGGTATTACATACATAGTACTCTGTTTTCCCGATATATTTATTGAAACAAGATGTAAGTCGGTCACTGGGCTCAGTAGGTATGTACCCAATACAAAGAATACCAGTAATATATACTTATTTAAAAAATATTTATACAAACATATTCCTTACTATCTGTTTGTGTATTACATTATTTATCTACCTCTCTGGAGAAAATATTTGTAAATATAAATAAATAATATATAGTTAATTAGGTATATGTAATTGATGTTAAGAAATTTAATATAGATTTGTAAGCTTAAAATAGTAAAAGTTTCAACTAACCTTTTTCTATGTAGTTTTTCATCACAATTCTTTTAAAGTATTTAAATTGCAATTGTTTCATAATTATACTCTTATGTCAGAAGTTTGGGAAGATATTCCTTTTTAAATTACATGATTAGGTATGTAGATACTATTTAATAAACCAAAACGAATTTATATAATTCAGTTTTGGTAACACATCCACATATTGTTATTAAGAAGTAATTGATGTTTTAATGAAACTTTTTCCAATTTTCCACGGTTTTCGTATCGCCACTACCATCACTGTTCAATATTTGCACCTGCTCCGCCAAATTTTGTATATTGCCCAGCCTTAAACATTTAAAGTAATAAATAGGTAAGTATTTGCAAAGTTCAATAATCATAACCTCACCTCAAAAAAAAAAAAAAAAAATAAATGTGACCATTAGGTCGAATTGAGATGCACTAGTTCTCATTTTATATTATTATTTACTCTTTAAAACATTTAAAGGGTAGATTATTTAGAAGATGTTTAAAAATTTAAGTTTAAGAATTACGAAGTTATTATTTAAGACTTTGAAGTATGCCAAACCACAGCAAAACAATGTTATACGAATCACAGTTTAAAAATGCTAAAATGGAGACATTATGACCACCTCAATTTTAATAGATAGTTGATTCCATAAGTCTACTTTATAGAATTGTCATTTTTAATTTGGTTGGTTAATACAAATGATATTTCATTTTGATTGGTTAAAATATCGAAGTCAATTTTTCACTAGTGAACAAACCGTTCGAAAACGATTGAGCCCACACTTGACCACTTTTCGATTACGGCAGCGTAAAGTTATATCGATTAACGCGAATGTGAAGTTTTCGATTGTTTTGAAGTAATCTCACACTAGGCACTCTGATGTTAAGTGATGATGCAGTCTAAGATGGAAGCGGCCTAACTTATTAGGAGTGGGACGAAAATCCACATCCCTTTCGGTTTCTACACGACATCGTACCGGAACGCTAAAATCGTTTGGCGATACGTCTTTGTCGGTAGGGTGGTAACTAGCCACGGTGAAAGCCTCCCACCAGCCAGACCAAGACAAATTAAGAAAAATCTCAATCTGCCCCGCCGGGAATCGAACCCAGGACCTCCGTCTTATAAATCCACCGCGCATACCACTGCGCCACGGAGGTTCTGCAAACCCGTGCTTCAGAGAATACATTAAGCTGTCAGTCTCGGACATTGATCACTAGCATCTGACAGTGATACGTTAATGAATTAAAACCACTATCAACCGCCAAGCGGTGAGAGAAGTGCATCAGCGTGGTGGCTCTACGCTCCATATTCGCTCTCCTATAAGGATTGACTGCCTCGTTAGTCTAGTGGTTAGCCTATGTGGCTTCGATCACGAGGTCCTGGGTTCGATTCCTGGGTCGGGTCATGGAATAATTCTGAGCTTTTTCATTCTTCTATAAAATGTTCAGTACATTCCAAGCCGGAGTTTGGAAGTTGTGTTACAACCCCGTGCCTCGGCGAGCACGTTAAGCCGTCGGTCCTGGTCACTGTCATCAACATCTAATAGTGATCGTTAATAAATGAAACATTATCACCCTAAGCCCGCCAACCCGCATTGGAGCAGCGAGGTGGGTGTGCGCTCCATATCCCCTCTCCTATAAGGAGAGAGGCCTGGTTCTGTAGTGGGCCGTTAATAGGCTCATAATGATGATTATGATGATGATAAGGATTGGGGCTTGGTCCTAGTGTACCGCTAATAGGTTATGATGATGAACATAATTATTATTGTACTTCAATAGCAATAGTTCAGAGCCGTTTTTCTTTGATCACTTGGCATGATGATTTAACACCCATGTGCCCTAGGAGAGTACATTAAGTCGTCAGTCCCGAAAGAGTACTGTACTTCAACTAAATTCGAATTCAATTCCATTAAAAGAGCATTCTTACAAATACTTTGGAAACGTTCAGTTAATTGACTATTTGTATCACTCTAGCCTTCCGAACCGGTAGAGGAGTCACTTCTGCCACTGGTTTGGAAGGCAAACTCCTACTGAAAAGGTAGGGTAATAAGATCATCATTAGGATAGCGTGGTGAGTCTAAACTCTATATATTCTTTCCTAAATAAGAGTAAAGCCTGACCCTACAGTGGGCCGTTCAAATAGGCTTCTAATAATAAGAGCTCTTTTTGCCAGAGTTAATCCTCGGAAGTAAAGAAATATATTTATTCATACCTTATGCCACACGTCACAATTCAGTTGAGTATATTTACAAAACCCTGCGATGTGTGGCATAACCTAGGAAAAGGACCCAGCTCAGCATTTTTGCTGCAAGATCTCCTAAAAGATCATGCAGCGCTGATTTTCAGCTGGATCTCTAGTCCAGGTACCGCCACGAACGCAGCCTAAGACAACCTTATGATCTACAATATAACTAGTCTAAAAGTTAGAAATTATATCTAAGACCTAACTCAATTTAAACTATAAAAAATAAAACAATGAAAAGAAAATAATAATAAAAAACAAGTTTATAAATTAAGTAGAAAATAAATAAAAATTAATTTAAATCTAACACTGCAATATTTTAAAAATTAAAATTATCTTTACTTTATAATGGCACATATTTTCATAAATATAAATATAAATATACTAGTGTTGTATCCGAGAATATATATAGCAAGAAAGAAAAGCTCAATATTTCATAACCAAGAACTCGTATTGTTGTTCATGTTGCGAAGCCACATAAGATAACACCTTAAGAAACGACGCATTTTACGTAATAATTTAAAGCGATACAAATTGATTTGTTACTAGTTATAAATATTAAGAGATTCAGAATATTAAACAGTGATAACTATACTTCTTGCGACTAAGCTATACTCTATAGGTAAATATATCAATTACTACACTATGTAACCAAACTCGCAATCATAGAACAATAAAAAAATGGTAGTCAACGTAATCGAGTTTAGGACGGTGCGTATTTATAGCGTGACCTACTACACTGTCCACCGATGATATGATTCGATTTAAAAGAAAATCTGGGAAACACGAAAATTCGCAGCGACACCGACGCTTATCCAGTCGCCCTTATAACATTTCGCGTGTCAGTCGGCATGTACGCGCTGCTCCAACAAGAATACCTACTAATCAAATTAAGCATTAAGAGAACCTAATAAAACACTGACATTAAAAATATCTTTTAAAAATTAAAACAAATTGTGCATCTTAAATAGCATAATTATAAAATATTTATGTTTTTTAATTACATTGAGTTCTTGGTGATTTGTGTTTAAAGAACAATGCTTACGTGTGAATGGTGCCTACTGAATGGCGGGTTTTGGCGGCAAACCGAGACGTCATCGAAATTGACAGATGAGCTTCGCGCGCTTTCTCTTCAGGTGCGTTCAAGTAACACAGATAACAAACACTTTTGATTAATGACTGCGTCCATTGTTGTTACCTGGAACTTTTAGTTTTCTAAAATTTGTTTTAACCTTTTTAAACTCTGTCACCTCCGAGATTTCAGTGTAAAAATATGAGCTTATTCTAGCTAATCTTTTTAAAAGATAATTAGCTGACTTTCGCTAAGTATCCAAGCGAGACTGTCAGCTATACGTTGCTTCAGTTTACAATATAACCAACCGTTATTTAGCTTTTCATAAATCAGATGTATAGTATTGTTCTTTTTACATGATTTCATTTACCTTACTTTGCTATTGTAGTAAAAGACTTGCAGAAGCATTTTAATAAAAATACCTTTTGAGCTGAGTATGAACTAAAATGATATACATATATTCATATGTATATATATATATATATATATATATATGCAAGTATATATATATATATATATATATATATATATATATATATATATATATATGAATATATTTATACACATATGAATAATAAGTCATGCGCAAATTATGTCATTTGATATACAATACGGTGGTCTATTTTTTATCCACTTGCTATATATATAGATACTAATGTCGAATTAATTAATGAAATGCTAAAAATACTATAAATATTTTATATACAAACCCTAAAAATTTCATATAAAATACTGATATTTATTTAAGCTAAGTATTGTTATCCAAAGATTGCTAATTTTTGTATGTCATGAATACTAAATACGCAAGAGTTATGCGTAAAATTACTTAAAATATTTTATTTGTAATATGTGAATTTTGATAAAAGGGAGAAAAGCTTAGCATTATTCCACATCGCTATCCCAGATTCGAATCCTGGATTCGTGATCGAAGCCACGTTGGCTAGCTACCAGACCAACAAGGTCACGAGGCAGTCAGTCAGTTTTGCGTCAGTTACGTATATTCTGTTTCTAACCATAACAGAACTTTATAAAAATTACAACAAAATATCATCCGCTCTACAGTAATGTGTCATTACAAGAAATAAACTCCGCTGACCCGGTTTCCATGAGTTAGGTACCCAACGGTAGATTAAATACAAGAGGTTAGTATAAAAGATCAAAGCGTTCAAACTTCAGGGTTCATTCCACTCGCGTTACGCGTAACAAAGTGCAGGTATTGGGCACTTTTGGCGGGAAAAATACCCATTTTCAGGAGGATTTCACATAGTGATTTTAAAAATTCCTACAAGGCGCAATTAGAAGCTAATCTTTGGTTTAAGTTAGCTGGTATTATTCGTATCATTTCTAATTTTTGCTACATTGTTGATTGTATCAATCAAATTCAGAATACGAGTAGAACTAATATAATATATTAAAATTAATATATGTACAGTGTACACATATGTAGACATATTGAACATGCGATTTATTTCACGCAAAACGGGATATAAAATTAACTAATTGTCCATATAAGAAATGAACCCAGAATCTCCCGAATTTAAATCGATCCTTGAATCGTAGAGCTATTAAGGCTTAGTTTATTTAAAAATTAACATTGGTACTACATAAATATATTTGTTTAGTCTCTAATCTTGGAGTATAGAACTCCTCAAGGTAGAAAAAAAATATTTTGGTAATCCATTCAATAGTCTTGTAAACAGTATGTCATTAAAGATTTTATAAAAAGAACATCGTATATACAACCATAGACAAGTTTTTGTTTTTTAAAATCGTATTATTAAAGTAAGGAGTGATTTTTTTGCGTTAGTTATGATTGGTTTAGTGCCGCGATCGCACGTGGCCTACGTCGTCTAGGAATGTGTGTGTCTGTGTATTTATGCGACGTCGTATATTGACGTTTTTAATGAAACCCGATATTATATGTGTATTTGTGATGGATGTACTATTCAAAGTAATGCATGATAAAACGTTTCGTACGTTTCAACTTTTTTTTAATACGCGCGGCATGGATTCGTGTTATTTGAATTTTCATTTTTAAAATCCGTGCAATTTGAACACTTTGAAATGACTTTAGTAAGAAAAGGTGCGAGAAAAAGACGTTTAATGGACACATTGTAATAAAAACGAATGGATGACTGAATTACTGTTATCGTCTAAGATCTGGTGAGTACTGCACTGGCTACAGGCAGTTTAGGTTAATACCTTTGCCTATTATGTTTTTTAATTAAATTTTCTTAACTGTATAAATATTTATTGTAAGGTGATAAGCCCTTAAGAATCAGAATTCAAAGCTGTAAATAATTAAAAAAATCAAAAGTAGTATGTGAAAAAAATGCATATTACAAGATGAACATTCAAAAGGTCAACCAATATAATCAAATTACCCATACAAGAATAGTTAATACGTGTACGCAATAGAAGTACTTAAATACATATCTATATATACGTTCTTATTGCTATTAGCACACGGTTCATTATGCAATAGAATATTAGGTTACTTATTAATTAGCATTTACAGACACGCCAACTTTAAATAAACTAAAGCCGATCTGGCGTTATATTGGCTATTGATGATTAGAATTACTGATGAGTAACGGCGAGTTTGTCACCGTCTTTTCGGTGGATTCTGCTTTACCAGTGGTACAGTCACTATAAATAGATCGTTATAATCTTTGGAAAAGTATATGTACCTACGTGAAATAAACGATTTTGAATTGGAATTTGCTCTACATTTGAAGTTATGTCTTTTTAAGACTAGCCTGTATGACTTATCCCTGTGTAGTAATGATAAATTTTATATATTTTTGACGACGACGTTTTAGTAAATGAGTAAATGTCCTGAGTTAGCAATGAATCCAAACTAATAATATTATAAACTAAACTAATAATATATGTTCATGAAAATCAGAATTGCTGAGTAAGTACCATGGATACAATTACTCAGTACGGTCCAAACTCCAAGCGGTTAAGTGTTTGAACGGAAATGTAAGAGTTGCTGGTGTCGGTAGAAGAATTAATAATGGATAATTTACGATCACGTCGACTGTATGTTGGGTTATGTGTCGACACTTAACACGTGGTTTATTTAATACCAGTGATCATTTATTAATAATTAGTTAAAATATGGACGTTCCTTAGGTATGTTAGAACGTGTGTCCGCGATTAACGAGTGGATTGTTGACGGTGCTCTGTTCCCATATACTATTCTAATGTTTATTCAGCTAAGTTTACTTAGCTATGTTTTATAGCCGTCATTTTGTCATTAAACGATAAAAATTTACTGAAACTTTGTCATTAAAAGATCTAAGAATTAGATAAGTTGTGATCAAGTATGAAGAATGTCGGGACATGTGTCGGCGCTTAACGCGTGGCTTGTTTTATAACGGGGATGAGTATTGACAGGGCGCTGTTTCCACGTGCCATTATAAGGCTCGTTATCTTGATCAGCTGTCTTTTACTGAAATTTTGGCATTTAAAGATCTAAGAATTAGATAAGTTGTGGTCAAGTATGAACAATGTCGGGACATGTGTCGGCGCTTAATGCGTGGCTTGTTTTATAATGGGGATGAGTATTGACAGTGCGCTGTTCCCACGTACCATTATAAGGCTCGTTATCTCGATCAGTTGACTTTTACTGAAATTTTGTCATTAAAAGATCTAAGAATTAGATAAGTTGTGGTCAAGTATGAGGAATGTCGGGACATGTGTCGGCGCTTAACGCGTGGCTTGTTTTATATCGGGGGTGAGTATTGACGGGGCGCTGTTCCCACGTGCCATTATAAGGTTCGTTAGCTCTATCAGCTGAGTTTTACCGTCGTTTTGTCATTATTTGTACCCGTATACGTTTTCATTGACACTTTTGTTCGTGTTATAGCGATTTAGTGGGCTTTGATTACAGATATCTTGAAGTGTAGTGGTGAGGATTATGGAAAGTACGAGGTTCTGCAGAAAAACAAATTGTGTGAAAAGTACCTACCTATGTCTACACTACTTTTTTTACACTGATTTATTTTTACGATTAATCGATTATTATCAGCTTAGCTTTCACTAGTGACCCTTAAGGACTTTGAATCTTTTTTCGAGGGGTTACCACAAAGCGAAGTGTTTGGTGACTGATGACAACGTTAGTTACATAATCGCGATGAAAATCTAAAAATATTCGCTTCATAATTGGATGATTTAGGGGGTAGAAATCTGTTAACATCTATATCCATAGGTGCATGAGTAGACAGTTGCGAAGGCGTGATCGTTACAAGGTCTCCCTCTCTTAGACTATATTATTTATTTAATTAGTAGTAGTCGTTGCGTTGCTACAGAAAATATCGTACGACTTCAGAGCATAGTATTTAGAAATATACTTTTAAACGACTTCAAAAAAGAAGGTTCTAAATTCTACGCGGATTTCTTTTTTTAATTTATGTGTGATTTCGAATGAACTTTATCATCAAATGATGATGAAACCGTAAGAGGGTCTACGCTATGCTGTTAGGTAGGTAGGTACTTCTTAGAACACGTGATTTTGGGACAAACTATTAGAGTAGTTTCGGGTATTATGGCCTAGTCGGCCAATATGGCCTATCTTATTTTCTCCGAAATTAACGACCTCTAGGGGCATTCGTATCTGCCATATTGTCGAGGTCCTGCCTTCGACCCCCTCAGTTGATGCCTGTGTGGCAGCGAGTACGCGTGTGTCCAGGGTGTGCGACGACAAAAAATTATCGAATTTGATGTTTTTTTTTGGTAAGTTTTATTCATTATATTTCTTCAAATAAAGTTTGTTTTTATATGTATGGTGTACAGTATTATAGGTTAACTATTAGTTTATAGTGTGTTGACATTTTATAAGCATACAATTCACTACTTTTTAGGATAAATTTTTTTTTATCAAAAATGTACCTGCGGCCATTATGGCTCACTGGGTAGGTGGCCAATATGGCCATATTGACCGCCTGCAACGAAATTTTTCTATAATTTGTTTTTTTTCTTTTTAGAGAAATTGCTCCACGTAAAACAAATTCACAAAGACAACGGAAAACTTGGTTTAAGGAGTCTATAAAAAAGCCATTGAAGATGTGCGTAATAAGAAAATGGGCTCACTTAAACAGTACAAAGTATCCCAATAATATTAAGACGTTTGACAGCTAAAATGGATGTGTCAGCAGAACTTCTTCTTCTTTCTTTTTGCCACTTGTATGAAATTCGGTAGAAAACCAATATTGCCACCAGAGCAACAATTAGTCAAAAGGGGAAACGACAAATTGGTTATTTAACACCAGCTGAAAGGGGGTCTTTAATAACTTTCGTAATAATTATGAATGCTGGAGGTTCATTTGTCCCGCCCAAGATCACATTCTTGAGAAAAAGAAGTCAGCCGCTTTAAATGGAAGGTGCGCCTCCTGGTGCTATACATGAATGTCACCCTTCAGGTTGGATTCAAACCAACGTCTTTTCAAAGTGATTTCAACATTTTATTCCGCACGTGAAGCCTAAAGAAGAATGTCCAGTAGTCCAGTATTTCTTATTTTAAATTTCCATATACTAGTCATATCAAAAACGTTGAATTGATAGATCTCGCAAGAAAAAATCGTGTGTTTGTTATGGCAAACAATATGGCTCACTCCTAATGTGGCCAATATGGCCCTAGGCCATACTGCACTGCCATGTTTAAATTTTCATAATTCCTTAATTTTAAAGAAAATGTTTATTTAAGTTATGTTTCGGTGTTATTAATCTTTAAATTATAATTTTTAATTACTATTGAGTTCTGAGAACTGATTTAACCAATGAAGACTGTTTGATCTCTTATATCTTGTAATTTATTTCCATAAAACCTTATGATGTGCCATATTACCCGAAGTTACTCTATTTATAAACAGAAAATTAAAATATTTAGAAATAAATTCAATCCAATATAATAACAATTATCCAAATTGCTATTTTTGGCTACAATATTACAAATTACGAATAATAAACATATATAAGAATTTTTAAAGATTATTTTTAATTGGAAATATATAATTAAACTACTATACTAAAGCCAAACTCGATTGAGAATGCTTGTCAACAAAGAAATTTAAAATGAAGGTAGAAAATGCAACACATTCTTTGCCCAGTAAGTTTAAAATTTTGTTTTGTTATTTTAAAAAAATCTTATTTAAAAGATATTGAATATAATAATTACTTTTAAGCTTACTAATCTAATTTATTGTCATGAATTCGTCATTAACTAGTTAATTTAAAAAAAATAGGTGTAAAATGACTAGTGATTTCTACCTTCATTTTTAATTTGTTTATTGACAAGCATTCTCAATCGAGTTTGGCTTTAGTATAGTAGAATAACAATATTTAAGTTGTTTATTAATCAATAGTCAATTATGAATAATCAATAGGAACTCATTACTTTGATAAATTTAACATCAAGTATCTCAACACTGCAATAAACTTTGCCTCAAGTATGACCGAAATATCGCAAAGCGGGTACAGGCCCGATATCGACTAATTACCATCGCATCAGGCTGCCAAATACACCGTTTATGCATCCGTTATCAAGTCACTAAGCCAAGATACAGATAACACGGTGGGAAGGATTAAGAGCTTACTCGTATACATACAGACTACCCAATTCGACGACAACCAGCCAACCACGTCTGTATCTTATTGTTTTGTGATTAAACAGTTAATTTATATTGGTGCTTCTAATAAATAGGTTTTAAAATTAAGACGCTTCTTATGTAAAAGGTTAATCCATGGTTACTTAAATAATTCTTTTTTGTTGTATTAGGTATTGTTCAACTTAGGATACACTGTAAGTTTTATCAAAATTGATTCCGTAGTTTTTGAGATAGGGTATTTTTATGTTTTTATATTTGTGTTCGCAGTTATCTCCGGAACTACAAGTCCAACTTTAGTAATTCTTTTTTTATATACTAGGTATATATTTGCAGCGATGTCGGTAGTTTATAAGTGGCTGGCGAATATTGGTTTCTCGACACTCCCGCTGGGATCTACGCGGCTGAAACCGGTGATCATAGCCAGTTGCCTACCTAATGCAAAGTTGTTAGTTTCATTAGTACTAAAATTTCTTGTCTAAAATAAAGTACGTAAAGATTTAATTATTTTACAGTCCAACATGGTACGCCCAACTAAATCGTGTCGTCTGTTAACAGACTGTTTATGCTAACTTTATACATCCCCATTTCACCCCTGCGTAAGATAAACCAAGGACATTTTGGCACCGCTCCCATAAGGCGTAAAGATGAAAAAGTATTACGGATTCTTTAAAATTAACGACCCGTTAGCACGTAGGCTGTATTTAGTGCAACTTGTGAAATTATTACGCCATTTCGCGAAACTTGGGCTCGTTGGTTTTGGAATTGATCATGTAATAAATTTTGAAGACTATTAAAAAGATTTGAATTAAACGGCTTATACTGCGTCAATAGTCATTGATGACTGTCAAATAATTATAATATTACTTATGAATTTATCTCTTTGAGAGGTCATTGTTTAATTTTAATTATGCAATTGTGGTTTTTATGATCTTTTTGTTCTCTTTGGTGTTGTTGAAAAGTTGAAAGACATCAAAACAGCCAAAACCACCTAGCCACTAGCTTCGTTCGGGCGGAGAATTTATATTGTATTAACTTTGGGCGTAGAAATAATATTCCGATGTCTTCAAAATTGTTTATTCTTTTGTCGGAAAATGCAGTCCGTGACGAAAAGACGCGGCCAGAAAAACTCGACACATGCTCTTTTTACATGAATTACAAAACCACTCAATTACAATAATTAATATTACACTAAAAATATGCATACTGTGTAACAATCAAAAGAACAGTAAAATACACTACTCGACTATTCTAACATATACATTTTACATTTTATTTTACGGCCTGGAATCTAGTCCTTTTGAAATCATCTCACGGTCGACAGACACAAGCTTACGTTACCATAGACAATATCGTACAGTATTGTCTATGGTAACAAATTGTTATATTTTAAAATGCTAACAATTGAGAATTTATATAAGAAAAAAAATATTAATATTTCATATACCAATCCAGCATTGATCGGAAGCCGCATTGGCTACTACTGGTCTAATGAAGCATATATATGGTATGAATTTTTTTTTAACAAAAAATAGAACCGACTCAAAACGCACTAAAAAGTAATAAATAATAGTTTAAAAAACTAAAAACACGCTTTTTATAGAAACCCAAGCTAAAAAATAGAAAATAATTTTAATAAATTTAAATTAAGAATAGTGTTAAAATTTTCATTAACTATAAATTAATAATAGTGTAAATAAAAAAAATCATTTTATTTTAAAAAAGCGTGGGGTGCATGGTGTCAATATAGTTATAAATATTTTATTGACAGATATGAGTAGAGTGATTATCATTTTGATAATATCTTAAAAAGCACCCCACGCTTTTTTTAAAATAAAATATTTTTTTTATTTACACTATTATTAATTTATAGTTAATGAAAATTTTAACACTATTCTTAATTTAAATTTATTAAAATTATTTTCTATTTTTTAGCTTGGGTTTCTATAAAAAGCGTGTTTTTAGTTTTTTAAACTATTATTTATTTTTTACTTTTTAGTTTGGTTTATTTATAAAAGCGTGATTTTTTAGTTTTTTTAAACTATTATTTGTTGATTATCAAAAATATTCATACTATGTTTTATAGTAAGCGTCGACATCGAATTCACATTCGATGTTTACAATTCTTATTTTTACTTACAATCTGTACCCGCATTTGCCTGTGCCCCACCCTTAGCACAGTGATTAAGGAAACCACAGAAACCTGGCCAGAGTACAGTCGGCACGGGAGCGAGCCTTGGAAGTCGCAGAAAAACTGCGACTGCCAGGGCTCGAACCCACGCCTGAGCGACTGTTGTACGGGCAGTTTAGCACTTAAACCGCTCGGCCACACAGTCGCTAGTAATTTATTTATTAGTGAGAATAAAATAATTATTTAATAAATATTATAAATACGGGGAATCAGAGTTCAATTTCGGAGAGGGAGCCTGAGAAACGGCTACCAGAACCAAGGAAGGCCGCAGGCGCGCAGATTAGCCACGGAGAGTTACATACTGACATACTGACAAACTGACATACAAGTGAAGCTAATAAAAAGCGTGTAAAAATAAAGTTTGAAGAGTTTCCTCGAGTTTTCGTAGATCTCATCATCAGATCATGACTTAGTTAACATTAAACCAACTGGAATCTTTCAAACTTCTCATTGAGACATATTATTCGAGCCCAATCACAAGGTAGCTACTGTAAACCGTTAAAGAGCTCCCTCAGCTGTCCTTCTTCTTCATCGCCAGACCCTCAATGATAGTCACAGCCCATCTAGATGTAAAGTTCTCATTGAGACAAATTAATCGAGCCCAAACACAAGGTAGTTACTGTAAACCGTTAAAGAGCTCCCTCAGCTGTCCTTCGTCTTCATCGCCAGACCCTTGATGACAGTCACAGCCCATCTAAATGTAAAGTTCTCATTGAGACAAATTAATTGAGCCCAAACACAAGGTAGCTACTGTAAACCGTTAAAGAGCTCCCTTAACTGTCCTTCGTTTTCATCTGCAGACCTTCAATGACAGTCACAGTCCATCTAAATGTAAATTTCTCATCGAGACAAATTAATCAAGCCCAAACACACGGTAGCTACTGTAAGCCGTTACGGAGCACCCTTAACTGTACTTCGTCTTCATCACCAGACCCTCAATGACAGTCACAGTCCATCTAAATGTAAATTTCTCATCGAGACAAATTAATCAAGCCCAAACACAAGGTAGCTACTGTAAGCTGTTACGGAGCTCCCTTAACTGTACTTTGTCTTCATCACCAGACCCTCAATGACAGTCACAGCCCATCTAAATGTAAAGTCCTTATCAAAACAAATTAATCGAGCCCAAACACAAGGTAAATACAGTAAATCGTCAAGGAATTCTCTTATATGTAGATCGGCTCCATCATCAGATCGACTCCAGACCTTCATCGAATTGTAGTGCTTTTAAATACTTATCGGAAAAACTAACAAACGTACTTGTTGTCCCTACAATTTTTGAAAGTTCCCCTTTCTCCAGGATCCCATCATCAGATCCTGGTTTCCTTGTCATGGTACCACCACCGGACTATCTACTTTCCAACAAAAAAAGAATTATCAAAATCGGTTCATAAACGACGAAGTTATGCGCGAACACACATACGAGTTACATACTGACATACAAGTGAAGCTAATATAAAGCGTGTAAAAAATAAGCCAAGCTTAAGGAACCTTTATTTTACGTAGTAAAGCAGTTTGTGGGTTCTAGGTAGTAGTAGGTAGGCGTTTTGAGTCGGTTCTATTTTTTGTTAAAAATTTTTATTTCTTACTTTTTAGTGATTTATTGCCACGTAACGTACTCGTACTATAGTGTCATAGTATATTATACGGCACTAGTAGCCAAAAAGCTACCGATACCGAGACAAAGACCGAAATCGCTGTAAGCGTGCCTCCAAAATTTGAACAGTTCCTTCAATTTCCCCAGGATATCATCATTAGATCCTAGTATGATAACAATGGGACCACCTTGGAAGTATGCCCTTTCTAATAAATAAAAAATTATCAAAATCGGACAACTCTGTAAAAAGTTGTGCGTGGTCATACATAAAAAAAATATATACGTGTTGAATTGAGAACCTCCTCCATTTTTTTTCGTCGGTTTAAAACACTATTTTTGGACATTTGGCCGGCTTTTCTTTGTAAAAGATTTAGTTTGACACAATCCAAGTTTTATTTTCTTCACTTTCTAAATATATAAAGTAGGCTGAAACAAGTTACATATATATTTAAGTTATCTTTTAAATTCATTTAGCATTGAATAATTCTGTATAATTCATGAACAGGATTCCGAATCACTGGCTCAAACATGTTCCGATAAACGAGACGAGTTAGATTTAATTAAAGAATCTTGTTTGAACGAACTGTTTCCCTGAGTTTGAAATGGTACCATTAGGAAAAAAAATTGAAAGCTCAACTATTTTAAATGTAATGTACTTACATATAATATATTGATTTATTATCCACGTGCATATGTACCTAATGAAACCCAGTGTAAAATTAGATTATATTAATGCCTTTATTATGAAAACTTTAGTATGACATAATTTTTAAAAGTATAAGTAGGCTTCTACTATCTACAGGTAAAGCTGTTGGTTCATAATATTTAAGAATTAGGCTTTAGTATAGCCAAGCAAACCTATTTTGTAATTAAGTTGTAAAGTTGTTTATGCATATAGATACCTTTACATGCTCTATAGAAGACTATTATACATAGATACATGCCCATTTTAATTTTCAACTAAAGTATTGCATCACTAGAATTACGTTTGTTATTTATGCAAAATCATTTTATTAATTTATTCGATTAAAAATATTTTATTTTACCTAAATGTTAAATAAGTAATTACCTACTTTTAAAAATTCTCATTCCTTAAGCAGAGACATGCGCGGGCGGGAAGTGAAAAAACTTTTATTTTTTCATTATGTGGCGACACGCGTCCTCCTTATTTTTAGGTTATACGGCTAGGAACAGGTAACGTCCTGCCTTCGTTTTTCCTGTTAACGATTTAACCTTCAAGGCAATTCATAGGCAAAACTTCTAGCTATATACTTTATCGTAGGTAATGTAGGTTTTATCTACACTAATATTATAAAGAGGAAAGATTTGTATTTCTGTATGTAACGAATAAACTCAAAAAGCACTAGACCGATTTTAATAATTCTTTTTTCATTAGAAAGCTAAATTATCACTGAGTAACATAAGCTATATTTTATATTTGTAATGTATATATTACCCGAGTTATCACAGTTTATGTCGCGCGAGTCGGACCGTGAAATTTATTAAATCGGCGTAAATCGCGTGCGCTGTCTTGCCTATTGGATATAATTGAAAATATTGTATGAAAACTTTATGCATCTTAAAAAGTTCTACAAAAAAGTCCACGATAGCATATATCTATCTTTTATATTTTGGCAGATATATAACTTATTGTGTTTTAAAAAATCTTTTAATTCATATGCTTACGTTTACGTCATTATTTATACAACTAAACTTAAATCCTTATTAAAATAAATTATTTAATAATCACAAGGATATTATAGAGATAAGATTTGCCCTTTACAGTATGTTAATTAGTTATATAATTTCGGAGATATTACAAAATTTTTAAAAAGTGCGACTCTGTAATAAAACATTTTATTATGAAGCTAGACTCAAAAGTGATCATTTATAAATTTTTATCCAAATAAATAATTTATTATTCAAGACTGTCTCAATACCTGATCATGAAATTGTAGTACTGTTTCGTATTTCCCGGCCATCCACGAAAAGTTTAAAGAAGATTCAATATTTTTCCTAAAGAAGAAAATCTTGGAACGATGATTCATGGTCGTTTAAATTAGCATGCTTATAACTTAAATATCTGTACCTATTTATGTCTACTGGCGCAAAGCCGGGACGGGCCGCTAGTCTAAAATATAGAAGCGACCAGCGTCTAGTTTTTATTTCTCCTGTTAACGACTTGTTAATCTATTGGCATTGCCTAGAATAGACAATTCTAGGCGATGCGTTACATGCTTTTTATTTCAATTAATTATTGCTATTATTATTACGAAGTACATAAAAAGATTTTGAGATTACATATTTCCGATATATATATATGTTGTAATCAAGCTCCAGATCTCTGTGTGTACTGCTTTATTAGTGACGTACCTGCCATAGCATGTATTCCATATTAAAAAAACATAGACAATTACCTGCAGCAACATATTCTTTGATAAGGTATCTTTGTAGAAATACAACACTAGTATTTCTTGGAGAGAATAAATATTATTTTCACTGAATTATAAGTGAATTCATAGATTTTATTAATTTTATGTTTTTTATATTCGCCAAGGTACTCTGTCATATCCTGGGTTTCATACAATTTTGGACAATCTCCTTTATTAGAAGTAACACTAAGTTGGCAACTTAAAAATACTTTGAGTCGTTGGCCTCACTCAATTATAATATCTGATAGTTATAGTGTCAAATCATGCTAAGCTTACTGAGATGCTTGAAATAGCATCTCTGATCTGAGCTCTAAACCACCTATTAGTGGTGGTGATAGTGACTAAAATTAATTCCAACTCAACTAATTAAGAATGTTCAATGATGCCATAATTTCTAGAAGTTCTTTTTTCCCCCCTTCGGAACGTATGACCTCTCGGTATTGAGTCCGGCTCCCTTCTCTGTGGAGTTATTGACCCTTCAAATCTGTAACGCTTGCAATAATCAAACGCGGTGCAAGTTTATAGAATGATAATTTATAATGAATTGTTTCGAATCTTCGAACTATTACTTGCTAGTCAATGCATTCAATCAAACTTTTACATAACTTTAAACCAATGTCACCAATGCAATGTAAGTGGAATGGCGTGGTATTACTTTCAATACATGACGTTTGTTTTTTGTTGTACTAAAGGAGAATGCCAGATCCTAACCCAGAAAGAACACGATTTGTAAATATACTAAAAATATCCTATTATTATATAAATGTTTTACAACAAGCCATTTTCACTGTTGGACCTCGGAATAAAATTCCGTTAAAAAATGTAATTAAACTATTACCTTTTAATTTACACTCTTTACCCATTTTTAAATATTTATTGTTGCACTGGGTTCTAGCCTTTTAAATTTTTTATTGTGTTTTCATCAAATGTGGGCTTTAAAAGGCTAGTATCCAGAGGCGTTAAGCCTGTTTAAAAATGTATTTCATGAAGCTTTGCGACTTTCATGTCAGTGTGACAACTATACGGAACAACAATACGGAAATGGACGATAACCAACGTTAGACCCTTGTCGAATACTTTGAGTTCTAGAGCTTTTAAATGTAATTTATTGTATTAAAGTCCTATACATTGTCTGGCATTCACCTTTGACTGAACTTTTTAAAGTTTTCTACAGGGCCTAGCCTCTTCTACTGTCTGTACCCTCTGTTCTAAGTGAGAAAATATGCCTAAAATCACCTTGCTGCTCTAATTTGTGTCGGCTGGGTTAGGGTGACAATGTTTGACTCTTACCGATTAATGTTATTTAAAACAAACTCCTGGCTTAATGTGGTCTCCAAGACACATTTTCAATGTATGTAGATTACTGCTACTAATACTAGATCTGCAAATAACGTGGTAACGTGGGTTAGGACGATAAAGTTAAGGATGATTATACCTTCAGCTTATTCCATCCATTCTTATTATCTAGTTTTTGAGATTTCTATAAGTACATCATCTTTATCATCCTTTATAAGTACTATATACCACGAAAGAGGGAGTTAAAGCTTAAATCCACAAGACTTCTCCATCGTGATGAGTTTAAGGCGATATTATAATTCAGTAATGACTAAGTATTATCGGATGATGATTGGAACAGGCACCTATAAAGATGTGTATATTAATCAAAAAATTATTTATTTTCGTCCAAATGATATTAGAAAATAGATATAAAATAAACTAGAAAATATAAAAATGGAAATAATTATTTCCACAAAGATACGGTAAAAGTCATAGTGTATTTAGGTCAGTTAGTCAGTGTGCCATTGACATCTGTATCTGATGGAGCGATTTACAAAAGCAATTTCAACTCACTTAAATTAACCGCTAAAGTTGTTCGAGCTTAGGGTTGCCATTAAAAATATGTCAACTGGGAAAAAATGCATAAAATTTCATAATTTGGAGCTCAACAACAACAAAAGATTTTTTAAAACTGTAGTAAATTTTAAAGATCTATTTGTTATAAATCAAACAAAACGTTTGATTTATAACAAATATTTTTATGTATGTTTTGGATACGCGATTATGGATGTACCACTAAGTAGTTTGTCACATGAGTCGCGGCTAATTTGATCGCAGATTCGTGACTAAAAGTGAACCTCAACCCGGAAGTTCCGCGGACCCTCTTCAAACTAGGACATATACCCAGGTAGATGGCAACCCTATACCATCGGCGGTCGTCTCGGCTTATATGAACCGAAATTGTAATTAAATACCCACATTTACAGCCTCGTATAACTTTTACGATAAGGGATAAACTTTGACTTCGCTAATCTTGATGCAGCTGAGGGATTTAGTTTGAGCTTCACGAAACTTTTGCACGATGAATATTTTAGTGTTGACTTTACATGATATTTACTAACTATAAGTTTTTGTAGTGGGCGTCTGGTCTTCGTAAGCGTTGGACTTGGTTTTCTATATATATTTTGGATTTATCGCGTAAAGCGACAAATTTGTATAAAGCACTGTCTGATTGATTTAGTTACTTTTATTTAGGTCAGAATTGTGATCCTGGGAATTCCGGATATTATGTTCAGACGATGATTTTGGAGTGTAACGTACGTAGATACTAACAATCTGGGTGATATGACAATATCACCTTACCAGATTGCCAGAAAACTGAAAAATAAAACAATAATTGGCTATTTATAATGAACATTCGCCTTCTACAAAATTTTATTTAATGTACAAAGTTAAACAATTTTCTTTTTACATTACACAACTAACGAATTGTAAAAGATTCACTTTGTTAAATTGTAAACTGAAGGTACAAATAAATTTCGAAATGCACAAGTTAGACAATTGACAGTGATTAAATATAGCCACTGCATAAATTAGTGTTTCCTTATCTCGTGAACGCACCCAATCTGTCAAACTGACGTGCGCGCCAAAATCTGCCGCCAAGATGGCCGCAGTCAATGATCTATCGCATTAGTAACTGGACACGTGAAATATTTAGCGACGTTTCAGTTGTAAATACAGCTAAAACAAAGCAAGAGTTTACTCTGTTTTGGTTATGTTTCGTCTTGACGCTGTATTATGTCGTACCTACTATGTTTAGAATTCTTCATTCGGATTGACCAGTAAACAGTAAGTAACTTGAGGCAATTGAACATTAACAATTTTACATAATTGGCAATGTTCATTATTGCAAAAAAGAAAAGAAAAAACTAAAGGAAACAAAATATTAAAACAATTACTATCAGAGATGGATTGCATTAGTAACTGAACACGTGCAATCCATTTTAGCGACGTTTCAGTTGTGAATACAACTAAAACATTGACAGCTTGTCACAACTTTATTTTGGTTATGCTTCGGTTTAACGTCATTTATTATGTCAGATTCAAACCCAAGTTATTATCGAAGTTACTGTATCCTAAGTTACCTCGCAGCGTAATAATTGAAAATTATCAAGTTGAGTTTGTTCAGCTGCTCAAAATATTTTTCTTAGGGAAGACAACAAAATCACTAACTTTTTGAGGTTTATGATTTGTTTTACGACGGGAAGTATTTGGTTTTCGGAAATAAACTATATTTCAATCCAAGACGTAATCTATATTTATTTTCAATTTCAGCTAAATAATTCCTGCCTTAAGCAGGGATCTTTATAATAGAGAAATACCTTAAAACATATTTTGACATATTAAATACTTGAGTCGTAAATACGTTGGTATCAGCACAAGCTTACGCTGTCGAGTGCGCCGTATCAGCTGCGGCACAGTTGACCAAACTGACAACTGAGTGTTTTGGTTCACTTCTCCATTCATTGCAGACTGCCCTACAAGTATTACGGGCTTTATGGATCCTGATTATATAAATAGGACAGTATAACGTCTTTCTAATAATTCTAGCTTCCCTAAATAGAAACCGTAAAGAACATAGTTGACATAAGTGCAAAAAAATTATGTTCTTGAGTCTAGAAAAATCCTATAAACTTATTTTGACACATTAACCCTTAATTCGGTGCGTGATATACTCCAACAATTGTTTTTTACTTTTTTTTTAATTGAACGCTTTGGTATCTTAGATAGTTAGAGCGGTACTCGATTGAAAAAGATTTTGCGTAGAGTAGTATTTGGGGTGCGTAATTTGGCCAAAAAATCATAGGGTGACCCAAGTTATTAGTACTTTTACGAATTTTTTAAATTTTCTCTGTCCTAAATCACATTTCTCAATGCTGGAGCTGCTGTATTGATATTTTTAAGAATTTTGTTTAATATCTCGGATTAAATTAGGAATAAAATCCGTAAAAGTAATAATAATGACCAAGTTATTCTTTTTTCTTTCTTTTTAGAAAATTAGTCAAATTAGTTTTAGATAATTAGGTGGCGTATCTCCCATTTTCGTTTGATTCATTAATTGTGGGGTACTCTATATATTAATCAGAAACATTAAAGCCTCCTAACCTATCCTTAGTATCTCAACCGCTAAAAAAATGATTGAAAATATATCGTAAAAGTGAGGGAGAAAATCTTTTACTGGAGATGGCTGACAGTCATCTTTCATTAAATTATTTTGTTTAAAAAAGAGACTGACCATTTTGGGCCCAACACGTTACAACAATAAAATGTATCTTCGAAAATTCTTTATTTTTTTATAAATCAAAATCACCAAAAATAATTAGAATTCACAATTGCAAACACATTTAAAAACATGTTGTAGATTTTAGGTTTTTGTTTTGCAAATATTGACATAGTAGTGGGTCCGGCATAATTGAAACTGGCAACACTGGTAATCGTTCTATTTCCATTACTTAATGTCAATATCATGTCATCAATTTAATTGTAAGCTTATGGCTTTCAATTTAATTGAATTGAATTAATTCAATTTGACTGATAAATAAGTCGAGTCTATCTTTAAGTCTCTATTTTGAGATTATAATGAAAACGTATTGAAATTCAATTATTCGTCAGATTCTGACTATAATAAAAATAGGTTGATAATTGCAGTCGTTCATATATGTCAAATAACCCACATAACCTAACTCGTGTATTTATGCTCATATCTTGATTATGCAATTGTCTATTAGGTAAACTGAAATTAAACATCTTTGAAATTGATATTATTATTTATCGAATGACACTTATTTGGACATTGTAACGTTTTATCAAATTTTGGGCCCAGCGATGTATGAAAAATAGTCAGTGTCCTTTGATAATTGTTTAAAAAATGATTCATATGTTACTTACATATTATTTCAATAAATTAATTTTCGGGTGCGACACACCCTACCTGATTGTTAATGTAACTTTTTAGGCGCGACTAATTAAGGGTCAAGTGCTTGAGTCGTAAATACATACATATTAGCACAAGCTTACGCTGTCAAGCGCGCCGTATCAGCTGCGGCGCAGTTGAACAAACTGAACTGAGGGTTTCGGTTCACTTCGTTCATTTATTGTGGACTTCACTATACTACTTTTAGTGTATATTAGTGGAGTTGACATAAGTGCTAGAAAATGGATTTCTCAAGTCGTAAATGCATTAATATCAGCACAAGCTTACGCTGTCAAGCGCGCCGTATCAGCCGCGGCGCAGTTGAACAAACTGAACTGAGGGTTTCGGTTCACTTCGTTCATTTATTGTGGACTTCACTATACTACTTTTAGTGTATATTAGTGGAGTTGACATAAGTGCTAGAAAATGGATTTCTCAAGTCGTAAATGCATTAATATCAGCACAAGCTTACGCTGTCAAGCGCGCCGTATCAGCTGCGGCGCAGTTGAACAAACTGAACTGAGGGTTTCGGTTCACTTCGTTCATTTATTGTGGACTTCACTATACTACTTTTAGTGTATATTAGTGGAGTTGACATAAGTGCTAGAAAATGGATTTCTCAAGTCGTAAATGCATTAATATCAGCACAAGTTTACGCTGTCGAGCGGGCTTTTTCAGTTGTGCCTGAGTTGACCAAACTGACAACTGCGTGTTTCAGTTGACTTCATTCATTCATTGGTGACTGCCCTTTTATGGTCTGACAGTATATACGGTGATAGCTCAATTATGACTGCTACTTTTAGCCCTTAAACGAAAAACATAGTAAAATCCCCCTACGTATGTTTCATTTCGAAATTTGAGAATCCTAAGGAGATGTTATCTCTATTATGTTTAATTAGGGATGAGAATCGACTTCGTTGATAAACACGTCGGATCGTCCGTTCTGTCGGCTTTACATTGAGATTTAGACAAATAAATGAATAATTAAGTATTTATTTATTCGTAAACGCTTGCTTCTATCCGATAACTTCATCCAAAGCCAAATATACTACCTATATTAAAGCCAAACTCGATGGAGAATGCTTGTCAACAAACAAATTTAAAATGAAGGTAGAAAAAGCAACACATTTTATGCCTAATAAATTTAAAATTATGTTTTGTTTTTTTATACAATCTTATTTAAAAGACATTGAATATATTAATTACTTTTAAGATTACTAATCTAATTTATTGTCATGTATTCGTTATTAACAAGTTACCTAAAAAAATTAGGTGTTAAATGACAAGTGATTTCTACCTTCATTTTTAATTTGTTTGTTGACAAGCATTCTCAATCAAGTTTGCTAATAAAGCTTTAGTATAGAATAGATTGGTTATACTTATTGCCATAATATGATATGAATGCTGGCTGATTTTCACTGTATGTCCGGTTCACGCGGCGCAATCTCCCGTATTGTAGTCCGTCCAACAAAGCGCTTGACCGAACTGAAAACTACATTGTGGCAATCGCATTGTGTGACAGAACAACTTGCTGTGATAAAAATTGTTGTTCCATTCCGTCTGTTATGAAATAACGTATGTACTGACTTAAAATATACAATGAATGTTTTTTTTTAAATTATATTTTTTGCATAATAATATAGTATAATATATATATCATAGGACAATTACACACATCGCTATATAACCCCAAAGTAAGCGTACTCGTAAGTAGCTTGTGTTATGGGTGCTATGATAACTGATGAATATTTTTATATATATTATACATAATAACTACACAGACATTTTCCAGATGTGGGAATCGAACCCACAGCTAGGACGCAGAAGCAGGGTAACTACCCACTGCGCTACTCGGCCGTTAAATAACGTATAATATCTATGCCTCCGGTTGAAGGCAGAGACGTATTCTAAAACTTAAGTATAGCTTGTTCGATTAAGACAATAAGCTAGCTTTTTGCCAAGAAATTTTCGCAAAACCTTGTAAATAATTCTCCGTTAAAGGTAGAATTTTATTGTGTGGAACTAAATCCCTGTGAATGTCTTTTTAGGCTGCGTAATTTTTTTCTTTTTGTACCTTAGGATTTTACTACTTAAATAATGAAAACGAGAAAACGTTTAAGTATCATGTTTATTTATGTTCTGTGCTTATATCTCCTGGCTAAAACGTAACAGCGTTTCAACAGCGCCGCGATTTCCACGCCCGTTTAAATGTTACAATGCCTAAAGCCATCCTTAATTAATCTTTATCCAACACTGCAAGAATTTTGGAGAAATTAGCGCATTTCACCAAAAATATATTGAAGTGAAACTTGTTTATCGGGGTTGGAAAAAAAATTTGCGTAACATTTTTTCGTTACGCGTCACATTTTTCCGTTACGCACCATCTTTGACTTATGGGAGTGACGTGATAAATATATATATATATGTTATATTAAAGTGATTAGCAAAATCAAAGGGTTTATTTTAATTCTAATTCCAGTGAATTTCTAAAAAAAGTAAGTAATTACATCTCTTTTTCTAATACTTAGGTGTAATTTTGGTATTTATTTTTCCATGTTATTTAAAATTAACCTCAGTTTTTGACTGTATTTTTCAATACACTAACCCGTGGGTGTAATTATGGTATAAATTTTTTCTAATACTTGAATGTTGATAAGTTAGTTAGTTTCACTTCTTACGAGTGTACGCTAGTACACGCACACATTTTTTTTTATACTATATTTCTAAAAATATAAACAATTTATTTGCTCTTGTATATTTCATTGATTTCGTAGTCCAGACGAGCACGTTTGAACATATCTAATTCCACTGCTGCATTTGTAGGATGAAGGCACGTGAGCTCACCATTTCTCTTGATAAAAGTAACATCCGGGAATTTATGCCGTCGACTGCTGACGTTTTTGGTTACCGCTGTAAATCTATTGGGCATAAAATCTGCCATTTTGACTTTCTAAGCTAATCACCTATACACGCCTTTAAAACGAATTTAATGAGGTATTGTATATTTGTCGACCGAGTGGCGCAGTGGGTAGTGACCCTGCTTCTGCGTCCTAGGCAGTGGATTCGATTCCCACATCTGGAAAATGTTTGTGTGATGAGCATGGATGTTTTCTAGTGTCTGGGTGTGTATCTATATATTATAAGTATTTACGTATAATATATATCAAAATATTCATCAGTTATCATAGTACCCATAGCACAAGCTACCTAAGCTTACTTTGGTGCTATATAGCGATGTGTGTAATATTGTTCTGTAATATTTATTTATTTATATTGAGTCGTTGAGTAATTGTGTCTCATATTCTCTTCCTTTCCAAAGTCGGTTAAACAGGCTACTCAAGTTAGCTAACATAAATAGATATGGATATTTATTCGTACATTTCCATGGCAGGGGCATATTTTAATTCCCCCAGCGCATTTATATCAAGGCACGTGGACCATTTCTCTCCATATAACTAAGATCCGGGAATTTATGCCGCTGACTTCGCGATCTACTTCGTTGAGGGCGGATAAATTCCCCCGGACATCATTGTTGGTCACCGTTGTAAATCTACTGGGGATCAATAAAGGAGTTCTTTAACGGCCTTTCTCTTAATCTGTCTATCTGTTATATGTCAGTGAGTTTATTTGATGTTAGTTAACAAAAGACAAAAAAAAACATTGTTTTTATTAATTACAAGTTAGCTGCAATCGCACCTGATGGTAGGTGATGATGCAATCTAAGATGAAAGCGAACTAACTTGTTAGGAGTAGTTAATATCCATGTCGTAGCCAAATCGTAGATTTGCTTATTTCTTGAAATCTTTGAGTAGATCATGAAATGGTCGAGCTTCATGAAATGTTTGCCTGTCTATCATTGATCTGCCCAAACCATATCATGATGTGATATGTTTGTATCAATGATACAAAATCGTTTCTCGATGAGGCCAACTTAACGCGCGACTTCTTCATTATATTGCATGGCATTTATAAATTTATAAATTGCATATAATCTTTGGGCCTAGCCCCTATTTATATGATTCGGTCAAACGTGGATGACAAAATCGTGAAATGAAGACGATTTAACGATCTGGTCAAATTGAGTTGGTCACATCATGAAACGCGGCCATTTCATGAAACTCTCGAGCATTTCATTAAATGATATTAGATATTAGCATACGATGTGGCTACGACATCCCCACTCTTTGGGTTTCTACACGACATCGTGCCGAAACGTTAAATAGCTTGGACGTCTTTGTTAGTATGGGGGCAACTAGCCTATACCTGGATCAATTCAGAAAATTTCAATCGGCTCAACCGGAAATCGAACACGGGAACTCCGTCTTATAAATCCACTGCGCTTAATACTACACTACGGAGGCCGTCAAAACGTCTTCCACTCTCAAAATAACTGAATCCGTTTTGTTACTTCGTAAAAGAAATGTTTGATTCTAAGCGGTCATTACATGTTTTATTCCGTAATGAGAGATGTTGACTTAAAGATGTTCTATTGTGTAGTACAAAGCAACACCATGTAGAGGTGACGTCTTAGGCGGTTGAGAAAAAGTTTTACAAAAAGTGCTTTTAAAAAATTTTTTAACCAAAAATAGAACCGACTCAAAACGCACTATAAAGTAAAAAATAACTGTGTCGTTTAGTTGCTTAAATTTTCTTAAGCATATCTATGAAGTCGGTGCCAGCAAGTTTAAGGAACATTCATTAAAGTAGTATACCAGTTTGTGGGTTCTAGGTAATGTCCTTAAAGTAGAAACCTTGACTGGTCATATATAAAAAAATATATACGTGTTGAATTGAGAACCTCCTCCGTTTTTTTTCGTCGGTTAAAAA
The DNA here is from genome assembly GCA_034621355.1 of Mycalesis mineus. NCBI lineage: Eukaryota > Metazoa > Arthropoda > Insecta > Lepidoptera > Nymphalidae > Mycalesis > Mycalesis mineus. The sequence goes on along the minus strand of CM067884.1, from coordinate 19,459,837 downwards.
TAGACAGCACTGATAACAAAATTGTCCGATATTTTATTTGAGGTGCTGGACGAATCGGCTTCAATTAAATTTGTTGAGTGCATTAAAATTGTTGATTATATATAATTTTAAAGATTTATCTCAATAAATATATTTTGAAAAACTATGAAAAACATTCATAGTCAAAGTCAAAATATAACAGGCCCCATTCAAATCAGATGAGTAATTATTGAAATCATAAATTCCAGACATTTAAACAGACATACATATGAAAAGAAAGCCACAAACGACCTAACCTTACGCAAAAGATGATCTACACACAAACGCTAGTAAAGTATCGATTAGTTTGTATGTCATAGTAACAACACTACGTAACCTAGCAAGGGCTTCTCAGGTGGAAAAAAGGTTTAGCCCAGATAGTCGGCAATCGATAATGACACTGAACTGATTTACGGACCCGTCCCTATTCATTAGTTGCTCAACTACGGACTTTCGTAGCGGACGAGATGTTTCGTTCATTTGTCATCCCGATTAATCCCACTTCTGAACACAAGTTTGTATATGGATGTTACTTTGCCATGGTTTATATAGGTAATCAGCATTACTTTTGTATTTTTAATATTACTTGTTTGTCCAGATGTTATTAGCTTCGATACGAGGTCCTCAGTTCGAGTCCTGGGTCGGGCTTTTATTCTATTAGCTATACTTTTATTTAATTTAAAAAATTTTTATTAAAAATTCTATGTTGGCGTTCTACGTGCGTCGGAGAACACGTGAAGCACAAAATTTAAAGTGATTTTTACCCGACAGCGTCTCAAGGAGGGTAATGTTTTTCGAGCGTATGTATGTATGTGGGTATGTGGGTATGTATGTATGCAGATGCAGATTTTGACAAATGAGGTGTCGTTGAATTTGTCAGAATTGCGGTAGTGACATAGGCTATATAAATTTTCAAAATAGCGGCTGTAAGTGGGGAAAAAAGAGTGGGATGTGTATATTTTTTTTCTTATCTTAACAATATGGGTTTGGGTATCATATGAAAGGTCGTAAAAAGAACATTTCAAAAATATATATATATCATATCATGTGTATATTACTGTTTTACTGTTACAAAAAATGTGCCGTCTCATTTCTATGCCACAAACTAAAACTAAAAACTCTCAAAAAATATTATTATAAAAACAAAAAACCCGACTGCTTAAAATTTTATATACTTTATGGTGCTGAAGGTGGGAACAAACGTAGTTTTAGTAGATCTTTCTTTGCCCGTAGTAAAAAGTATTGTTTGTCCCCGCCTGCAGCACCATAAAGTATATAAAATTGTACATAGATAGAGTGATACTTGTTTTTCTCTTTACAGTTCTTAATTTCTAAGCAGTCGGGTTTTTGTTTTTATAATAATATAAATTTAAGCCCATTAAACAGCGGGTTTAAATAAGAGCGGCGTGGTAGTTCTGAGCTACGCGGTTATCGCGTCTCTTATAAGGAAAGAGGTCTAGCCCTGTAGCGGAACGTTAAAAGGCTCTTAATTGTGATGGGTAGTAAGAGAGCATAAATATTATTATTTATTTCATCTATAGATATTATTGAAACTGAAACTGCTAAAACTCACGTTATTATTGCCGGAGTATATGACTATATATGGAAAAAATTCGCGACAGTTAAAATTGTACATAAAAGTTATTGGCCTCGCGGAACAGTGTTGTAGAAAGAAATGTTTGCATCGTATCACTCGTAAACTGCGCCGCGTATTGCGCATGCGCAGCTATTACGAATGTGTATTATATGCTGCTATGAAACTGGCGGTGAAATATTATAAAGACGTTTGTTTAAGCCTCGTATATCGTCTTATATCTAACCTACGTCAGCTGCAAGATATTAGGTTAAGTACAAATATAATTTAATCAGTACCAAGAAATAAAAACAGAATGCATCAGAAAGCAGATATATACAAAATTAATTGTTTTTGAAATTTTTGTCTGTCGATCTGTCTGTCTGTTTTGACTAATCTCTAAAACTACCAGTCATATTATGAGAATTCATTTTGTATCTGATAGCCAAGCTCATATTGATATAATAAAACATAATGATAGGCTAAATTATATCCTGATATTTCCACGAGAATGAGAACTAACGGGTGTAACAGAGGTAATCTGCTTATTTTGCACAGGCAAGTTGCTCAAGGCAATTTTTCATTTCATTGAAAAGGAAATAATGAAATGTGAGTTCGCCAATTTCATAGCCATACAAATATGAACATCAATTTGCCTAAAGCAATTTATGTTTTATAGTCTATAAATCTGGTTTGTCTAATAAAAAGTTATGCGCGTACGCACGCGGTGGAACGCGCGTACCCATACACAACTTTCTGTTATATTGAAGCGAAAGGGCACCTAGCAATTCATGAAATATATATTTTGTTAACATTTATGTCATTTTATAAATCATTTTTCGAACAAACAATTGAAAAATAACTAATTTATGGTATAGCATGCCGGCAGTGGCTTGATTTATTCGCAATTAAAACAAAATAGTCAAACGCCTGTGCTTGCACCGCGCGTATGCATAACAATGAAGGCGTCTGGTTGCTACTTGTCTTATTATTGTTTGCTCAATAAGCCTGCATTTTGTGGCGAATATTCGGCCAAATCACTATTCGTGGCGACACTACTTGTAGGTACTATTATGTATTCTATTCTGATAGGTACATTTGCAAGACATAAAACGTAAAAATTAGCGTAGAACAGTGCAAGGAAGTCGCGCAAATCTGCATAATTTGATCAGCTCAACAGGCGCTAGGCGCAAGCTAACTCTCAAAGTGGGATCGACCTCAAAAGCCTTTGACTCCTTTCAGTTTTCTAGTAGCTGGGTGCTCGCCAAACATGGAGGATATCCGATTTGCATATTGTATGCCCCCTTACTTTGCCCGCTCCACTGGATAGAGATTAGGGAATATGGAATACTTTTGGAATTATCCAAGCAAATTGTTAATTTGCGGATTTCATGGATAAATTTTTAATTATTATAATAATTAAGTAAGTATTTAGCTGCACAATATTTTAAATTCACACTCAAACTCAGGAAGAAGATTATTTTAATTTTGTCCTTTCATTTTAGATGTCACACGATGTTACAATACGACACAATTTTGAAATTTAAAATTATTCAGATTTAGTTATTTCACGTCATACGTTATATTTTGCAGTACTTTTAACGATAAATAATTCGAACTTCGGACTTTATGATTTAAAGCTGCAAACTAACTAGACTTATAGCTTAGTAAGTTATTAAATGATTTTAATATTCCATTTTAAAAACCTCTAGACTCTTTCAGATTTGTAAAACCTGGCACTGGGCTAACGCCAAATGTCTGGGTACACTGAATTTGCATATTGTATGCCCCTACGCCGTCCACCCACACAGAACGGCGGATATAATATTAAACTAGTTTATAAACCTCTTATTGTGCTCCTAAATTGCACATTTTCAACATTCGGGAACGGCAAAGGGAATTTCCGGTTTAAAATGCAAATGTGAGTGGCTTAGTCCAGTTCTGTAAATCGAGAACTTACAATCAAACCAGTGTGTGGATATTTGAATTCTTTTGGGAATAAAGTTGTATATTTTTACTTTATTGGTTCCATGATGAAAACGGACTCAAATTTCCTTTGGGAATGTAGTTAGTATGTTTCTTTGATACAAATGTACAAGAAGTATTTACTTTTGCAATACTAATATCATAAATAAGAAATTTTATTTATTACGTTTTCACTGTGGTTATTCAACTTATCACAATGCAATTTTACTTGACACATTGTTAAGGACCAGAAAAGAATATAAAAAATACAAATTGCAAACGCATTGTTGGAAATTTGGTTTTCATTAAGATTTATTTTATTAAGTGAATTCAGGGACTTTTTGATCTAGTTCCTTTATCACCCTTTAAATGTCAGATGCCTGTTGCAGACATTTAAAGGGTACCTTTACGTAGTTGATATCTTTTGGATGCGTACAAAGCATTTTGGTTTTAGGTACTGTGAAGTTACGGAAAGCTTTTCCAGCTTGCGTTTTCTCTACCATCTACAATAGGTATATTCAAATTAACAGTGAACTTCTTCGTTTACAATCAAGCTTAATTAACTGTATACCTCAATATTGAGATCAAGACCAAATAGTAAGATATTTTGTTCAAAAAAGAAATAATCGATTTAAATGAGTGGGTTGATTAAATAAAGCAACAGAAACTTTTAGAGCTGTTTATTATCAACGATGCCGAGCCAGGCATAAGTTCAGTGCATGTAGGTATATCACCACCACATTTACGCCATTAGGTGCGATGTCAGAACCTTCATCACGACAATCACCTGCTTTCCGACTGGCTCCGGCTTCGTGGAACATAGAGTTTACGGTTGTTTATTGTTAACGATGCCGAGCCAGGTCGCGGGGCAGGTGTCCTTGAAGGCGGGGCTAGAGTGCGCCAGGTGTATGTCCAGTAGCTCAGCCACCGGCAGCAGACGCGATGCCAGCGCTTTCAGCATGTCAATGACCTGTGGACCGACCAGCTGCGGCTTTGTGGCCAGCACTTCTAACGCTTTGGCTCTGATGGCGAAGCTCGCTGTGTTCCGCAGGTGGTACTGGAACATTAAAACAATTAGGTATTAGAATTTAATTGACTTCTACTTATCTCTAAAAAGTTAGTATAAAAAGTTGTAAGAGAGCTCTTTGTGACAGCGCTCATTCTGGGAAATACTGCTACCATCATATTTCTCTCTTTTCTTCTGACTGCAGATTCTCTGATTTTTTTCTTTTCTTCTTCAGCCAATTAGCATTTTTAGATCTGATAGGTATATTGGTTGACGGTGCAATTATTATAAACACCTGAAGAATAGCAGACTGAGGGGCAACATTTTGTAGGAGATTTTCCTTGCTTGCTCAGCCTAAGTCGTGTATGACCATCATAAAAAAATTGAATTGAATGAGATTGCTTGAAATAAATAACCTAAAAGCACTATTTTGAACTCTCCAATTATGCTGCTTTTCGACATAAAAAATGAAAACGTAGACATTGAAACGAATTTGACTTCTTAGCTATAATGCACTTGCATTTGATGTTGTGATTAACATAATATATGGGAAGAATATGCATGAAAATGTCAGAATCAACACGAGAGAACTAAATACAGAATTCTTAAAAAGGCTGCTGTACTTAACAAGTGAGCATACATTTAAATTAATTATTTTATTTACTTTGAAACTTAAAGAATATAATCGTCTTGATCATATTCTCTATTGTTTCGGTAATGACACTAATTTTTAGCAAAATTATAGCTAAAACACACACATTTTCGTCGATGGTATAATTAATTTGGAAAGATAATGGAAATACGTTACATTTACATAAACTTCCCATTTCTTTGGATGTTAGCTTAAAGGAGATGTCCCAAAAAATGAAAAACACGTAGAGACCTAACAAAATAAACGAAATAATATAGCTTTACAATTATAAATAGAAATGTTATTCTTCATAACATTTTGTTTTCGGTAGTTAAGATAACACTAAGTATGACATAATAAAACAATTATTTCAATTTGTGTTCGTTAAATTTTTATTTTTTAATCAAATCCTTTTAGGCAGGTATTTTTGTTAGAGTTTGTGGTACTGATTATCCAATAGCCCCATCTAGGGCCAAATATACTATTTATTATTAAATTAGATAGGATTGTCAACCCAAAAGTAAAAGTTTCATTAAGACGCATAAATATTTAATTTTTCCTGGGGCAAACAATGTATGGGCGGTGGGCCATCTCCTTAACTGCATGTATTCAATTGTAGTAGTTTAATGAATTTAATTATCATCCCTTTCGGTTTTCACACGATACGTCTTTGTCGGTAAAGTGAGAAATAGTGGTAGGTAGGTGGTAGAGTGGCCATGGCCTGCGCGCACCATTGTGCTACGGAGGTCGCTAGTTTTTCAATTGTAAATGGGTCATATTAGCGTTTTATACTTATCTGTATATCTGTATAAGTATTATTTTACCTGTATAAGTAGGGCTACAGCTAGATGTACCGGTTTAATCTGCATGCTGTTTAGTTTCTTCACGAGGATTCTTGGCGTTAAGTCGTCTAAGTTACCTAGATCGGTTATTATTCGAGGAGCCTGTGGAACAAATTTGGTGACATAATATAATAATAAATAAATAAATAAATATTATAGAGCACATGGTACTACGATAACTAATGAATATTTTTATATATATTATACATAAATACCACTGCATCCATGCCACAACAACATTTTTCGGCTGTCAAAATATAATTATGATGTTTACTATAACTGATATTGTTAGTGATAACACTAAGTGTAATAAGCTATCACAATAAATAATAAAACAGTTCTGTTTACAAAATAACACCAAGACGTAGAGGCGTGCGTATGCGTGGAACACCAACCTGCACGTGGGTTATCTGGTCGTGCATATCACGACTACCGTCATGTAACCAGTGAAAAATAGGTTGATGATAGTGATGAAAGTGCTGTGTAAAATGTCATACAGTGAACATGACGTCGTAGAGACGTGCGCATGCATGGAACACTTGAACGTCGGCCATTTGGTCATGCATATCGCGGCTCTCCACGGTCATATAGTACCGGTGCGCCGTGTCGATACGACTTGCAGCGCTGGAGTTTCGCGGGAGATCCTGTATGAGAAAAATTACTGTATTAAACTGTCTTCCAGTGAGAAGCAATACAGTGGGGCTAACCAAAGAAGTAATGCGGAACAGAGTAGCGAAGTGGAGCGAGAAAGTATTGATAGCGCAGTGCCGACAAATCGCGCTCAAGCCTAATGTTAAACTCCCTGACGCGAAGGGAATGCATTTCTATTGCATTCTCACTTCACTCTGCTCTAGTGGACAGACCAGCTAAGACCATTCATCACAATCAGCCGATGGACTTCTACTTGAGGACATAGGTTCGCTGAAAGAATATCTATACACTACATTGTTGAGCAGACTACATCTAGCGGCTTCCTGCAACCTGTCTGTTCGTCCTTGTCAACTAAAAAAAATCAGTTCATAAATGTCGAAGTTATCCGCGAAGACACATAAAAACATTTCCCTCTTTCTGTCTTTTTCCTATAAGAATATGTTATCATATCAAATGCCTGATGTGTACAAACTGCGAAATCTACAATTGCAGCACTTAAATGCCACATATTTGCGTCTCCACAATAATTAAAACATTTAATACATTTATATTAAGTACTAGACTTTATTCTTTCTTCAAAAAAATACTTCCGTTGATGCTACTTAATATTTGGGGTAGGTATGTTACTATGGAAGTACTTCTATGGAGGTAAGGTGAGTAGATCTATCTATTGGAACAAAGGAATTATAACGAGTACAGAACTCACCTTGGCGATGTCGATGAGTTTCATGATGAGTGAGGAGTACACGCGGCGGCTGATGGCGTCCGTGCGACGCGACCGGTAGTTGTCCACTTCCCTGTCAGATTTAGTTACAAGTAATAGACAAAAAATATCGGTCTGTGGGGAAACTGCACCAGTCTTTAACTAATCTTCAGCTGTATACTGTCATTTATTGCCATCTAGCTAGTCGTGATTGGCTTTCTGGTGTTGTGATAAAAGTAGTAATTCTAAGCTGATAGTAACTCCACATCAAAAAGTAGTGTTAGTGGATCCACTACTAAGTAGATGAACAGCATCAAAAGTATTGCAGCAAAATGTTGCATACAGGTGACATGACAGTGATGCTTAAAAATAAAGAGGACAAAAGTCCAATCCAATCCACTGATGATGATGATCATGACGACGACGACGACGACGATGACGACGATGATGATGATGATGATGATCATGACGACGACGACGACGACGATGATGATGATGATGGTGAATAGTTATTTGCCGGACTTTAAATTGCACTAGTACCAGTTTATATAGTATAATTAATTATTCTGATTTTGATAAGCTAGTTTATTCTTCTTATCCTGCTCTTGTCCAGGGTTCACACAAAAGTAAAACCGCTGAGTGCTATATTATTGTGATGTGATGTTTGCTATAATCTTATTCAGAAAATGTTTAATTTTATTAGGCCATTATTATCTACCGTTTCACGATGTACTTGATCAGCAGTGACATGGTGCGATTGAGGTACACTTGGTTCTCCTTCTTCAGATCGAAGAGCAGTTCTCGGTCGAAGTTTGTATCCTGGAAAGCTTCAACGATTGCTTTCGACAGCCGGCGATTTTCTTGAAACAAATCCTATGTAATGTGACGAAATGTCAAACAGTGTCTATAAATTTTATGAATATTCCTATTTTTAACCGACGAAAAAAAACGGAGGAGGTTCTCAATTCGACACGTATATATATATTTTTTAGTGTATGACCACGCATAACTTTTTACAGAGTTGTCCGATTTTGATAATTCTTTTTTTATTTGAAAGAGCATACTTTCAAGGTGGCACCGACTTCATAGATATGCTTAAGTAAATTCAAGCAGCTAAATGACACAGTTATTTTTTGCTTTTTAGTGCGTTTTGAGTCGGTTCTATTTTTATTTAAAAAATTTTATATTAAATCTTTTTCAATTTGGAGTATAAATAAATTTATTTTTAAGGATGCATGACATCAAATGCGGAAATAAATTTGACCGAATTCATTCCCGTCACATGATCTATTTTAAGGTTTCCGTATGAAAGTAAGCGATATATGAAATGCGAGTAATACTTGATATTACAGCATAGATTAAAGACAACTAGATAGAGCCCATAGCGTGTCCACTCGTGAGACAGCAAGACAGCCTTATTGACATGACATGTCAACATTTAAAGTACATCATAAAACTTTATGTTTTAAAATATCGTAAAATACGAAATATTACTTTATATAAGATAGTTTAGTAAACGCATAATACATAAAATTTGCTAAAAAATAACATATCTAAGCTTTAAATCATCAATCAATGAAGTTTATGCCTACTTACGTATGAAACGTAATTCCTTCGATTTTCTATTCGCTGCGACTGTTGCAGCCGAAAATATTACAACCCACCATAGCACGATAACGTTTAAATTAATATAGTAACCGCAAAGTTATATTATTTATCAGCAAATTTAATAAAAAGCTAATAATTGCTCAGATATGTCCCTTGCTTGTCACAAACTCCACTCTTGACAAACAATAAAAACGAACACGCTGAAAGGGACAAAAAATAATCTTGTGTCACTTTCTAATAAAAGCCAAATGAAATAAGTCTGTCACGCTCTTGAACCTACAGCCGCGTTATGACTCCATCTAGTAGTCTTTAATCTATGTATTACAGCATTTTGTGACAGTATTGTGAATATGCCCCGAGTGGGCTCTCGTGTCCCATTGACACTTCGAGATGCCGCGTCTCAAACACGACCGCCAGTCCCAGTTAGATCCTTTTCATTTATGAAGTCATATGCTCTTAATTCAAACTCAAAATTCAAATTAATTTTTTTAGAGTAAGTCTAATTTGCAAAAAAAATTTTTAACAAAAAATAGAACCAACTCAAAACGCACTAAAAAGTAAAAAATAACTGTGTCAATTAGTTGCTTTAATTTACTTAAGCATATCTATGAAGTCTGTGCCAGCCAAGTTTAAGGAACATTTATTTTACGTAGTAAAGCAGTTTGTGGGTTCTAGGTAACGAACGTCCTTAAAGTTGAAACCATGGCTGGCACCGCCATTTATTACTCAAAATGTTAATTTATTCGACTTGTCATCGTCTCTACCTATTTTTAAGTTCCTATATTTTTCATAACACATAATTTAGATGTTTTAAATAGCTAAAAATTTTTGAAGTCAAGAATATTCTCAAATATTTTTAATGTAAATGGCTACGAAAACTCGTAAAATACTAATAACATGTCACTAACTTTCGAGCAAGTTAACGATTGTTGATTTTTAACCGACGAAAAAAAACGGAGGAGGTTCTCAATTCGACACGTATATTTGTTTTTTTTTTTTTTTTTTTTTTTATGTATGACCACGCATAACTTTTTACAGTGTTGTCCGATTTTGATAATTCTTTTTTTATTAGAAAGGGCATACATCCAAGGTGGTCCCATTGTCCTCATGTTAGGATCTGCTGATGATATCCTGGGAAAATTGAAGGAACTCTTCAAATTTTGGAGGCACGCTTACAGCGATTTCGGTTTTTGACTCGGTATCGGTAGCTTTTTGGCTACTAGTGCCATATAATATACTATGACAGTATAGTACAAGTACTGTACGTGGCGATAAATCACAAAAAAGTAAGAAATAAAATTTTTTAACAAAAATAGAACCGACTCAAACGCACTAAAAAGTAAAAAATAACTGTGTCATTTAGTTGCTTTAATTTACTTAAGCATATCTAGGAGTCGGTGCCAGCCAAGGTTTTTACTTTCAAGGACGTTACCTAGAACCCACAAACTGCTTTACTACGTAAAATAAATGTTCCTTAAACTTGGCTGGCACCGACTTCATAGATATGCTTAAGTAAATTAAAGCAACTAAATGACACATTATTTTTGTTAAAAAATTTTATTATATTAAATAATGTTTACAAAACTCATCAAGTTTAAATATATTTTCATACAAAATATCCAATAATAATTTTAACCGATATTTGCGTAGACTGTTAGATATTAAAAAGCAAATAAAGACGTAATTACCTCGTTGCCGTGCGCAAAAACAACACAAAAAACACAAAGTGTCATCACATTGTTAAACACACTCATTTTCCCTGTAAAATGTCCACATTAACAGCCTATGTCCATGTTATATTCAGTAACACGTTTCTATAAAGCCTCCTCAGATGTGCCGACCTAAAAAATATTTAAAATTGCGCGTCGTACCGATTAGCTGGATAACAGAATGAAATTGTATATTATTGTAATTATACGTAAGTAAATAATGTAAATGTAATTTATTACAATTAAAAATGAACTGTCAGGTTTTAACATTTATTATGATACAATTTTAGCATAAAATAGTTAAAGTTACGCCAATGCCTTTAAGTTTATGGACTATTTGGATAAAATCATGAATTTGGCCTAATAAATTAAAAACCATTAAATATTAATAATTTCAATAAAAAACAGTTAAACCCTAAGGGCAGATTTTGCTATTTAATTTTATTAAAAGCTGCCCTTCTTTCTACCTTTCGTAATACTTATCGTATGTGTATAATAAAAACACTTTTTTAAATTGCGCTAAAAACTAGTAATTTGCCAACTCACCAACAGATATATAAGAAAGCTGTTTGCCAACCTCCATTGGATTTTACGTTGGTGCGTCTGTAAACGCTGTAAAACAGTTTTCAGCAAATTCCACTTTAAAATTCCACCCGGAGAGCTCTTGCACGTAAATGGAGCCAAAAATTTTAAAACGTGTTTCAGTTACGTCTCGTTCCGAAATAGTTTCTGAAGCCGGGCTCTATTGCACGCTCTGTAAATTGAATGTTATGTTCTACTTGATAATGTACAAATATAAAAAATATATGTTTTATGAGGTTTTATGTAAACTTGTGAGACATAATTTTCTTCATTTACTTCTACGACTTTAGGATAAAGTTTTTATTGGATGATGTTTTTATGTTATATACTAGATGAATATAAGAGTAACCTAAGACGAAAATTTAATTAAACTTCTCCAACTGTTGGTCTAGAAGTCTCTTTGTCAACCAGACCTTTGTCACCTTTCAGAGTCTATATTCATAGCAACTATGAAGATTAGCCCATTGTGGCTTGGGGAGGTAGTAGGTTACAAAAGTCCAGGTCTTCATTATCAAACTTATATACGATTTTTTTTAATTTTTTATCTGGATTAATGACTGACATCATGTCCTAGTCGCTATAAACTTTGTGTTGAAAAATACTAATATATTTATTAAAGTACATAATAATATATTAAAGTTTCAGGGTCTCTATCGAAGGACTGCCAAGAAGCTAAGGTGATATTTTTTTTTATTAGTTACACCATGACTGTAATCACACTTGGTTGTGAGTCATAAAATCTTAGATGAAAGCGTCCTGACTAATTAGGGGTAGGATAAAAACGCCCCTTTCGGTTTCTATAAAATATCGTACCGGAACGATAAATCTTTTTCGTGCGTCGTCGTTTCGTTTGGTACGTTTTTGACGGCAGGGTGGTAACTAGCCATGGCCGAAGCATCTAAACAGCCAGATCTGAATTATTAAGAAATAACCGGCTGGGAATTGAACCTAGGGCTTTCGTCTTATAAATCCACCTTGCGTACCGCTGCGCTATATGCTCAAAGTCTCGCTACTGATGACCAAATGAACGTACAAAATGAATATAGCGATGTGTATGTATATTTATTTACTTATTTTTTACAAATACCAACAATGAATATGTGTAAGTATCGTCATTTTATACTTTTAGCTGTGTTCCTAATCTACAAATGAGCCGAACACCTTAAGTTGAAAACTTGTACGTACCGAGCAAAGTCTATCAACAACAGTAGTGCAGTATTAAAATGCTGTAAAACATATCGTCAGGTTGGTGCAAGCAATAAAACGAGATTGTTTTATGTCGCCATTTTGTTTCGGCGGCGAGTTATGACGGTTTCGATGACGCTGTTCACACTTCCGCCAGGGGGTGTTGTGTTCGGTTTATCGCACTAATGTTTTGTGCAACATTTCAAAAATATTCAAAGCTATAGCAATGTTTACTTTATGTACAGCTTTAAACGATTGGATTTCAGATTTTCACTATCAGCCTGTCCTATTACAGAATAAGTAATAATAAGTTAAGATCCACCAGATTTTTCAGATACGGGTTAACTGGCTTAGGGTGATATTTTTTTTAATGGCTACAAGTTGGCCCTTGACTGCTATCACAACTGATGTTAAGTGATGATGCAGTCTGAGATAAATAAATAAATAAATATTATAGGACAATAACACACATCGCTATATAGCCCCAAAGTAAGCGTACTCTTAAGTAGCTTGTGTTATGGTGCTAAGATAACTGATGAATATTTTTATATATATTATACATAAATACTTATAATAAACATATAAACACCCAGACACTGGAGAACATCCATGCTCATCACACAAACATTTTTCCAGATGTGGGAATCGAACCCACAGCCTAGGACGCAGAAGCAGGGTCACTACCCACTGCGCCACTCGGCCGTCAAATGATGAGATGGAAGTGGGCTAACTTGTTAGGAGTAGGATGAACATCCACCCCCTTTCGGTTTCTATACGACATCGTACCGGAACGCTAAATTGCTTGGCGGTACGTCTTTGTCGGTATGGTGGTAACTAGCCACGGTGAAAGCCTCCCACCAGCCAGACCAAGACAAATTAAGAAAAATCTCAATCTGCCCCGCCGGGAATTGAACCCAGGACCTCCGCCTTATATATCCATCGCGCATACGACTGCGCCACGGAAGACGTCGAAAATTTTTTGATTTTGTAATCTCATCATATATTAATCCCATTCACATATTAATACCATTGATGGGAACCGAAGGTCTAAGGAAACAAAGCATAAGAAAAAAAGGTTATACTACATACCTACTACTACCTTTTTTTTTAAAGCTATTGTATAGCTTCTATCGCGGGCCTTGAGCGTGGAGACCGAATACAGAAATTCCGTAACGACGAACCCTAACACCCCCTGAGTATCAAAAACATAATATCAAAAGCACAATTTCGGCAACGACGTCATCGGGGAACTGGCAGCATAAAGTATCTGAATGATTATATAGAGACAGTGATCCTCGGTTCAGCAATTCTTTTTTTAAAGTGTGATATTTCAAAAAGTAATTTTTTTTTAAATTAATGAATTTTTGCAATATCACGTTGAAAAAAAAAATTGCACACGTCCCCCGCGTCTCTCTCCCCATTTACAGCCGCTATTTTGGAAATCCATATAGCCTATGTCACTTCCACAATTTAGGTAAACTAAGTTGATGAAAAATGCTATGCAATAGCTTTCAGCAGTCTCGGTGCCACACGTCGTTCCGGGGAAATCGACAAACATACCCAACATTTGAGAGAAAAGTCAAGTTATGTGGGATTTTTGCCTACTAAAACCCCCTCGGTGGCCATCTCAGTACTATCAGGGAGACTCTGGGATCTCTATGAACCAACGAATACCAGTGCCTCCCTATACCTACTACTATCTAGGATTGAGTTCACGATTTGGGCCGAATACCTAATATAGTATCAAATCGTTATTACCATTTTCAAAAGGATATTTATAGCAAAACTCTTGTTAAGGGACGCAAGCGGCAGGACGTTTATGTATTAAATCAACTTCAATCTCAATCATTGCAATCATGCCTAGATGCTTCGATGAACGCCCTAGATTACTTGGGAATAAATAGAAGAAAACTTGTCTTTCATTTTAAATTTAATCAGTAAATAACTTATTTTCTATTTCTAAAGCTGTAGTGCCTTTACGGGATGAGGAATGTAAAACTTCGATTGATGAATTTTTTATCTCGGCGTACGTTAAAGTTACATTTGACGAATACCGTAGTGCAGCAGCATTTGCGGTGGATATATGGAGGTTCTAGGTTCGATTCCCGGCAGGGGAGATTGAGATTTTCCTAATTGGTTCAGGTCTCGTAAGTAGGTGGTTTCGGCTGTGGCTAGTTACCATCGTGACGACAAAGACATACTGCAAACCCACTTAGTGTTCCGATAGAATGTCGTGTAATACAAATTATCGATGTAGCTACAGTTTTAACGACCACTCTGACGGAGTTTCTAATGTCCTTGGTTCGATTCCCAGCTTGGATCAATTTAAGATTTTATATTGTCGACAATGGCTCAGGTCTCGTCTGATGGTAGATTTCGGTTAAGGCTAGTTACCACCCTACAAAAATGCACCGCTAGGTGATATTGGGTTCCGTGATGCCGCGTAGACAAGTTTAAAAAACGTTCTTCTTTTTCTAGCCTGGTACCATCTTAGACTGCATCTACACTTAACATTAGGTGAGGTAGGTAGCAATCAAGCCTGCTTGCCATTGAATAAAATAAAGTACAGAGCGGAATAGTATGGGTGCATCCCATTAGTACCCCATACCGTAGTTCTATAGAACTGTTGGGACATTTTCCGTGATGTCAAATTATATCCCAATAGTTCTATATAGTACTGTAGTATAGTTTTTGCTCTTGACTTTACTTATAGCATAGTTATAAACTTTATATTATTTTAATTGATATTTCATTTTATTTTTAACAAAAAAATATCCTTTGCGACACAAGCTAAGTTGTTAAAACCAAGTAGTAGTCGTGTCTAAAAAAATATTCTCTTATTTTAGAAGTTACAGGGGCGACACATTTTACTACTTTGGAAGTATATTTCACACAAACTATTCAGTTTAGAAAAAAAATATATTTAAAACCTCATTATCATTTTTAAAGACCTATCCATAAATACCCCACACGTATGGGTTTAAAGAAAAAAAAATTCGTGTTCCAGTTCTAAGTAGGTACGGGGAACCCCCAAAACTTATTGGTTTTTTTTTCTATTTTTGTATGAAATGTTGTGTGAAGGAATAAATCTATTTAGTAAATTTCACTAGTATAGTTCTTATAGTTTCGGAAAAAGTGGCTGTAACACACAGACGGACAGAAAGACTTTACAAATCTATAAGGATTCCGTTTTTTGTCTGTGATTTCATATTATACTTATAAAAACTAGGTAATTTCTGTGTAAAAAAAAAAATACAAACAAGATGTTGATATCGACATTTCTTTAATTTTGTCCCATTAGTTCTACTAAACTCTAATATGGTGTATCAACAGTTCTATAGAACTAAAATTAGGGGGTATTACTGGGATGCACCCAATAGTATTAAGAGAAATACTATTTTCTTTACCGCAGTCGGAAAAACGTCTACAGAGGTCAAACATCTGTAATGAGATATTTTAAGCGAACTTTTTTGCGCGTTTTCCGCGGCGACATATAGAGCGTTGGAAACGAATTCGTTGGGGCGGAAAAGAGGCGGAAATTGAATCGCGTTCGGCGAATATTCGCGATAACTTCGCGGACGGCGCGCGGTTTCGTATCATATCGGAATATCGCCATCGGTATCGAAATGCCACAATGATTTTTTTTATTCTATCATCTCATATTACTGGAAACGTCGGGGCGTTTTGGTCAGGTTATTATCAGTTATTTCTCATTTATTTATTTATAATTATTTTTAAATTTTTTAACAATGCTTATAAAATTTTAAGAAGAACACTATTAAAAATATATAAAAAAATCTAGTCCGCCTGCTGCGGGGCCCGGGGGTTTAAGCAACCGGTAGTCAGGGCTCCAGAGTGAGGAACCTCCTCACAATACGCGCCGTTTCAAGAATCACCGCCTTCTGTATCCGACGCTTGATGTAACAACTAAGCGAAAGCTTTTTAAGATGTTGGTCAAAGCTTTTCGCTATAAGACCGTTGACTGAAACGACTATAGGAACAATCATTGTTGAATCAACATTCCACATGGCGGTAATCTCATGAGCAAGGTCCAAGTATTTTAATACTATTCCTTTTCAGCTTTCACCAGATTATCGTCATGTGGAACAGTAATATCAACAATCATTGCACGGCGCGTTTATCGATCAATTATCACTATATCAGGTCTATTGGCTACAATATATTGGTCCGGTTATTTTCAAGAACTGACGCTGGGTCGTATCATTAGCATTATCATTAGCCTATTTGAAATCAGGGCACTTTTCTATCAGAAGTAATCTGGAGATTCAACACACCACGCTACTCAAAAGCGGGTTGCGTGTGAATTTGACAATGTTTAACCCTTCATGAAGAGACATTCGAAAGATAATCATCATCACCATCATCATCATCGTCATCATCATCATCACCATCATTCACCGTCGTCATCATCGTCATCGTCAACATCGTCATCGTTGTCATCGTCATCATCGTCATCGTCATCATCGTCATCGTCATCATCATCATCGTCATCATCATCATCAAGAGTACAATGTTATTAAGGGTACACTTTTCTTATAAATATTATTTATTTTTTACTTTTTAGTGCGTTTTGAAGTCGGTTTAATTTTTTTTTATCACTATCTCGGGCAGCGAGCATGCGTGTCACCTTATGTTAAGCGATTACCGCCGCCCATGTACATTTGTAACACTAGAGGCACTGCTAATGCGTAGCCCACCTTTGAGGAATTGGTATATTCGCCCTTTAAATACCCCCATGTTAAAATTGACAGAAAATACTGCCGCAGTAAGTTGATTCCATAGTTTGCAAATTTTTCGCTTATTTATTTATTTAAAAGAACGCTAACAATATAAATATTTAACATTGTTATTAAATATTAGGTAGATTACTACTTCTGATATTTATATCAATCATAAGCGCTCATATCAGTCACACAATAAAAATGTCAAGTAGAAAGTTGACTCTACTTTCCTGAATGAATACATAAAAACAAACTTATCTTAAATTACCCAAAAAACTTATTTCTAGGTACTAAAAAATAACACAAAAAGAAAATATAAATTAAATACTAAAAAATTATTAATTAAGAATTACAATTGAAATTAAAATTAAATTGAATTGAATTAAATTAGGTTGTACATAACCAGCCATCCAGGGCTTAAAACGCAGATGGGTCTTTGACTTTATTAACTGTTATTTCGATTTAACTGGTTCGTTCGGTTTAAAACATACTAACATTAAATCGTGTCTTACGTTATGACCTTAAGGCTCCGTATTGAGGCTTCAAGTTCTTCACACACAGTTACAGGTTACAGGTAATGTAAATCCGTAACTAATGTTCTTACATTGTACAAGATTGTACAATCGATATGCGTAGTGTGTGTCGGTCGGTTGACCGGTGTCGGCGGGCGTGTCGGTAAAATGATGCGAATAATATTGTGCGTCGGCGATGCGTGTGTCTGTGTTTGTGTAGTGAGCCATGTTGCTGTGGGCGATGGTGCTGTTCCTGCTGTTTCTGTTTCTCTCTGGTCACATTCAGGGGCTTGCATGGAGACATAGCTTCAGGTAGACTCTAGCAACATCATATTGTCAGTCTGTTACAAGGACAGGTGCCTCCTTATGGGAGAGGGGATTTGGAGTTTAGACCCACTACGCTGCTCTAATGTTGGCGGGCTTAAGGCGGGTGATAATGTTTGTTTACTTAACGATCACTTAATGTTCCCTTCACACAAGCACGGGGGGTGCATCCCACATATCATAGGAGATAGAATTTCTAGGTACATTTTTAATACTCTCTCTAATAGCTCTATTTGAGTACTAGTAGAGTCGTTGTTACTCGCCATTCG
This sequence comes from Mycalesis mineus, assembly GCA_034621355.1. Classification (NCBI taxonomy): domain Eukaryota; kingdom Metazoa; phylum Arthropoda; class Insecta; order Lepidoptera; family Nymphalidae; genus Mycalesis; species Mycalesis mineus. The sequence goes on along the minus strand of CM067884.1, from coordinate 19,441,517 downwards.
ACATTGCAACAGTATAGTGGGTTCTAGCTGAAGAAACCTCAACTTTTATTGGAGAGAGATTACACTGTGAGCTTTATAGGAGGCTAAAATATCCGAACAAATGCCATTGCTTATTTCTGTGTTCGGTGCATACTTATTAGGGTAGATAATATAAAAAAAAGGTTGTAGGGGTCTCTGGTTGATCGAATTATATGTGGTGTGTAATATCAGCTAGACTAAATGCTGGTTCCAGCAACAATTACTAAAAACATATAATACATATTGTTATTTTAATGTAGGCTCTAGTAAAATCGAAATTTAAGTAAAGTCAACAATGTTAGCATTTCGTCTAATCCCAAACAAAGTACAGACGGTAAGCTAGTAGTTTGTCTCATAAAAGTACCCTAAGTGATAACTTGGTGTCGTAAAATATCACAAATATCATGTTCATCATTTTATGACATTATAAAGGAGAGTATACACTCGACGTGAAATTAGCAGTCAACTATAGCAGGCTTATTGACAGCCTTACTTTATAGAATGGTATGTAGAAACGTTAAAAAAAATTAAAATTAAATAAACTTAAAAAAAAAATAATAGAAACGTAAAACTTGTTGTATTTTGTTACTGAGGTAAGAGACAATTAAATCTAGTGCAACATGTCTAATGCCGTAGTGGCTGATCTTAAGTGATTAATTTTACGCTTACGTTTTAACAAACTCATGTCTGTAGAAAACAGGCGTAAGTTTTTAGACATGGCTTTCTTTTATAAAATCATGAACGGCTTCATGGATTCACCCGAAATACTTGTAGACTGTTTTTACAAGTTTTAACTTTATTTTAGCCTTTTTTTTTTTCGCTGGGAACTTTATTTTAGCCTGGCGTAATATATAGGTTGCGTAATTACTTTTTTTTGAGACCGGACATAAGAAAAATAATTTTTTTTTGCCTTTTGCCAATATAATTATCAAAAATAACTCAAAACAAATGACACCAACTGCAGGGAGAGATAATGAAGGTCTTCTCCGCTCGATCTCTTTAGCGCCACGCCGTCACGCCGTGTTTCGTCATGCCATTAAAGTTTATTTTACCTACTGTTAAGGCGCCAATAGATATTTCACATAAATTTCATGTAAAATCTAAAAAAAGTGTGTCTAAAAAACCTATTAAAAAGGTTAGTCGAGTCTACGTAGTGTGTACGCTACCTTAGTATTTCGGTGAAGTCGTTATGGAGCTATGAACGTTTCATGACCTCTTGAGTGTCCCAATACTAAGCCAATAACAGACCTTCTGTCATAAGCTTCATATAATTAACTAGCTAATGCCCGCGACTTTATTCGTGTTTTTGGGTAAAAGTAGCGTATGTGTTATTCCAGATTGTAATATATTCGTGTCACATTTCATTAAAATGCGTCTCGTAGTTTTGTATAAAAAGTAACAGGCATCCACATCAATTATGATCAGTGTTGTCAAGTCCTCTATAATTTTTTTTATCGACTACAAGTTGGCCCTTGACTGCTATCACACCTGATGTTAAGTGATGATGCAGTCTAAGATGGAAGCGGGCTAACTTGGAATGGGAGCGAAAATCCACACCTCTTTCGGTCTCTGAAGAGTTCCTTCAATTTTCCCAGGATATCATCATCAGATCCTAACATGATGACAATGGGACCACCTTGGAAGTGTGCCCTTTTCTAATAAAAAAGAATTATCAAAATCGGACTACTCTGTAAAAAGTTATGCGTGGTCATACATAAAAAAAATATACGTGTCGAATTGAGAATCTCCTCCGTTTTTTTCGTCGGTTAAAAAAACGGAACGCAGCCGCAATGGTGCACAAATTTTACAATACAAGCTTTAGTAAAATAACCGAGTTATTGGAATCAAAAGGGGCTTACTTTGACGGCCTCTATTTCTTAGACGGAGGTCCCGGGTTCGATTCCCGGTAGGGTCGATTGAGATTTTCTGAATTGGTCCAGATCTGACTGGTCGTCAGCCTTTACTAATTTGCCCCCTGCCGACGAAGACTTACCGCCAAGGGATATAGCGTTCTGGTACGAAATCGTGCAGAAACCGAAAGGAGTGTGGATTTTATACTACTCCTAACAAGATAACCCGCTTAGATATTACATTGCATCATCACTTACCATTAGGTGAGATTGCAGCCAAGCGCTAACTTGTAATTAATAAAAAAATGTCATCTATCATATCATCTCCGGACGAGACAATATATTCATATAATTACAGTCGAGCTTCTATTACAGGTAACTTCGTTTGACTATCAATCAGTAGCTGTCGCATTTATAATATTACTAGAACTGCCCGCGAATTCGTCCGCAAGAAATTTTCTTTCTTAAACTATAAACCTTTCTCTTGAATCACTCTTGATGACAATCGTATAAAAATCCATTACGCAAACATGGTTGCGTTGGGAAGCAAACGACATAGAAAAAAAATGTATGGAAGTCTGCCCCAGAAATGATATACGTAATTAAATAGTACAAATCTTCTATTTAAATAGTAATAAAGTTACTTGTAGCTAATCAGTCGCTGGTAAAAATTGTGAAGATTGATAAAAGTTGACTTTTCATAATAATAGACGGTCACGTGATTCAAAACGCGAAAAATTCCATTGAAATTCTTATATTTTTGATATATTTTCAAGTGATTGCTATGAAACACGGGTAGTTGTTTAAAATTCATTGCGTATTTAAATAAAATAGTTAAATATGAGCATACGTTTGGACAGCCTGGGGCAAATTATGGCAATGTCTTTTGTTTTAACTATTAAGCTATGTATTACCATTTTAAAACAAAATATTTTAAGTAGTTTAGTTTCACCTAAGCATATTTTTTTGTTATGCAATAAATATTTAAAATAACCATTACTCTAGAAATAGCCACTAAGAATCCCCAGTTTCAGACGCTATTGGATAATCATTGAAATAGTTTATTTGTAGACGATTGTTCGCTCTAATTGTTGTTATTTATACGGCTATTAACCCAGTTTTAAGACATGACATGTTTAAAGCGTTTATTTGTTTGCCAGAAAGCGGCGAAATGCTTTAAAATGTATACATTTTTAGCAGCCAATGTGTCATTGTATTCCAGTTTATGATACGACGATCAAATAAACGAATCGATTTATTTATAAAAAGTTATTAATTTGGTAATATTTTATATTATTTTTGTGAATTTGGGCAACTGATAATGATTTATGATACTTTGGCTCGTGTTTTTAATCGATTTCAAAAGAGGTCACTGTTTTTAACCGACGAAAAAAAACGGAGGAGGTTCTTAATTCGACACGTATATATTTTTTATGTATAACCACGCATATAACTTTTGTCAGAGTTGTACCGATCTTGACAATTCTTTTTTTATTGGAAAGGGCACACTTCCAAGGTGGTCCCATTGTCATCATGTTAGGATCTGATAATGATATCCTGGAAAAATTGAAGTACCTCTTCAAATTTTATAGGCACACTTGCAGCGATTTCGGCTTTAGTGTATCGGTAGCTTTTTGGCTACTTGTGCCGTATAATATACTATGACAGTATAGTACGAGTACGTTACGTGGCGATAAATCACTAAAAAAGTAAGAAATTTTAACTTGTAAAACTTCTCAGTTGTTCTCAAAAAGTACTAATCCGATTTGGGTACAGCAGATAAACCTATATGAAGATACCTTTCATGTTGAATACCACCACCAAATAATTAACTCCGTAAAAATAAAATAATGATATTTCCAAAAACCTCCTTTTTATCTCCCCTACTATAACAAAGCAAGGAAGCATACATAAAGTGTTACTTGTATAAAATGTATTCTAAATAGTCTAAAAAATGTAGCATCATAGCTTATATGGGTTCATTCATAAATTATGTACTTGAATTCGTAAGAGTCTATAGGTGACCAAACATAAATATTCAGTCAGGCTATATTATTTCGTCGTGGCCAATATTTTTTTTTGTTTAATCCTACTGAGTGATAATACTGAGGCTTAGATAAAATGAATCTAATTTTTTCTTAAGTCTTACGACGTCTGCGACAGTCTGCGATAACATTTACACGATGGGATCATTGGCCAAAGTAGACGGTAGTGCGGCCACTAAGTTAATTGTGCTCTTTCATTTCTACAGCTTCTACGATACTAGTATCATAATTTTCTACCTGTACGTTTGTATATAATTCGTCATATAGAAAAAGAGTCATGACAACATATATACAAAAATGATTAAAGTTATTTATTTAACTTGTACCGTTCAAGATAGAAAGCATTGCAAATGATTAATAATTGAAAAAATATTGTTAGTAATCAATAATAATGAAATGTATTTAGTAAAAATTGAGTGTTTGTCAGTCTCCTACTACACCAAGCACTCCTACCATAGATGTATTGAAGGGTAGGCACATGTGAAGTTTAGACCATGGCGGCTTTGGTAAGATGGATTGGATGGACCCTCAATCGTTCAATTAAAAATACAACTTTAGGACTGGCAAATTTCAAATTTTTATAACATGATGACATTCTGGATATCGCAATTGGCTATCACTGGCTGATACAATTAACGTCCTTACATTTAAGATAGAGTCACCTAAAGGTTAAAAAACTTACGCACTAAAAAGTAAAAAATAACTGTCATTTAGTTGCTTTAAATTACTTAAGCATATCTATGAAATCGGTGCCAGCAAGTTTATACTTTAAAGACTTTACCTAAACTTGTATGGCACCGACTTCATAGATGTGATTAATTAAGTTAAAGTAAGTAAATGACGTAGTTATTTTTTACTTTTTAGTGCGTTTTGAAGGCGTTTTTATTTTTTGTTAAAATTTTTAGTGATTTATCGCCACGTACCGTACTCGGACTATACTGTCATACATTATACGGCACTAGTAGCCAAAAAGCTACCGATACTTACACAAAAACCGTAATCGTTGCAAGTGTGCCTATAAAATTTGAAGAGTTTCTTCAATTTTCCCAGGATAGTATCATCTGATCCTAACATGATGGCAATAGGATCATCTTGAAGTATGCCCTTTCTAATAAAAAATTAAATAAAAGAATTATAAAATCGGACAACTCTGAAAAAAGTTATGCGTGGTCATAAAAAAAATATATACGTGTCGAATTGAGAACCTCCTCCGTCTTTTTTTTCGTCGGTTAATAAAACTATATAATACTTATCTATGCAAAAGTAACTAAAACAAATGTAAAACCACGTTCAGCGCTTGTATAACGTAATTGGCTTATATCTAACCGCGCGGAGTCACCGGGCCAAGTTCAAAGGAATTACCCCTATTTACTCCATAGGTTCCTTTCGCCGCAGGTATTAAGGTCAACACGCGACTCGACCTTTTTCTGAAATAGACAAATAAATTATCACTACATTATAATAATTAATAAACTCCTCGGCCTCGTCTGTCTGTTTGTTCGCTAAAAACTTAAAAAGCACTGATCGTATTTTTAAGTGGTTTTCAGCAACATACAAAGTAAATTATGAGAAACATTTTACTGTACAACTTGGTAAGATTTCGTGTAATTTTAGAAATATGACGATGAAAACGTTAGACGATTTGAAATTAAAAATATGAACTAAAGGACAGTGGGATATTTCTTTATTTATAGATCTGCAGAAAAGCAGGCAATGTCTTAATATCATTATAATTCTTTAACTCGCCGTCATCTATCAAGTTAAGAATAAATATATAATTTCTAGACAAGTGCGATCTACTAAGAGTTACTACCTATATTAAACGACATTACACTAATCTATATGAAAAAATAAGATTTAAATGTTTTAACTAACACTGATAAAATTGTAACTACCCCCTGTAAAGTTAACTGATCGACCGCTCTTATTCAGTTGTCGTAGGTACATGTTAGATGGCGCTGTATCGTAGATAGGCGCTAAGCTGCCAGTGTAGCGACAACCGTCCGATGGGAAAGACGTCCGGCGGTCGGCCTGAGCCAGGAGTACGCTCGCACAGAGTAAATAATCGCAGGTGATTTCGATTATTATACAAAGGGCATGACTAATAAAAGCTAATTAAATTAACGCTATCATTTATAATAACAAATAAATAATTATGCAGCTTTCTATACGCATGATATATCGCTTTCAGCTGTTTACAAAGGTATGCATAATTTCTGAAATTTAATGTTTAATTACAACTAATTAAATAAGCGCTTTTGAAAACACACCTAACCTGCTTGTTAAAACTAACTTCGAAAACGCTTGAAATCTTTATTTATTCTATATATAGTTTGTTAGCACTTCAAGTTCAGAAATTAATCAAAAGTAAGCAGCCATACTTATTATGGTAAGTTTATAAAATGTTTCGTGAAATAAAATACGATTTATAACTTACTTACTGATTTATAACTTATAAAGACTGGGCTCAAAATTGTTAATTAACAACATTGAAGCATATACATTCAATGAAGACATCTTTCTTTTTAATTTTATGAAATTATACAATTTATATATTTGTAGATTGTAAAATGTAAGTATAGTCCAGTATAACTAGGTCCGAAATCAAAATTGTATGTACAACTTTGCATTATGTCTTTAATGTAGTTAAATTGTAATGTTCAGACTACATAAACTGAAACAATGTTTAAGGGTTTGAATGGCCGCAATCACTGTTAGGTTAAAAAAATAAAGTGTTTACTCGCAAGTGGGGAAATAAAAAAAATGTAGAGCTTAAAATTTTACAGTACCAATTTTACTTAAAAAGTGGTATGTATGAAATATAAATAAAAAGATCCGCCGCTTCTTGCCTCTGACAAAAGGAGAGCCGGCCACACATACCCGGCTGCTATTATTTATTTAATATAAATAAAAAAAAATCGTTTATTTATATTAAACTAAAACTCATTTTTTTAGCGACTACAAGTTGGCCTTTGACTGCTATCACACCTGATGTTAAGTGATGATGCAGTTTAAGATGAAAGCGGGCTAACTTTTTAGGAGAGGGACGAAAATTCACACCCCTTTCGGTTTCTACACGAAATCGTGCCGGGACGCTAAATCGCTTGGCGATACGTCTTTGTCGGTAGGGTGGTAACTAGCCACGGCGAAAGCCTCCCACCAGCCAGACCAAGACAAATTAAGAAAATTTTCAATCTGCCCCACCTCCGTCTTATAAATCCACCGCGCACACCACTGCGCCACGGAGGTCGTCAAAAACTTACTTGTAAACAATAAACTACTTGTGGACAACTGTAATTAAAACAAAAATATTAAGGAAAAATGTAATGTCAAATGTGGTGCTGATAGTTCGAAATCTAAATCAATTATCCTCAAGTAAGAGGAATTAAAAGGAACAATCATTGATAATATTCATGTCCTCTTTTCTGTGGCTCGCTAACTAATAACCACAGTAAACCAATACCATTATTATCAGCCTATTAAAAGCCTAGACTGGACCAGGCCAACCCCTTTCATAGGAGAGGAGATATGGAGCTTAAACCCTTCACGCTTCTCTGATGTAGGTTGGCGGGTTTAGGGTGATAATGTGTTACATAGGGCTATTATTATTAAACAATCACTATCAGATGTTCATGTCGTAGCCACATCGTAGATTTACTAATTTCATGAAATGCTCGAGAATTTCATGAAATGGCCGCGTCTCATGATGTGGCCAACTCAATTTGACCAGATCGTTAAATCGTCTATGTTTCACGATTTTGTCATCCACGTTGGGCCAAATCATATAAATAGGGGCTAGGTAATGTTTGCATAAAGATTATATGCAATTTATAAATGCCATAATAATAATTGAACATGATATTTTATCCGTCCTACCCCGCCCAGCCCGGGGCTTCTATTTATGGGTGGTTTACAAAAAAAATAATTTTGACCACTTCATAAAGTAATGAAGTAGTCACGCGTTAAGTTGGCCACATCGAGAAACGTTTTTGTATTATTGATCTGCCCAAACCATATCATGATGTGGACAATAGACAGGCAAACAGTTCATGAAACGCGGCCATTTCAAGAACTATTCCAGCATTTCATGATATGAGCAAATCAACGATGTGGCTACGACATTGATAATAGTGATGGGAACATGACTTGCAGACCATGGCGCGGAAGTTTAATTACACCAATTTACTGACTTCGGGACTTTTTAAAAGAAAGGGAAATTAAGTATTAGTCCACAGGCCGTCTATGGATTTAAACCCAGGATTTTGTGTTCTGTAGCCGCATAGGATAACAGCTGGATCAACGAAGCTGTCACACACACGGTATAGTCTACCTGAAATTATAAATAAATTTGTAAGGTCTAGAGAGAGTCGGACACTCTTTACCGACTTAGCCCAAAAATGATATCTCAATAAAAACCTCAAAAATGTTTTATATTTCATTAAATACTAACTTTGTGTATATCTGAAATACTCAATATTATATACAGTCAAAAGTCAAACTGAAAGTTTCAAAAGTTCATTTTTTTTATCGACTACAAGTTAGCCCTTGACTGCTATCACACCTGATGTTAAGTGATGATGCAATCTAAGATGGACGCGGGCTAACTTGTTAGGAGTTGGATGAAATCCACACCCCTTTCGGTTTCTACACGACATCGTACCGGAACGCTAAATCGCTTGGCGGTACGTCTTTGTCGGTAGGATGGTAACTAGCCATGGCGAAAGCCTCCCACCAGCCAGACCAAGACAAATTAAGAAAAATCACAATCTGCCCCGCTGGGGATCGAACCCAGAACCTCCATCTTATAAATCCACCGCGCATACCACTGCGCTATAAAGGTCGTTAAAAGTGCTTATAACAAAGCCTACTTTTACTTGTAGTATTATTTCATAAATGATTATTGTTTTTTTTTAATTTTGAACCCAGAACCTCATTGAGCCGCCTAGGCTAAACAATCGCGGCAGCTCTAATAACATTACAATATACTTTAATAAACAAGAACCATAACACTGTAAAATGAAGCAAACAAATTCATTTGTAGAGGTGGATCGTAAACATAATTACACGCTTTTTAATTAAAAGCTCGCTAATTAAATACACCGGAGTCCGGAGCTATGGTGATTGCACCGCTGCGAACGACGATTACATGGTGGAAAATTTAATTAATGGCCATTCTTTATTTTTGGCAGTTTTCAATCTACATTATGTATCAAAATATAATAGATCAAAGTTCGGGTTAGTTACATCATTTACCTTTATAGATCGATGTTTACAGACATACATTCGCTACATTTTTTGTTCAGGTCACGAAGTCTTGAGTTCTTGTCCTAGCTTGAGCTATAACGTAGTGAGTGTTCTTCCACGAAATAAGAATAAGAATATATTTATTTGAGAAGTTACAGATTAGTTTATACAATTTTGACGACCTCCATGGCGCAGTGGTATGCGCGGTGGATTTATAAGACGAAGGTCCTGGGTTCGATTCCCGGCGGGGCAGATTGAGATTTTTCTTAATTTGTCTTCGTCTATCTGGTGGGAGGCTTTCGCCGTGGCTAGTTACCACACTACCAACAAAGACGTATCGCCAAGCGATTTAGAGTTCCGGTACGATGTCGTGTAGAAACCGAAAGGGGTGTGGATTTTCGTCCCACTCCTAACAAGTTAGCCCGCTTCCATCTTAGACTGCATCATCACTTAGCATCAGGTGTGATAGCAGTCAAGGGCCAACTTGTAGTCGATAAAAAAAAATTAAACCCTGGCCCCTAAACTGGGTAAGCCCTATCTTAGGGACCAACTACCTAGTACTTCGGAGAGCACAATAAGGTGTCGTAACTGGTCATTGTCCCCTCTTCTATAAACTATCAATGTAGGTTGATATTGATAATGATAAAAATAATGAACCGTCATCGTCCAAACAGGCGGAAACTGAGCTAATGGTTACAATAAATAAATAAATAAATAAATAGTTTTTACAGGACTATTACAAACATCGCTATATAGCCCCGAAGTAAGCGTACTCGTAAGTAGCTTGTGTTATGGGTGCTATGATAACTGATGAATATTTTTATATATATTATACATAAATACTTATAATATATAGATAAACACCCAGACACTGGAAAACATCCATGCTCATCACACAAACATTTTCCAGATGTGGGAATCGAACCCACAGTCTAGGACGCAGAAGCAGAGTCACTACACACTTCGCCACTCGGCCGTCCTAAAATAATAATTATACAACGACCAAGGGTCGAACCACAGACCTCTCCGATCTGGATTCCAACCTCTTAAGCCTGAAGCTATTAAAGACTGTTGCCTAGTTTTATTCGACAACAGGTCAGCCGTTGACTGCAATCTCACCTGATTTTAAATGACCAAGTATCGATCCATATAATACTCGGCCTTGTAAAGCAAATGCAACATTCTTATATAAAAGAAGTTTGCTAAGATTGTTGTTACGTAGATAATGCTGTTAGTTCCCATGACTGAAATAGACATCACTTCTATTTTTACCGCATTATTCGTTAGGGAATTATTTCTAGTTCAAGGTTCAGTATTAGTTGACGAGTGTTTATGTTTAAATCTGTGCGAAACCTGGCAGCTATATATAGATGACGTGATCCAATGCCGTGTAAAGGTAACTGATTGGAAACACCTTTCTCGATTTGCTGCTAGTGTTTTCGAATGTTTGAGTGCTTGCAACTAGCTGTCTCTGTGAAACGTCTAAACATCTAATATCTTTACATATAAATAATAATAAGAAATATTATAGGACAATTACACACATCGCTATATAGCCCCAAAATAAGCGTACTTGTAAGTAGCTTGAGTTATGGGTGCTATGATAACTGATGAATATTTGTATATATATTTATATATTATACATAAATATTTATAATATATAGATAACACCCTAGATACTGGAAAACATCCATGCTCATCAAACAAACATTTTCCAGATGTGGGAATCGAACCCACGACCTAGGTTGCGGAAGCAGGATCACTGCCCACTGCGCCACTCAGCCGTCAATATTTAAGTTATTCCGATTTCCTCAATAAAGTATGGATTAAAGGATTATATATTTTGCATTGCATGCTGTAATTAATACAATAACATATTATATTGATATACGTATATTGATATATATTTGAAAAAGTAATTGACCTAAAAATTATCCACCATTGTATCTATTTCCATTTTTTTGGCTTTAAACAAACGAGCAAAATAAACAATATAACTATTTGAATCAACGTAACCATTAAATCATTTCGAATATCGCAGCGTTTTACGATTATAATACAAAAGATTATTGACTTAAAAGGCGTTATCCTAGCTAAATTCGTGTCTGATACTGTTAGAGGAAAAATACTCTAACAGTAACTTAAGCTTCGTCTTTTTTGAGAACAAAAAATACTAAGTTTAAAAATGTGAAAGATTCGCATTTTACAACACCGATTGCTTTTGGCTATTTGCGAACGATAAACAAGGTAAATATTTGAATACTACCAATTCTGAGTGATGACATACTTTAGCTCGACATTTTGAATTTTTTGAAAAACAGGTGAGATACGATTTTTGAGAAACGGTATAGATATATGCAGGTAGCTGAATTTTTGACAATGTGTCACAATAAACAAATAAAATTAATCAAAGGCATGTAAAGGTGTATTATGCAGAAATCTAAGGTTGGTTTGTGAACATGTCCAAGAATCGACAATATTGAGGATCAAACAACTGATCGTGGATTTAAAAGTATCCCAAATCGTTTCGACAAGTATGAATCAGCTGCAACTCATACGAAACTCGATGCGTAAGCTTTTAATACCATCGTATCAACAATTGTCTTTATTTTCAGTGTTAATGGCCTTTTGTATTATGTTTACATTTACAAAAACATTTATTAAGGTTGATGATAATGATAAATTAGTTTATTTAATGTGTATTTCTTTGAGCAGTATTTTTTCTTCTGTAGCTGCGTTGGTACACGAAGTGAAATTCATTCTACTCAATAACTCGTCACAAGATTTCTAAAACTCAAATGATTTGAAATTTTGTATAATTACTCCTATCGCGAAAAAAACCTTTGCTAAGGATAGATTTCTCGATCTTCTCGGGGTATCTAATAGCTAGTTACGGATCTATTTATGATATGATCTACATATGATTTGATATGAAGTGTCAATTCCACCTCATGTAAAGTAGAGTCTATAACGGAACACAAGTTGAATAGTTATGTAAATATTATTATATTATTGACTCAATTTGAGTAGAAAATCATTTAATTCATATGCTTACGTTTACGTCATTATTTATACAACTAAACTTAAATCCTTATCAAAATAAATTATTTAATAATCACCAGGATATTATAGAGACGAGATTTGCCTTTTACAGTATGTTAATTGTTATTATCTATTACAATTTAAAAATTCTTAAAGATAGAAAAATATTAACAATAAAGTAAACCTGAGGCACGAAAATTATATAAAAAAAAACAAAATAATTATAATAACTAACTAAATTAACTTAAATATAAGCATAATTCTAATTTTTTCCCTTTTGGTAGGGTGCCCATCACGCATTTGAGTAGATATCATTCATGTGCTTTTGGTATTTGAAAGTATAGTCGAGTAGTAGAGACACTCTAAAGAACCATATGTCTAGGGTGCTACCGTTGGCACATTATTGAATATAAATTTTATTTCACTTTAAATATTATATTATGAAATGCTTCCAACTTCTATTTCAAATAATATTTCAGTACAATTGGACAGTTTGGTGAATTTATTTAATTGGCCGATTTATGTTAACTAGATTATGTGTAAGGACACTCAAATGTCCATTTGTCAACTCGACCGACCATTTGGAGGGTGTCCAAAATTAATTTTTACTCGTTTTTCGTTTAACTTGAGGTTTAGGAGGTGCATTTATCATTTGTGCCGAGCTAACTAGACAAAGATCGATATATCAAGCTTTATTTATGGACAACTAGCATGGTACGAAGTTTCATTTCATAATCGTAAATCAACCATGATTCCGAAATTTACATCGATTTCGCATGCGATAGTTTACAGCAAAACTTTTATAGTTTTGAGTAAAAAGTAATATCTGAAAATGAATTATGGATATAAATTGCTCAATATTGTAATAGAATTCCAAAAATTTTTTATAATCTCTTTGTGCTTTAGTTTTTATCTTTCACAAAAGTGTAATGTTAACCATAAAATAAACTATTTTTGTTGGCTTTTTAGTGCTTTACATTTTTGTTTGAGTCCACTGCGTAATACGTACAATATCAAACAGACGTGGTCGACAGACTATCACTCCGAAACACACGGAGTTAGCAAATAACCCAGTAGAACAGTTCAAAACTATTTCCATCATGCTTTCAACATTATGATCAATTTAGAATCATTTGGCATTAAAAAAGCATCACGTGTATCAGTCATACTTTATTTTCTATTTATTACACAGTTTTTGTCGTAAACGTAAGTTGACGATCGTAAATGTTTCAATGTCTGTCATTATCCTAAGATTTATCGGTACCTCTTCGATGTTTTGGCGCCTACGTTATTCGTTTTAATTCAAAATTAGGTTTATTTAATAGCAAGCTGTAAAATCTTCGGCCGCTTTTGTTGCGTGCATTTATTTTAGGTTCTCGTAGCGTTGACTCGCTTGTGGTTTACACTTCGTTGGTAAGTTTTGTGTTGTGTTACTAATATCGGTTTGTTATATTTTATCTTTTAATGTGACATACTCTTGACGTTATTTTCAAGTTTCTGCTTTGTAATATAAATTTTTATTCAATTTATTGTACGGTTCTTATTTTACTCGACTTTATGCCTACTAATGCTGCATCATTGTTACTCGTATGTCCGCATGCTATGTGCAAGTGTTGTATAAGAAAATAATTTTTGGTTTACTCTCCACTTTTATTGTACTTATTTTCTTCTTTTTTTAATAGTTTATTTCAGTACGGATAATTACTTCTAAAAGAATAATTAGATGAAATCCAAACTCGTTTAATTACGAAAAATAATATTTATAAATAGATCGTCAAGTGCAGGGGAGAGCATCCAGGAGAATTCGCTATCTACTAGCATTATCTGGTATAACGTACCCTCGCAAAAATCATCTGCTATACACAAAGCGTTCGTCAGCTCGTCTAGCTTTTGTCAGCATGTCCTGGAATCTTCAACATGAAGGATTTGTTAATAAATCAGTTCGATTTCTAACTCGATTCGATAAGTTAGATGAGTATTGTAACTTTGTAAGTAATACAATGTTCTTGTTGTAGGGAGTCGGGCGTGTCGTGGGGTCGCCGCGGGCGCGGGGTCGGCGGGGGGCGCGGCGCGAGCGGCGCGAGCGCGTGGCGGCGGCGCGAGCGCCTCGCGCAGTCTCGCAGGCCCATGGAGATCCTCACCAGCCTCTATGCGCTGCTTTCTGGCGGGGTGAGTCTACTGCAGCAGCTACACGAGTGTTGCGAGCGCGTGGCAGCGGCGCAAGCGCCTCGCGCAGTCTTGCTGGCCCATGGAGATCCTCACCAGCCTCTATGCGCTGCTTTCTGGCGGGGTGAGTGTACTGCAGCAGCTACACGAGTGTTGCGAGCGCGTGGCAGCGGCGCAAGCGCCTCGCGCAGTCTCGCAGGCCCATGGAGATCCTCACCAGCTTCTATGCGCTGCTTTCTGGCGGGGTGAGAGTACTGTAGTAGCTGCACGAGTGTTGCGAGCGCGTGGCGGTGGCGCGATCGCTTCGCGCAGTCCCGTAGGCCCATGGAGATCCTCACCAGCCTCTGTGCGCTGCTTTCTGGCGGGGTGAGTGTGCTGTTGTAGCTGCACGAGTGTTGCGAGCGCGTGGCGGTGGCGCGATCGCTTCGCGCAGTCCCGTAGGCCCATGGAGAGCCTCACCAGCCTCTATGCGCTGCTTTCTGGCGGGGTGAGTGTGCTGTTGTAGCTGCACGAGTGTTGCGAGCGCGTGGCGGTGGCGCGATCGCTTCGCGCAGTCCCGTAGGCCCATGGAGATCCTCACCAGCCTCTGTGCGCTGCTTTCTGGCGGGGTGAGTGTGCTGTTGTAGCTGCACGAGTGTTGCGAGCGCGTGGCGGTGGCGCGATCGCTTCGCGCAGTCCCGTAGGCCCATGGAGAGCCTCACCAGCCTCTATGCGCTGCTTTCTGGCGGGGTGAGTGTGCTGTTGTAGCTATACGAATGTAGTAAGCGTGTGGTGGCATTAAATTAGGTTGAAAACAGTCTATTTTAATGGTCAATTGCGTTATGCCTTCCTTATATAGGAGAGGGGGTATGGTCATCTAATTGCTACATTGTGGATATTGAGTACTATTATTCATCAGATTGATGATAGTGACCATAATCGATCGCCTGACGTTATTGAATTCCAAGGGTACAATATCACCAATTTTTTTACTTCAATCTGAAAATTTCTTTAAAAAAGCACACCTCCATATTTCTTAGGCTGACCCTGACCTCAAACTGCATCTCCTATTCCGAAGGCATGTAACCTAACCATTAAACCGTAGAGATTCGTAATTCTTATTCGTTTCGTCATTAGTCAGTTTTTTGAGGAAATTAACCATAAAATGTTATTTAGCAAGTAAATCTAATAAAAACAAAGATGTAGATTAAATATGAATATCAAATCATTTTAATATAAAAATTTTAATATAGCTCGCTGTCTTGATATAGTAATGAAGTCGCGAGTGTTTATTTCTTCATGTTTATAAATAATAACTTCGAAGCCGTTTGCATACAATACATATTACATTTACTGGTTTCCATATATTTCTATGAAATAACGTGGCGATGTGTGTTTTCTAATACATACATAGTTTCTAAAGAGTCGCGGCGACAAGCTACCTGCTACCGCTGTCGGCAGTCGGATATGAATTCGTGTCCTAAAACGTGCGTTTCCAACAGCAAGGTGTTAATCCGAAGATCGACTCCGTAGCGTTCCGACTGCACTGCGGGGCCACGACCGCGGCGCTGCTGGCGGCTAGTGCGGCGCTCACCACGCGACATCTAGTGGGCAACCCGATCGACTGCATACACACGAGGTGGGTGGCGCGCTATTTGCGACGTAGTGTGACAGTTTTTACATAGATGGCGCTGAATTATACAAATGTTTCACTGTAGATGCTTGAACTTTTCTTGGGCGCTGCAGTGACGTTTTAATATTTTGCATGAAATTTAAACATCGCTATTTTACTTATCTGAGCTGTTGTTACTTACTCTAGATTTAGAATAAAATATAAAAGAATCTACAGACGGAGATACTTTTGGCTTTAAAGGGATTCAGGATAACAACTCTAAGGGTATCTCTACACTGGACACATACTCGTATAGAACGAGTATGTGACGTAACTAATGAGTAACAATAGAATACTGGACGAAATTAATTTTCATTTAAATCATTAAAGCTAATTTATCATAGTAGATTTGACAGAATGCTTTGTCGTAACTTGGCTTTACATCATTAAGGTTCAAGTCCTCTGTTCAATCAACACTTCGGTCCAAAAATGAGATATTTCTGTTTTTTTTAAATATGGTATTTCATTATGCTATTTGACAGCAAAAAACTACATGACCATACTTCTACGTAGGTACGACTTAGTTTTTGTATCATACAATGGAACATTTATGCGACAGGGATATCCCCGAAGACGTGTTGAACACATACTGCTGGATCCACTCGACGTTCACAGTGGCGGGGGAGGCGGGCGCGTATCCGGGCGTGCGCGGCGCCGGCAGCTCCCCGCGCCGCTACGGCAAGTACTACCAGTGGGTCGCCTTCATGCTGTTCCTGCAGGTCAGTGGCTACACACTCCAGCATATGCTAAGCACGTAGGTACTGCTGGATCTACTCTACGTTTACAGTGACACGTACTCGGGCGTGCGCGGTGGCTAACGACAGGATTTGGGTCTGGTTAAATCCACCAACTATATACTACTGGACTCAGAGTAGCAGTCCATGTAAACAGCTTAAGATTGATTGAACTCTGCTTGAGTTCATTTGAAATTTTCGGTCATCATCATTGTTATACTACTAAGGGATATACATTGTTTTATGAGGGACTTTTAAACCACCAAAAACCACATTCATGAAATCTGCGACTTGCTTGATATTATCGGTATATTATGACTTGTTGTTTAAACTATACGTAATGTCGCAATACAGTTATTTAATATACACACATTTAAGTAAATGTGGCTAGAAAAAAATAATTTAGTTATATTTTTTCAATAATTCTTTGAGTTCCGCCAGGTATATAAAAGAGCAGCCCTAGATGAGACCTTGCTTTTGTGGGTGCCCCCTACTACTAGTCAGTGGCACCCACGTGTGGTAGTAGTACTAATGTTCCTGTAATTTAGTCCAAGGTGACAAGTTGAAGAATCGTAGTGTTTTAGTCGGCAGAAGTCCGACAGAATCTTCTTGCCTCCCCATGGCGAGAAGGTATCCATGAAGATTTCCCCACGTAAAAAAAATATAAAAGAGCAAATTCGTATCTACAACTTTTTACAAACACGCTTGACAAAATAAACCTGTATCCAGCATACGGGCGGTTCATTAATCACGTATTACTGTGACTGTTTTGCCTTATTTACTCAATCGACACTGATTGGACACTTTATTCCTTTAATTTAATTATTTTTTAAGCTATTGCATAGCTTCTATCGCGGGCCTTGAGCGTGGAGACCGAATCCAGAAATTCCGTAACAAAAAAACTAACACCTCTTTTTATAACCCAACCCAAACCTTTTTAGTTTTTTTAGATTGTCTTATTCGCGTTTTTGTTCATCAACGTCCATATCATGTTGAATACACCGGTTCTCGTCCGATCACCGAAGTTAAGCAACATCGGGCGCGGTCAGAACTTGCCGCCTGGGAACACCGCGTGATGGCAGGCTTTTTTAAATTTTTATTTATTTATTTTTATTTTTTTAATTTAAATTTATAAATATATAATTATAATTGCATACGCTTTTTATCACCTTCTATGCAATAGTTTTATCGCGGCAGTCTCCGAGTGCCACACGTCTTTTTTAACCGACGAAAAAAACGGAGGAGGTTCTCAATTCGACACGTATATTTGTTTTTTTTTTTTTTTTTATGTATGACCACGCATAACTTTTTACAGTGTTGTCCGATTTTGATAATTCTTTTTTTATTAGAAAGGGCATACATCCAAGGTGGTCCCATTGTCCTCATGTTAGGATCTGATGATGATATCCTGGGGAAATTGAAGGAACTCTTCAAATTTTGGAGGCACACTTACAGCGATTTCGGTTTTTGTCTCGGTATTGGTAGCTTTTTGGCTACTAGTGCCGTATTATATACTATGACAGTGTAGTACGAGTATGTTACGTGGCGATAAATCACTGAAAAGTAAGAAATAAAAATTTTTAACAAAAAATAGAACCGACTCAAAACGCACTAAAAAGTAAAAAATAACTGTGTCATTTAGTTGCTTTAATTTACTTAAGCATATCTAGAAGTCGGTGCCAGCCAAGGTTTCTACTTTCAAGGACGTTACCTAGAACCCACAAACTTCTTTACTACGTAAAACAAATGTTCCTTAAACTTGGCTGGTACCGACTTCATAGATATGCTTAAGTAAATTAAAGCAACTAAATGACACAGTTATTTTTTACTTTTTAGTGCGTTTTGAGTCGGTTCTATTTTTTGTTAAAATTTTTATTTATTTATTACCCATGTCCCGAGTAATTGCTACGTTTTGTACGAGTACATTAACTTCGCTGTCAAACTTCACAACCTATACCAGCCAATTACCAATTTTTTTTTGAGAAAATTGAAATAAAATGCATGGGTGGATAACCTAACCGAGGAAAAAATCCAATCATGTACATTAGATTTTTGACAGCCCAGTGGCGCAGTGACCCTGCTTCTGCGTCCTAGGCTGTGGGTTCGATTCCCACATCTGGAAAATGTTTGTGTGATGAGCATGGATGTTTTCCAGTGTCTGGGTGTTTATCTACATATTATAAGTATTTATGTATAATATATATAAAAATATTCATCAGTTATCATAGCACCCATAACACAAGCTACTTACGATTATGCTTACTTTGTGGCAATATAGCGATGTGTTTAATTGTCCTATAATATTTATTTATTTATTTTTCCTTACTTCCTACATAAAGTACATAATAAGTGAAATACAATTGATTGGCCCATTGACTCATCAGGAGATCTATAAATACACACTCGATTGACTTGAAATTAAGTATATTTAGGAATTAAATCAATGTTGGTAAAACCGCTGGGCACAACTAGTGTATAATAATAATAGGGATACAGAAATTGAATAACTATCAACAATCGTCTATCAATTACCTCTAAACATTATTTGAGTATGATATATTTACCGCTCAATGATTAATGCTTACTATTTTATTATAAGCAATCTCTTAACCCTTTAATCTTTTACGATATGCTTGCAACATTTCTGTGCATTCAATTTTAGGTTCTATTGCAGGGTAAAATAGATCAATTTTAGATATAACTTTTAGCGATATAATAAAAAGGGCATTATTGCCATGCGTTGCGGAATACACGTCCTTTGATTGGCCTCTTGGTAATACATCACGCTACCGGAGGCATAGTAGGAATTGCCAATATTGGCACAAATAATTTAACTGCATTATAGTAGATTTTTTTATGATATAGCTCGTACGGAAAAGTAATATCATCACGCACTATATTCATACACCCAGCAGCATTTCTGTGTTCCGGTCTGAACGCTGGTTTAGTTACAGATACATGAGGATTGAGACTGCCTCGTTGGTCTAGTGGTAAGCCTTTGTGGCTTTGATCACGAGATCCTGGGTTCGATCTCTGGGTTGGGTCATGGAATAATTCTGAGCTTTTTCATTCCTCTATGATGTGTTCAGTACATTTCAAGCCCGGAGTCTGGAATGACGGTGTTACACCCCCGTGCCTCGGAGAGCATGTTAAGCCGTCGGTCCCGGTCACTGTCATCAACATCTGATAGTGATCGTTAATAAATGAAACATTATCACCCTAAGCCCCGCATTGGAGCAGCGTGGTGGTTGTACGCTCCATATCCCCTCTTCTATAAGGAGGGAGTTAACAGACTGATATTGATGATGATGACATGAGGATTGACAGACGTCTCAGGGTGACGGGCATAGGGTAACGCTTTGTAACAAGTGTCTCTTGCATAACCTGCAAAGTGTTGCTCACTTTATAGGTGATGAATTTTCATTTATCACCACGTAAATTGCCCGCTTGGTGCTTCAGTTATAATAAAAAGATATGAGAATAAGTTAAAATCATCATTATGAGCCAAGGCTAGAAATGGGCCTCTTGAAAGGACTTCCAAACAATGGCGTCTTGGAACATCTGCGTCCTACGATACCCCGCAACACGCTTGATGTCATCTGTCGACCTAGTCGGTTCGGTTCGGTCGACCAACACTTTCTTTTCGGCGCGAGGACCGATAAATTATTCATTATTCATAATATACTCTTGTAAAGTATTTAATCTGCTCTGAAAGAAATTATTCTATTGAACAAAATGAAAAAACAGCTACGCCACCATCAGCTAAGCTGCACTCGCGCGCACGCACTCAATTTCCCTTCCTGTAGAAATAATATGTATATGTTTTTAAAAGGAGTTAACGTGCGATTTTAGACTATGATCTATATTTTATATCAGCTGTTCTAAACTTCATTTATATCTGTGCAACCATTGTAAAGTTGTGATGCAACTAACCTGTCTTTGCTTCTTTAATATTGATAAAGTCTACGGTAATATGCTACGGCGTAGCGGTTTGCTACGGGACCTCCTTGAACATTACAATTCTCGATAACTTGTATCAAAATTTGATTTTACTCTTTTTTATAATCTTAACATTACCATGAAGTACAATTTGGAAGCCTGGAAGAGATCACTTTTAGTGATAAGGCCGCCTTTTATTTGTAAATGCTTCTGTGTTTTTACTGAGTTCATTTTATGATATGCGATAAAGTTATTAAAAACAAATAAATGTATAAATAAAAGTTTAGATATTTATTTGATAACAATTTTTTTCTTACAACACATTAATTCATAAAAAAATATTTGTATACAAGAATGGTCCGTTCAAGATTCAAGAAGATTTTATTAGTTATTGTCTTGAAAAATATATTTTTTTTTAATCTGAAAATAAAAGCAGCCAATATTCAGTGCTCTGGCTATACTGATCAAGATAAGTGTAAAACGGTGGAGCATAGCAAATCCACTTGGCTTCTATCATATTACGAATCATGTGGATCTTACCTGGCTTCACTTGCACGAAATCTCGTCACTCAATCCAAATACTTGCAAGTGCCAACCTGCACAGCAAGGTATTTCATTTTTTAATAATAAGATACTTGTTTTTCTTAGTATGACAGATAACCCCTTTTCTCAACAATTGATAATTAATTCTTAAATAGGGCGGGGATCAAAACCTTAACCTGTGTATTAAACTGTAGGAAATAAATCATCAAAAATTGGTTCACTTTATCTAAAATGACAAAATTACTAAAAATAATAAAGTAATGTGAAGTCTTGGATTCGATCCCGGTGGATTAAACTCTTGTATGTAACAACAAAACTCGTGTAGAAGTTTTCGTTTTAAAAATTCATGGCAAATATTTTTTATAGTTTTGATCTAAGATATTATGTCAAGTATGTTTACGTTCTATAAATGATCTGGGGCGGTAGAATATACTCGTAAGGTATAAGGAGCTGAGCTGATTAAGCAAGTTGGGCCTGCATAATAATGCATAGTCGCAAATAGGTCGTGACCCCATCCGACATCGAGACTACTCCAGCTCTTCAGATGTTCAGCTCTTTAGCTCAGGTGGTGTGGCTTTAGCATATTCTTCTTTGTGATATTAAGGGCGGCGACATAAAGGGGTGGGTTATAATTTAATTCTATTTTTGAAGTGTGAACATTTTGCTGATAAAATATTTATAACTCTTTTTATATCATTTATTAAAGAAATATTATATTTCTTTTTTAATTTACAATTACAATTACAAATAATGTTTATACTAACATTATAAACATATAAAACAAAATTATAAAAAAGTATTCTTTTATTATTATAAATTAATCATCAGTGTCTTATTTTTCGCTCGGCTCGGTATATTTTTTAGAAATCATATTTTCTAAATATGAAACATAACTATACCAAATCCCTGTATACAAAATTTCATGAAAATCGTTGAAGCCTTTCCGAAATTCAGATTAAATATAAATAGTTTAGCGAGTCGCAGAACTGAAGGGGCACTGGGCAGTGGCGTGGTTTGAGGAACTGATGGAGGTTGGAAGTCCAAGGTGCTAGAATGGCGACCCTGCACCTAAAAGCGCTGTCCATGCCCACAAAAGGATCAGGATCGTTGTGTTTAGCAGTGAACGTCCATCGGCTGTTAGTGATCATGATGAATATATATACAAGAATACAAGAATTGCATGTTTAAAGGCATTAAACAGATTCTCTTTATGAATGATACCTATGTAAGGATATTTTGATAACAGGTTTCGATGTTTTACCTAACACTTAAATGTAAAATTTAACGGTGTGTTTTTGCTGTACTGACCTCAACGTTGCGTAAAATTAAGTAAATCCTAACTAATATTATAAATGCGAAAGTAACTCTGTCTGCCTGTCTGTCTGTCTTGCTTTCACTCTACAACTACTGAACCGATTTAAATGAAATTTGGTACACAGTAAGTCTTATAGCCAGCCGAAAAAGGACATAGGCAACTTTTAATTGCGAAAAAAGAGTTGTAAGGAGTTAAAGGGGGATGAAATGTTGTATGAAAGTATGTCCTTTTGAAAGAAAAAATTATAGACCTACTTCTTAAACAGTTGATTAGATACTAAAAAATATGACATTCGAAGTTAAAAAAATTTAACGGTGTGTTTGCTATACTGACCTCAAAGTTGCGTAAAATTAAGTAAATTATCACATATGTTAAAGTACTTTGCGAAACTCGAAAGCTAAAACTATTGATTTTACGAGAAAAATTAAGTAGCATAAATAATAGTAAATTTTGTTACATGTACCTACTAATTAAATGTATCATAAAGTGAGTCGTAAAGAAGATATCCTCTAAAAACTGTTTTGCTGCGCGAGGTCGAAATTTAGAAAGAACATTTTAAAATCTCTAAAATTAGCAATTTTCAAAACTCCCTTTAAAACTTTCCAGGTATAATCCAAGCAAGTCGAATTTCGGGCAATAGTTTAAGTTTATGAGAATTGGTTTTAGAAAATATTATTTTAAAATGAGTGACGGTATTTGGTATAATTGTTTTTCTTTTTATTTCATATATGAAGTTCTGTTTTGGGATAGTTCCAAATCAACAGCCTTTCTCAGGCTCTAAACTATCTCTGTATTATGATTTGATTTAAATCGGTTCAGTAGCTTAGGCGTGATTGAGTAACAAACAGAGTTACTTTAGTATATATAATATTAGTATAGATGGTGAGTGTTTTATATTGTGTGTAGTGTATGTTATTTTCTTGTGACAGGAAGTCGCGGGTGTATTTTTTTTTATCGACTACAAGTTCGCCCTTGACTGCCGTCACACCTGATGTTAAGTGATGATGCAGTCTAAGATGGAAGCGGGCTTACTTGTTAAGAGTGGGATGAAAATCCACACCCCTTTTGGTTTCTACTCGACATCGTACCGGAACGCTAAATCGCTTGGCGATACGTCTTTGTCGGTAGGGTGGTAACTAGCCACGGCGAAAGCCTCCAACCAGCCAGACCAAGACAAATTAAGAAAAATCTCAATCTGCCCCGCCAGAATCGAACCCAGGACCTCCGTCTTATAAATCGACCATAGCAGTTGATCACTGCGGGCGGCGAAATTGTGTGACGTGTATGTGCCACGTCCACAGATGTCGCGGCCGAATTATAATTTATAGTCTATGGTCCAGGGACCACGTGGAACTGTACACACGTGTAGGCGTCTAAAATAACTGGAGGAGCTTTTACGCGACAGTTTTCGTGTGTATGTAGGTATGTTACTCCTTTATTTCATCCGTCCACTGCGAGTTGTTACGACGTGTGCGGAAACGCAACTATGCAAATGTGCCACGTCCACAGATGTCGCGGCCGAATTATAATTTATAGTCTATGGTCCAGGGACCACGTGGAACTGTACTACGTGTGTGTTTCTAAAATACTGGAGGAACTTTTACGTGACAATTTTCGTGTGTATGTAGGTATGTTACTCCTTTATTTCATCCGTCCACTGCGAGTTGTTACGACGTGTGCGGAAACGCAACTATGCAAATGTGCCACGTCCACAGATATCGCGGCCGAATTATAATTTATAGTCTATGGTCCAGGGACCACGTGGAACTGTACATACGTGTGTGTTTCTAAAATAACTGGAGGAGCTTTTACGCGACAGTTTTCGTGTGTATGTAGGTATGTTACTCCTTTATTTCATCCGTCCACTGCGAGTTGTTACGACGTGAACGGAAACGAAACTATGTTAATGTGCCACGTCCACAGATGTCGCGGCCGAATTATAATTTATAGTCTATGGTCCAGGGACCACGTGGAACTGTACATACGTGTGGACTTCTAAATTAACTGGAGGAGCTTTTACGCGACAGTTTTCGTGTGTTTGTAGGTATGTTACTCCTTTATTTCATCCGTCCACTGCGAGTTGTTACGACGTGTGCGGAAACGCAACTATGCAAATGTGCCACGTCCACAGATGTCGCGGCCGAATTATAATTTATAGTGTATGGTCCGTGCATACACACATGTGTGGGTTTTAGAATAACCTGAGGAGGTTGACCTATACTAATATTATCGAGGTAAAATCTATTTGTCAGTTTATATGTCGGTATATGTGTAGCTGCATGGTTACTACTGTTTCTAACAAGACACCCATATAACACTTTATGTAGGTGTGGATTACAAGGTTCTGGGGTCGATCTTTTCTTTCTTCCGAGAGTAAGTAAGTAAGAATTCTCAGCTTTGAGTTTGGAAAGTTAGAGGTGTCACACTTTCTTGTCTTAGAAAGCACGTCAAGTCTTGGGCATCGATTATTTTTATTAGCATCTGACAGTGATTGTTAGAATAAACAAATCAACCTAAACCTGCGAAACTACATAGGAAGAGCTTAGATTAATTTAAGCTCTATATAAGAATGGTCGTTTAGTGGGCTATTGTTATATATTAGATTGATAGCGATCAAGTTTTTATATAACAAGTTTTTTTTTATCGACTACAAGTTGGCCCTTGACTGCTATCACACCTGATGTTAAGTGATGATGTCACCTAAGATGGAAGCGGGCTAACTTGTTAGGAGTACGATGAAAACCACACTCCTATCGGTTTCTACACGACATCGTACCGGAACGCTAAGTCGCTTGGTGGTACGTCTTTGTCGGTAGTGTGGTAACTAAAGAAAAATCCCAATCTGCCCCGCCGGGAATCGAACCCAGGATCTCCGTCTTATGAATCCACCACGCATACCACTGCGTCACGGAGGTCGTCAAAAATTGTAAAGCAGCAGTTGCAGTACAGCATTCGCTGCGACAATCGTCCAAAAGGTGGGGATCGAACCTTGGATCTTTCTAATGCGGCTGTATAAGGCTGGATCTATTAAATATCAAAAATTTTAAAACAGCTGAATACCAAATTTGTTTTCTTAACAAGCTCGATTATGCACATGTGGCTCGAGACTGTGACTTTTTGGATTATAAGAGGGCCTTATGCAGTAGTCGACGTCCATCACCTGTAAGTAAAAAATAAAATTAACAGGGTTAAAACACGAGCCCTTTTAATCACCATTATCATCCTATTAACTACTTGTAGATGCATTAAATTTTTTAAAATTTTTCATTTTAACTTATTGGTCAAAACCGAGTGCAATCTGATTGCAAGGTTCTTAGCGTCTATACATCGAGTGTGTCGACACAGAGATCAATGAATGGAACTATATCTGGGGCAAGTTCTTTTCTCTTTAACTTCAGACGGCTTAATGTAAGTGGTGATAAATCTCGACGCGGTGCGATGAGGCTTACACTTATATAAAGGTGAATTGGTACCATTCCGATGATATAGCGGCATGGACTTGAAACCTATCCGTTTATTAAAAGGGTTACATGCTTACAGGGGGCTTACAAGACTGACTTAGCCCGCCGACTCGTATTGTTCCAGCATTAGGTGTCTGAGTTTCATGTCCCCTCTCCTATAATGAGGGTGGCCTGGTTGGAGTACGACGACAGTGTTGCGATGTTGTCGCTAAGAACCTTCCCTCAACTCTCA
Organism: Mycalesis mineus; assembly: GCA_034621355.1. Classification (NCBI taxonomy): domain Eukaryota; kingdom Metazoa; phylum Arthropoda; class Insecta; order Lepidoptera; family Nymphalidae; genus Mycalesis; species Mycalesis mineus. Next base: position 19,415,277 of record CM067884.1, on the reverse strand, counting down.
ACTCAATCTCACTCTCAATAGCTAGGTATACCTACCTAATTATGCGTTCTTTTATAAGTTTTATAAATGCAACTTTTAATGTTAAAGTTGACTGAAATCCAAACTATCTTAAGGTACAATTCTAGTTCGATACAATTTTGCTAGTATAGTTTATTTGAATTGATATGAAAAAGAATGTTTTCATTATAAAAATGTGTCTGTAAAGTAAATCCATTTGAAAGTTTTTTATTTTATTTTAATAGTATTAAGTTAATTTAGTTCCGTAAAAGTTTATATTCAAAAGTAATTTGTTAGCGAGTGCAGTGCGCAATAGACCCTTGTAACTGATGAAAAATTTGCAAAACAATTTACAGTCAGATGCGATGTGGCCAGTGCCTTCCGCGACTCGTACCCCAACAGTGTACTGACAGTAGGGCTGACAAGCTTTCTTAAATTTAATCTTATTAACATAAATTTGACTAAAGATGCGTGAAAGACTATATAACTTCTGCATACAATACAGAATAAACTCATACTAATATTATAAAGGCGAAAGTGTGTGTGTATATGTGTGGATATGATTGTTACAAACTGCAATTATTGAACCGATTAAGAAAATTCCCTGAGTTAAAATATATGTTAATTTTCATAGTTATCTAATTAACTTAAAGATTAAAGATTCACTACTTATGCAAACAAGATAGGATAAAATCAACCTTAAATTATATTACAAATCGTAACAATTATTTAAAGAGAGCATCTGCTGAGTTTGGAAAATAATAACAACATACATTCATGCTGATTCTTTTATGCAGAACTCTGGAACAGATGCAAACTTGTGTCCGATTGAGGAAACCCTGAAACGAGTTTCCGATTGGGGAACACCTATGCAATTTAATGCCTCAAAGACACAAGTTTGCGCACTTACCGCGAAAAAGACCCCTTTCTGAACCTGTTGTAGAGTCACTACTCACTGTCACTTTTCAACTAAATAAAACTGACAATAAAAATAACATCACTGTCAATAAAATATTGATAAATTATTGGGAATCAACCTATTTATAGTGAACTATTGGTGAGCTTGTCCAGACTTGCACTTCCGCCTTGATATCTGCTGACAAGAAACATTACTGTATTCCGATGTGAAGGAAATATAGTAGTAATGAATGAACAGTGACGTAGGGATCCGGTTGAAACAGAACCCTTACGAAATTTATGCACTCTACATAGTGTCTCTATGTTATTTAGCGCCAGGTTTCCATGTCTAGTGTTCCGTCAACTAATACTATAGCAAAACTATAAATATAAATAAGTCCAGGTTGACAACCCTAAGGCCACAATATAGAATGCATGAAAATTAAAAAAGTCGAATAGCAATTGGCCGCTTTTATGGAGTATTCAGCGGTCCGTCTGAATGTTGGACGACCTTTTTGTCACAAAGGTTTTTATTGGTCTCCAAGATCCAGGTTCGTTCCCTGGCTGGTATTAATAATCATTGCATATTCGATGACCTCTTTGGGGAAACCGAGGGTTTTGTCTGTGCAATTATGGACGAGGTCATCAAGACGAGAAACTACCGGAAACATATTATGAAAGATGGCACTCTAGACATAGGTCGAGCGTGTCATCATCATGGGGAGTCCCTCAGGCATATAGTTTCCGGGTGTCCTTATCTTGCTAACGGCGAATACTTGCCCAGACATAATCAAGTAGCCAGGATAATCCCCCAACAACTTGCTCTTCAGTACAGCCTTGTCGATTCTGAGATGCCTTACTATAGGTTCGACCCAGCGCCAGTTCTTGAAAATAATAATGCATTGCTCTACTGGGATCGAACGATTATCACTGACAGGTATATTGTAGCCAATAGACCTGATATAGTGATAGTCGATCGATCAGTACGCCGTGAAATAAATGTTGATATTACTGTTCCTCATGACGATAACCTCGTGAAAGCCGAAAAGGAAAAAGTATCAAAATACTTGGACCTTGCTCACGAGATTACCGCCACGTGGAATGTTGAGTCAACTGTTGTTGTTCCGATAGTTATTTCAGTCAGTGGTCTTTTTGCGAAAAGCTTCGACCAACACCTTAAGAAGCTTTCGCTTAATTGTTGGATCAAGGGTCGGATACAGAAGGCAGTAGTCCTTGAACGGCGCGTATTGTTCCTCACTTTGGAGCCCTGACCACCGGTTGCTTGGGCCCGCAAAGGCCCCGCAAATGGAGAAGATATTTTTATAAATTTTTAATAGTGTTTTTATATATATTTTTGTATTATATACCTATAACATTGTTAAAAATTTCAAAAAAAAAAAAATGGAAATAAAGATAAATGAGAGAAATCATTGCATTAAAATCTTTTTATAACCATTAAGATTGTCAACATCAGATTTTTCGTTAACAGTGTTAGGTGTCTTTACAATACAAATCATTTCCCGAATTATACGTTTTTTATAATTCCTTTCCATATCACATTGAAAATTTGTAAGCAAGTTTGAGGAATGCTTTCTTTTCTTCCTTAAAGGCTTGAAAATGACCTTGCAGAGAGTGTGGAAACATCGCGAAATTAAAATAAAAAAAATGTCACCTCTATGAGTGTTTTGATATTTGACTAGATAAATCCCAATACATTTTAGTTCCAAATGGTCAAAATACCAAGAAGGTTTTGATACTTTGAAATAAAATTATGTACATGGGTAACCACTATTCTTGATCACGTGTGGTGACCAAGTGTGTCGCTCTACACGTACAGACCTTGAGTCTTTGCGGACATCCTATGATTCACGAATTGCGGGAATGAGATTTGAGAATACATCATACGGTACGCTTTGGGCGATAATTACCGTCGGTCCTTTGAAGTAGTATGCATCCGCTGAATAATACGCAGGAGCCATTTTTAATCTCACTAAATATAAAGATTATAGGTATTTATTACTTATAAAACCATTATTTCTAAGACTCAACCTATTAACCTTACCAAGCCTGTATGTGTTCGATATCTGTGTTTTTGTTAAAAAATACGAGCAACTTTTGACGTGACAACGTCTTATAATTCGATAGAGCCGGCTGCACGCACGAAAAAACATGACTCATGCGGCGTTACCTCGCTTTGAGGCGTTCCATGTAAGGGCAAGCCTTAGTGCAAGCGAGAGCGCGGAACGAGCGACAAAGAAGCACAATCGGCCTTTGCCTTCGGCAGCGTTCGACATCCGTCTATTAAATATAGTTATTAAATATATTAATTTTAAATTAAAAATTAATATATTTATTATAAATTTAAAATATAAATTTATAAATTCAAAATCAATTATTTTATTAATTTAAATTAATATTTATAAAAATATACTTAAATTAAAAATTTTAATAACCAATTAAATGCTACCATTCCATCAGTATTTTCTTAAGTTGTTGTCACGTTCACTCGGAGAATACAAGACATCCCAATGATATAGTGTTAAATCATTTTCCTAGAACAAAATTATTTCTCAAAAATTGCCCTGGTGTATTAAAATTTTTAACAGTATACCAAACTCAATCAAGGCTCTTCCACTAAGACAATTTAGAAAAAAAAAATTTGACTGGCTACTAAATAAACGCTTTTATAGTACTAATGAACTTTTAAAATGATTAATTACTTATAATGACATACAATAATATTGTTTAACTGATATCTTAATAATTAATTCAATTAACACTTTAATTAATTTTTATAATGTAATGGACACTATATATTTTATAACAGATTTAAATTTAACTATTATAATTTACTTTTATTGATGTGTAAATTCAATTAATATTGCACACCATGTATTATGGTAAAATGTAAGTAGTATTTTTAATTTCTAAGATCCATATTGTACTACGTTCTAGCAAATAAAGATATTATTATTATTATAAAGATTCAGAAATTGAGTTATGGATAACCATTAGTATCCACTATGATAGACACTTTTCTTACAGTGCTTTTGATAACCTCAATAACGTGACTAGCTTAGTTGGAGAAGTAGTTAGTATAAGTGGCTTCAGATCTTGAGGTCCTGACTTTGATTCCAGGTTTAGCTATAAAATATTAAGGGTTTTTCTACCATGGTTTCTTTAGTAACATAAATCTGGGAAGACTATGTGCCAGTGCCCTGAAGAAAGTATTAAGTCTCCTGTCCCAGTCGAATTATAACATCTGATAGTGATACTTGTAAAGCCTTTATAAAATAATCCATACTTAAACGCAAATCCTTAAATAAATTTCATATCAAGTTATTTTTGAAAGATTTTTTTGACTATTGCATAGCTTCTATCGCCGGCCTTGAGCGTGGTAACTGAATCCAGAAATTCCGTACCGAAAAAACCTAACACCTCCTGAACATCAAAAACATAATATCAAAAGCACATTTGGAAGTGACGGAAAATATATAGTATATGTTATATTGCCAGAGAGACGCAAATTCAAAGAATTTAATTTTTTTCCAGTGAATTTCAAAAAGTCATTTTTAAGCTATTGCATAGTTTTTATCCGTAACGAAAAAACCTAACACTCCTGAGTATCAAAAACATAATATCAAAAGCACAATTTCGGCAACGACGTCATCGGATCGTGACTTATGGTATGCACTTTCTAATGCCCGATTGCCACGGTTGATAAGTTAGGTAAACATAAGTGAATAACAATGCTATGCAATAGCTTTACCGCGGCAGTCTCCGAGTGCCACACGTCTTTTTTTTTTATTTGATTTGATTTGTGTCTGAGTACACGGGCATTAGCCTTCCAATATGCATTGTTGTACTGTGGTGGGTTTACGCTGAAGATCTTCTCCTATTAGAAAGCCTGCATTTCCAAAAAGCCATTAAAATTATTATTATAATAACAAAATAATAAATATTTATAAACTATTTACCTCAAATCTTGTAATAACTTAGATTGCATTGTCACTTAACATCATTTCAGATTTAGCCAAGCATTAATTTGGATAGTGAACAAGAAAAAATACACAGATATAGCTAGCCATATAAATATCTTTTAAGCCGTACATTAAGGTATTGAGTTAGTTCCCGTTTCGCTCGAATGGCTCACAAGCATCGCTCTTGCATCCCCTGAGGAGAGAGCACTTAATAAAATGCCTAAAGGTATTTTTAACTTTCCTAGACCGACCCCACTTGCGTTCTATTTCCTCGGCTTTCTAAATGCGGGATCATTTTGTTCGATCGAGCAAGTGTTCCTAAAATGGCAACATTGTAATCTACGATAATATTTTCCTAATATATCAGCATCGCTGGATTAGTTGGATAACTCTAAAATTAGTTGAGAATACCTGTCTAAACTCAACCTAATATTAGTAATTAGACCTTAGACTTACCTTACTACGGTAAAGGCAATATAACGGGTTATGATTTTAGTAATCTTTGTATGTAATTTGGTTTTTCTGGTATCTCGAGAATCTTTTCTTATTTGTCGGTTAAATGCGGATGCATCGAGTTAAAAGTTATTTTAGTTTCGCAGTGGCCAAGTTGCCGCCAAGCACGGATAGCGAGTTTTTTAAATATTAAAGTAACTTATACCGTAATCGTGCTTTGGAGATCGTGCGTAGTTGCCACAGCTCGCAGTTATTATGCTAGTTCGTTGAACCGTATAAATGCATTAATTTGTAGGGCATAGCAGGAAAAGTCCGCAAATACCGTGTTGAAATCCACTAACTTCAGGCTTGGATTTAGTAGATTTTGATTCAAAGTCCCCTTAGTTCTAATTGTTTTCTAATATTTTCTTAGTTTTAGACTGTCTTCCATAAGGTCGTCCATCGGCTGTTAATGATGACGATTTTCTCAGCGAATCTCTATGTTCACAAAACTAGTGTTAACATTTTAAAATATTAGAATTATTACCATAGAGCATAGACGATACTATACGATATTGTCTATGGTAACGTAAGATAATGTCTGTCGACCGTCAGATGATGTAATAACTGAAGGGACTTGATTCCAGGTCTAAAATAAAGCAGTGTGTAAATAAAGGCTAGTAGTGTAACTTACTGTTATTTTTTATTGTTACAAAGTATGCATGTTTTTAGTGTAATGATTATTGTAAAATAAAGTGTATGTGTAATATTTAAGTGCTTAAAAGAGCATGTGTCGAGGTTTTCTGGCCGCATCTTTTTCCGATGCGGCGGTAGATAAAAGATTAACGAAAGAATAAAATGATTTTGAAGACATCGGAATATTATTTCAAAATCCCGCATCAACCCTAGTAACCTAAAATTAACTGTAGATTACACAATTTCAGGTTACTAGCTTGTTAATCACAGCTGGGTGACCTTGAAATTGATAATTATTTGCATTGTTAACAATATTCTGTAAAAAATGATTACCATACTCGTATCTATGAAGAAGTACTAAGAATATATAAGAAAATTTGGGTGCATCCCAGTAGTACCCCCTAATTTTAGTTCTATAGAACTGTTGATAGACAATAATTATTAGTGCTTAGTGTCCCATTAGTTCTATATAGAAAGAATTAAAGAAATATCGATATCAAAATCTTGTTTGTACGTTACATATAAAATATCTATAGTTTTTATAACTATAATTTGGAATCACTTTTGATTGCAATAATAAATATCCACTTTAATTTGAGATTATCTATAAACATACTATATCGAATACAGCTTTGCTTAAATTGCACAAAACGTCTTTAAAATGGAATTGAGGTTTTTAATTTAAGTTTGACGGCCCAGTGGCGCAGTGGGTAGTGACCCTGCTTCTGCGTCCTAGGCTGTGGGTCCGATTCCCACATCTGGAAAATGTTTGTGTGATGAGTATGGATGTTGTCCAGTGTCTGGGTGTTTATCTATATATTATAAGTATTTATGTATAATATATATAAAAATATTCTTCAGTTATCATAGCACCCATAACACAAGCTACTTAAGTGTACACTTACTTTGGGGCTATATAGCGATGTGTGTAATTGTCCTATAATATTTATTTATTTATTTAATATAATTTTTTTCTAAACTGAATAGTTTGCGCGAACGATACTTCCAAAGTGGTAAAATGTCCCCCCCTGTAACTTCTAAAATAAGAGAATATTTTTTGAGACACAACTACTACTTGGGGTTAACAACTTAGGTTTTGTCGCAAGGGACATTTTTTTGTTAAGAACAAAATGAAATATTGATCAAAATAATATAAAGTTTATAACTTATATGCTATATGTAAAGTCAAGAGCAAAAACTATACTACAGTACTATATAGAACTATTGGGATATAATTTGACAGCACGGAAAATGTCCCAACAGTTCTATAGAACTACGGTATGGGGCACTACTGGGATGCCCCCGAAAATTTTATAATATTTTTATCAAACACTAATTACCTATTACTTAGAATACAAATTATTAAATAGAAATATTTTAACATTACCATAATGTTTTTGTGATCCCATATGCTGATTTCGCAACGCCGATTTGACTTCGAGATTAAATAAGATATAGAAAACTCAGATTGAGTTTGGAACTCAGTTTTAAACTGCGTACGAATTGATGGATATTGATTGCATATTATTTTTGATACGTTTATTCAAAAACATTATGTATAATTATAGTTAACTGAGTCGGTTAACACTCCAAGACGATATTTCGATTGAGTAAAATGATGCACAACCCTTCATAGGTGTTAAGCCTCTTGGAACTGTAAGTATATCAGCAACCATGCTCCAGTATAATATTAATAAGCTCGGGTCAGAAAATGGCTTCCATCCGTTCGCACTCCTGCATTTCTGCTACGACAGATATTAAACCCAATGTAATAATTTACTTGGTTTTTCTTTTTTCGGTTTAAAAATTTGAGCCGGAAGTGCATATTCTGAACAATTTTATGTCTACAAACATTTTTTGAAGTGAAACTTCTTTATCGGGGTTGGAAAAAAATTTAGTGTAACATTTTTTCGTTACGCGTCACATTTTTCCGTTACGCGCCATCTTTGACTAATGGAAGTGACGTGATAAATATATATATATATATATATATATGTTATATTGAAGTGATCAGCAAAATTAAAGGGTTTATTTTAATTCTGATTCCAGTGAATTTTAAAAAAAGTAAGTAATTACATCTCTTTTTCTAATACTTAGGTGTAATTATGGTATTTATTTTTCCACGTTATTTAAAATTAACCTCAGTTTTTGATTGTATTTTTCAATACACTTACACGTGGGTGTAATTATGGTATAAATTTTTTCTAATACTTGAATGTTGATAAGTTAGTTAGTTAGTTTCACTTCTTACGAGTGTACGCTAGTACACGCACACATTTTTATTTTTATTTTTCAACAATACCATCTAAAATATGCATTGTTACGGTGTTTTTCGCAACTTACACCCACTTCCGGTTCAGCTAGGTCAACCGGAAGTCGCTAAGAACACTGCTCAGCCTTTTTCCTATAAGGATATGTCATAATATCGGGGATCAGCCAACAGACAGACAGACAACAAGAAAATAAAGTACTACGCAGAAATGCAATAATAAATCTTTATTGCAAGTATAGTAGTACCGTGTGCAAAATTTCAATAAACTATTACAAGAGATATTAATAAAATATTACTGCTAAATTAAGACAGCAATAAAAAGGGAAATTAAAAATTTGAGAAAATTGAACTTTAATTTAATTTTTTAAATTCATTTCCTTGTCTATTGAATTTTTTTTATTGACTACAAGTTGGCCCTTGACTGCTATCACACCTGATGTTAAGTGATTATGCAATCTAAGATGGTAGCGGGCGAACTTGTTAGGAGTTGGATGAAATCCACACCCCTTTCGGTTTCTACACGACATCGTACCGGAACGCTAAATCGCTTGGCGGTACGTCTTTGTCGGTAGGTTGGTAACTAGCCACGGCGAAAGCCTACCACCAGCCAATTTTTTATAATTTGTTTAAATGATGTAATTAATTTATTTAAATAAAATATTTTATTAATAAATTAAAATTATTGTTTACTAGGGTTATTGAGATTTCTCAGATTCGGATCAAGATACAGTAAGAAACTTCATCATCATCATTATCAGCCTATTAACGGCCCACTACAGGGCCAGGCCTCCCTCCTTATAGGAGAGGGATATGGAGCGTACACCCACCACGCTGCTCCAATGCGGGTTGGCGGATAATGTATCATTTATTAACGATCACTATCAGATGTTGATGACAGTGACCGGGACCGACGGCTTAACGTGCTCTCCGAGGACGGGGTGTAACACCACCAACTTTCCGACTACAGGCTTGGAACGTACTGAGAATTTCATAGAAGAATGAAAAACACAGAATAATTCCGTGACCCGACCCAGGATTTGAACGCAGGCCCTCATGATCGAAGCCAGATAGGCTAACCACTAGACCAACGAGGCAGTAAGAAATTTGCTAATGCTATAATATAAAATAATTGAGGATTTATAGAGTTTAAAATAATCTGCATTTGGTATATGGTAAGGACAAAATAAGGAATTCCACCCAGTTTTCAATAAATGGCAGTCAAATGGTCTAAAAAAGCTCCAGCAATCAGTAATCATACAAATGAAATCAAATACTTTAATACTTTCAACTTGGCCCGGTCGTTGGCTGCAAAGTTCGGGCCCCGTGTTTGCATTGGCAAGCTTTCTGCTAAGCTTTGAATTACGTTTCAGTTTCGATGCATATTATTTGGTGGAAGCGTTTGTATGGAGCGTGAATAGCGATCAAGCAAGCGAGATCAGGAGTAGAACAAAAGATTATTATAAAAGCACGCTTAAATTTTAAAAGCGAAACTCAGCTTGTATATATGTTTGTGTGTGTATGTTTGTTAAGTAAAATGAAATATTGGGCAATTTCAATTCCTAAGTTTTGGCTGATGGCTGATGGGCTTCGGCCTAGGCTAGTAACCACCCTCTTGCCAAGGACGCCAAGCGATTTAACGTTACGGCACGATGTCGTGTAGAAACCGAAAGGGGTATGAATTTCTTCCTACTCCTACAAGTTAGCCTGCTTCTTAAATGCATCTTGGATGCATCATCACTTACGATACTTAAACAAGGGCTAAATTGTCATGAATTAAATAAAAGTGTAGTGTAATATTTTTTGATTTCATATATTTTTAGAGGCAGATAAAGTAAGCTTGAAAAGCTTGTTTTAATAAGACCGATAGCCACAAAAAATTACATAGCTATTTCTGCTGTGATGTAAGTATTTCATGAAAAAATGTGTACAAATGCAGTTTTAAACATTACTCATGCTTTGTTTAAAAAAGGAGTCATTAAAAATGTTCATCCCGGATGTGTTTATTACATTGACAGTTAAAGAACGATAACGCGCGAAAAAAATTAAATTCGTAATGGCGGCAGTTAAATATGAAACTGTGATGAGTTATGACAGCTCCTGACAGACGGCCATGATTGACAGAGGTGGCATTTAGTGAATACACTCCGCCCGTAAAAACTGTTAAGTTTTATTGCCTATTCATCATACATTCAATAAATCAGCATCCAATATTTATTGCTATTTCTGTAGGCGTAGGATTTGTGCCTGTTGTTTTATACGTCGTATAGAAATAGGTGAGGATTAAATTTTTCAGTGTATCATTTTATGCTGAATGTATATTTAAATTAATGTGACAGACATTGACATTGCCACATGACAGAGCACTGAAGTCTTTTTGCAATAGCTTTCAAACATAGATTAAAGACTACTAGATGGAGTCATAACGCGGCTGTAGGTTTAAGAGCGTGACAGACTTATTTCATTCGGCCTTTATTAGAAAGTGATACAAGATTATTTTTTGTCCCTTTCAGCGTGTTCGTTTTTATTATTTGTCAAGAATGGAATTTGTGACAGACAAGGGACATATCTGAGCAATTATTAGCTTTTTATTAAATTTGCTGATAAATAATATAACTTTGCGGTTACTATATTAATTTAAACGTCGTCGTTTAAAATAAAATCGTGCTATGGTGGGTTGTAATATTTTCGGCTGCAACAGTCGCAGCGAACAGAAAATCGAAGGAATTACGTTTCACACGTAAGTAGGCATAAACTTCATTGATTGATGATTTAAAGCTTAGATATGTTATTTTTTAGCAAATTTCATGTATTATGCGTTTACTAAACTATATTATATAAAGTAATATTGCGTATTTTACGATATTTTAAAACATAACTTTTTATGATGTACTTTAAATGTTGACATGTCATGTCAATAAGGCTGATTTGCTGTCTCACGAGTGGACACGCTATGGGCTCTATCTAGTAGTCTTTAATCTATGCTTTCAAACAACATAGTCTTAAGTCGCCTGCATCCTGTGGCCTTCTGAAACCCGCTTGATGTCCTAGGTTACTTATTGGTTGGCTCGGGCAGAGCTTGATTAATATTGGAGATCCAGGTTTTCTCCTGTAGGAAAAAGAATTTGGACCAACCGGGCTGTTTCTTTACTTCTTAACTTCGAACTACTCTGAAAATTATCTTTTATCCGAGAAATTCTAACAGTCCAACACAGGGTCCAGCCATATAAGGAAGGACCTGTCCATGTCAGCCTTTAAATGACTTAGTATTTACTCAAAAATATCTCATTTATATATGTAAATAGTCCGCAAATTTTATCATATGCTAGAGGGCGGTCCGGGGCTCCTAAATTTACATTATCGATTACAATTATCTTTATAATATCTAATATAAACCTCAGCCCGCAGCCATGAGGCACTACATCCGAATAAGTTAGTGGATCAAGTGTGATACATCTAACAATTAAGAAAATCTAAAAGATAAAGTATGAAACATCGACTTCCTATCAAGTTCATGCGAGGTCGCGCCACGGAGTAGAAAGGTGGATAAAGTATGAAACATCGACTTCCTATCAAGTCCAAGCGAGGTCGCGCCACGGAATATACAGGTGGATAAAGTATGAAACATCGACTTAGTATCAAGTCCATGCGAGCTCGCGCCACGGAGTATAAAGGTGGATAAAGTATGAAACATCGAATTCCTATCAAGTCCATACGAGGTCGCGCCACGGAGTATAAAGGTGGATAAAGTATGAAACATCGACTTCCTATCAAGTCCATGCGAGGTCGCGCCACGGAGTATAAAGGTGGATAAAGTATGAAACATCGACTTCCTATCAAGTCCATGCGAGGTCGCGCCACGAAGTATAAAGGTGGATAAAGTATGAAACATCGACTTCCTATCAAGTCCATGCGAGGTCGACGAAGGATTTAGGAAGGCGATTGCAATTATCTTTATTATATGTAATACAAACACAGCCGCGTGTTTCGTCAGCCGCCGACCCAATAACTTCAAATATTATGATGTTCATGTAGCGACTGCACGCTACCGTACTCCCGGTTAGGCTGAACCTCCACCGTTGTATGGGGAAACTTAGTTTTCCCGCTAGCTTCCGAAAAGCTTGGTTTTACAAGTTTTACTACTATTTGCTTGTTATCTTTGCGGCTATCATTAGATTTAGTCAGGTTATAAAAATGGATTTTCCTATTATCCAAAAATTTTAGCATTTTTTTTACGAATTTTTCATTTCACGAAAAGCATGTTAAGACTCGGTCTTTGGTCATTATTATCATACCATCTGTTAGTGACCGCTACTAAGTCAATTATGTCAAACATTATCAACTCAAGTCCTCGAAGCTATTAAAGGAGCACCGTGATCGATCTAAAAGAATCAAAGTCTAGTCTATCATAGCAGAGGGGAAGCTAACATCTTACAGTAATCAATTAAGAATGTTCTACTCGTATATGTAACATCCACAACCTTTATTGTAGAGTTTTGTATTAACTTTTCTAAGGATGCTTCTGTATCGGAAAAATCTACCAAAAAATATTCTGTGTATAAAACCCATGACGATCTTTTTTGGATCGATGGTTTACTTGCTTCAATTAATCATACTACAATTTTTGTGTTCTATTCTTGATTTTATAAAGTCAGCAACAACAAAAAGATAGGAGTACGTTTAGTTTGACGATAACAACTCTAGGAAGAAAAAACAACTCGTCATAAATTAAGTAAATTCTTTCCTAAATAGTTGTCAATTATAAAATCGTTTTTTCGGGCCTGTTTAGCGTTGACTCACTGTTATGTCGAGTTTCACGTAAAGTATTATATTTAATCAATAATAATTTAATGAAATCAAAAATTAATCAATTGGATATTTAAAAACATGCATCACTTTGTGGAAGTTCGTTATGAATAGTGTTTATTTATTTTGTTATCTGCCGCGGAAAACCGACGCGTCGAAGCGACAAAGTCACCCGACAGAAAATATCTACGAGCTGTACATTGTTCCATTGTGAACAGTTGAGCATTGTAGAGTCAAAAGCTCCCGCGGATGCTCCAGTACCTACATAGCGAATTTTTCATCGGACTGGATAGCTTCGTCGCTAGTATAAGGAGAAAAATAGTAAAATATACAAATTATTCACAATTGAATTGTATATTTAGTGAGTTTTAAACACCGGTACCGGTGGGAAGTCGCCTTAGGTGTATAAATAGACTGCACATCGCTTGTCCGAGCTAGCGAAGGAGCTCCAGCGTTCGGGCGCGCGGTCAGTAGTCGAACGTCTCCACGCGGCGGTGCGCGTCTCCCGCCTCGACAACCAACGCGAACTATTTATTTTTTCGACTCAACTTTTTGACACGCGAAAGTTTCCGACTCGACTCCAGCCGACGAACCGACGACCCAGTGAGTGCACCCCAAACGGTCGCAGTATTCGGTGATCGACGCGTAACCGTGTTTCAAAAATAAAACGTTGCCGATTCGAAACCGGAGCACCTCGAAGGTTAATGACAAAATAAAAAGCGTGCATTAAAATGTGTCCGTAAGGTTTGTGGAGTTTGCTGTCGACGGAGGCAGGTTTGTTGGCGGAGTGTTTGAAGTTAACCGGCATCGGTCAGTCGTATGGAGTTAGGGCTTGACACACCGTCAACACGCGACAAGAGCAAGGGCATATGCCCTGTAATTCAGCTTCAATAACCGCAATGGGGCCATGCGTTACGGTGTTACCTCGTTAACATGATTTGACGATCAAAATTTGCTATACTAATTTGTCTTGGTTGGGGCCATGTGTTACCTTTTCTTAGTTTGACAATCAAAATTAACTACAGGTAATCATGGCAATTCTTTAAACACCATCATCAAAAGTTAGTTAATAGGTTATTTCGTGAAAATAGTGAACCTTAGATAGAAAGAGAGAACCAAATTATCTCTATGTATATAAAATTTTCAATAAAAGTAGTATTTGCACGTGTTCATAAGCAGAAATCACTTAACATCAGATATCCCGCATTCTTGTTTTTAAAGTATGATAATCATTTTTCATTGTAGGTATACACGGCTTCACTATAATAAGACGTGTAAACTCTTTAGACATTGAAAGCAAAATTATATTTATGTTGCACTTTTTCATGAGCGGTGATCACTTAATATCTAATGATCTCACACTCGTTACTCATGAGATAATGTTGAGAGTATCATATAACAATTCATATTTAAAATGTCTTGGATATCGATGAGCCAGCATCAATATGATTGGACTCCAATTAGATTATGTATTTTGACATTGGTCACACATTTTGCAGTGGATATTGCTAAGATTTAACTTCATCAGGACAAGTTGACGAGTGCAGCTTTGATCCCGTCCCGGCGGATGGAGATTTGACTCCATTGGGCATATATGACCTAATGACTTAACTGACAAGTGGAACTTTGAGCCCCTCAAGCCTATAGGCTTATTGAACTAGTCTACGGCAGTTTTGGAACAGGGAACCCACAATAAATCTCCGTTCGGCAGCAACGAGTCGACTATCGCCACGTAAACTCGTCTATGGCCCATAAAACGGAGTAAAGCACCTACTTTCGACACTGAAAACATATTTTATAACGCCATTCCTCAACCCTCATATAACCCGTCATCATTCGCGAAGGAAAGCTTCAATTTCAACGTAACGGTACGAATAAGAAAAACATAAGTGAAAGTTTTATTCTAATTGAAATGCAAAAGAGCTATTTCAGGAAAACGGTGCTAAGTTTTCGTTACGAACAAGAAAAAATACAAGTCAAATTGGAATTATTCTAATTCAAAAAGTAAGAGTTGTTTAAAAATAATGGTACTTTTCATTTCACTTTTTAAGAAAATTTTAGAGATCAATCAAGTTGCGAGCTTAAAATTAAAGCTCAGGAGATTTTCTTTGTTTTTTAATCTAACAAGTGATCTACTAAAGATAACAAACGATATGAAAGATCTGATAAAAAAGAAATGTTTAAATTGAATCAATAACTGATATACATCATTATTTCAATAGTTTAGCAAAAAGCACTGTTAAGTAAAAACCGGTCAAGTGTGAGTCGGACTCGCGCACCAAGGGATCTGGTAGATAAATTGTTTGATATGAATTTCAACTTGATATCTCTACAACGCGTTCATGAAGAAAAGGGTATATCATTTAATTATTTAAAAACAAAGCTACTTACTAGATCACGTTCAAACTAATTTTCATTATTATTAATTCCCTTATTTTAGAAGAGACAGGGGGGTGACTAGGGCGGTTCTAAGTATGGGAAGCTCCCAAAATTTATTGTTTTTCTCTATTTTTGTATAAAAATCTTATGCGGCTTTCAGAATACATTTTACGTACAAACAAACAACAGTATAGAGTTCAGTGATGATGCAGTCTAAGATGGAAGCGGGCTAACTTGTTAGGAGTGAGACGATAATCCACACCCCTTTCGGTTTCTACACGACATCGTACCGGAACACTAAATCGCTTGGCGATACGTCTTTGTCGGTAGGGTGGTAATTAGCCACGGCGAAAGCCTCCCAACAGACAGACCAAGACAAATTAAGAAAAATCTCAATCTGCCCCGCCGGGAATCGAACCCAAGACCTCCGTCTTATAAATCAACCGCGCATACCACTGCGCCACGGAGGTCGTCGTTA
Source organism: Mycalesis mineus (assembly GCA_034621355.1). NCBI lineage: Eukaryota > Metazoa > Arthropoda > Insecta > Lepidoptera > Nymphalidae > Mycalesis > Mycalesis mineus. The sequence continues at coordinate 19,399,343 of CM067884.1, read as the reverse complement.
TTGTTTCGGAAAAAAGTGGCGGTGACAAATCTGGACAGACAGACGGATTTCACGAATCTATAACGATTTTTTTTTTGCCATTTGGCAACGGAACCCTAAAAAGCCATCGCCTATGAAAGAGCATCGCTTGCAATGCATGCAAGGCACGTGATACAACGTGCTGAGTCCAACACTTGCATGCATGCAAGTCACATCCCACAACATGCTGAGTGCATGGGTTAAGCCTTATGTCTTCTTCTTCTAGTGCCATCTCCTATCGGAGGTTAGCTATCATTATGGCTATTTTTACTTTATTGGCTGCTGCTCGAAACAGTGATCTAGAGCTCATATTAAATCACTGGCGTAAGTTCTTGAGTCAGGATATGCGCCTACGACCGGGTCTACGTTTACCATTTATTTTGCCTTGGATAATAAGCTGAAGTATATCATATTTTATGGCTCAGGTATTCGAGCTTACTTTTTTGTATACACTGCAGAATCTCATTGGGCTTTCCCATTTTCTGCAGCATAATGGTATTGCGAATGTGATCCTTCCATGATATTATGTATCTACCAAGCCTTATGCATCTACCAATAATTTCAGCAACCATTTCCTACCGACAAAAACACAGCAATGCTCATTGGCGGTAAAAATAAGAATGGCGGTAGTAATGGGCGTAGTAGGTATGACTACAGTCACAAAAAGTTAATACTACTGCTACTTAATCTTGATAAGAACCAATTACTGCGCTTGCGGTAAAGGGGTATCTTCCGGGAAAGTATCCAGGTTTATATCTTGCGCTAAACAGCATTGCTGTTATCCTATTAGATAGTTATGGCTGCCGGTGTAATTACGGACACATAAAGACTTAATACTTCAGGTTGCTTCAGGAGTGCTATTTCGCGATGTTTTATAACTCGATAATGGCTCTTCTTCTCTGTTTAACACTACTTTATAGATAGAGAGAGATAGAGAGATATAAATACGTTCCGTTATGTGGATCAAATCCAGGACATTCTCATTGAAAGCTAGGTCAAAAATTTTTAAATAAAAATAAAACCGACTCAAAACGCACTAAAAAGTAAAAAATAATTGTGTTCCTTTAATTTACTTAAGCATATCTATGAAGTCGGTGCCGTACTTGTACGAAAAGTATCATTAATTTGTAAGAAGCAGGAGGGATATGCAAGGATCGTGGCAAGTGGAAGGACGTGGTCCCTACCCACCCCTATAAGAAAGAGGAATGTATGTATTATATAGAGATGAATTCAAAACTCTCACTGTCGACTCATAAAAAATTGGTTGTCTGTAAATTCGGTTTACTGACGATAGTTGAACGTGACAACGTCTGAAGAAAATACTGATAGAATGGTAGCATTTAATTGGTTATTAAAATTTTTAATTTAAGTATATTTTTATAAATATTAATTTAAATTAATAAAATAATTGATTTTGATTTTATAAATTTATAATAAATATATTAATTTATAAATATATTAATTTTTGATTTAAAATTAATATATTTAATAATTATATTTAATAGATGCATGTCGAACGCTGCCGAACGCAAAGGCCGATTGTGCTTCTTTATCACTCGTTCCGCGCTCTCTCTTGCACTTCAAGCCTTACATGGAACGCCTCAAAGCGAGGTAACGACGCATGACGTCATGTTTTTTCGTGCGTGCAGCCGGCTCTATCGAATTATAAGACGTAGTCACGTCAAAACGTTGCTACAGAATTGCGCTATGTCCAGCGAAGTCTACTTATAACTATCAAGATTTGGTCTTGAATTTCTATTTTCCATATTAATATTATAAATTGTCAATGCATGTCTGTCTGTAGTTGCCTAAGCCGCTGAAGCCAGTAAATTGATTTTAATTAATTTAGATAAATAGGAATTTGAAGTAGGTTATTTTTTGTCATTAAAATATAAATTGGATAAAAAAAGTTGTTAAATGAAAATTCTTTATATTCACGGATATTGGTTAGTTTTTTTCGTTAAAAATTCAAAATTCAAAATCGCTTTTGAAACGTCAAATTGGACTATTTGTAGTGACTCTACCAGCAAAAAAAGCTAAGTCCATTACGGGTTAATAAGCATAATAGCCAGCGGTAGTCACTGCCGCTAGTCTATGGTTTTCATGGGCATTTCCATTCCGTCAACTAGTACGAAAAAAAATATTTATTTACCCATCGGTAGGTAGACCAATAACGTAAGCGTTGCGAAAGTTGCCTCGATACGGCTCGTAGTTCATCGCACGGGCGTTTGGACAATGTTGACCCACATCGCCGCTGTAAAGCGGTCGGGCGTGTTACATGCTCGCACCACAACATTAAACAATCACTAATCATGTTTTTCAGGCTACCCGACGTCCGGCCGTCGTAGGTGTCTTTGCGTATGGAAATTATTTTGACGTTTATTGCGTGCTAGTAGGTGCTCGCGATTTCTCTGCGTGATCTACTGTATTAGTCACAAGTACATACAAGTTTAGGGATAGTGATCGGGAGCCGCTGAATCCAGGTGGCTTAAGAGCGTGGTGATTGGAATTCCTTTTACAAGGTCTACGTCCAGCTGTGGACGACCATCGGTTGTTACTTATGATGACTGTGTCAAAAAACTACCTGCGGCTCCGATTTAGTTTAGATTTTTAGTTTAGTTTTTAGCTGAACTGAATATAGTTTTTAGTATTGCTACAACCTAGGGGTCCGGCATTGGAAGAACAACCCCAAAAGGAGAACAGTCTTTTACTAGTTAAAAGAAGAATCACAGCAGCAAGTTGCGACGCCGTCGTTTCTTGCTCCCAGGCCTGAAAGAACTCCAACCGCGATGATGATTTGCTTGGGCATCTCATAGCCTTCCAACAACACTGTCAGATTCACTCGAACTCGTAGGTAACATCTCCCTACGTTTCTTCTGCCATCTTCACCGTTCGACGACTCTTTCGTTTTGCATACAAAATTATTTGAATCGTTCCATATTTTTTTAACTTTTTCCATTTTTTATAATTACACTATTTCATTTAACTCTTTTACTTCCTTAATCCTCAGAGGAATCGTCCGTAACAGTATATAATAAGAAATTATATTATTCACATAAACCAGTCGTCATCAGTTACATAAAAAACATAGCCAATAAACAAAATTTAAAGCACGTCCTTATAGGAATAGAAATAAAATATAATTATTTGAGTTCTTAGCTGTAAAAGATTATTAGGTTAACGATAATAACCGAGGCCGACAGATTAACGTGCTCTCCGAGGCACGAAATAGGCTACTTTTTACCGCGAGAGAAGTTCCGAGTCGCTAGGGAACACAGAAAATGCACGCTACAAAGTCGCACGAATTCTCTAGTCGTATATATCTTGACGACTTTACAAAACTTTATTATGTTACTAGCTATAACCCGTAGTTTTATACACACAGATCCCGTTTCTGTGAGATTATCGGGATAAAAATCTGTGAATCTCTGTGTCTATATATTAAATTTAATCTAGATTATTCAATAGACAATTGAAGTATGAATTGCCTGGAATAAAAATAATTTTCCAATACCGTATATAAAAAATATGTGTGCCAAAAAATTTCATTACAATTTTCTTAACCCTTTTTGCGTGATTAAGTAACAAACACTGAAACTTTTCGTTTTAATTATTTTACTTAGTTTTTATTAAATGAAAGTAATTACATTTAGCGTATATATAGTAAACAGTAATTAATGATAATCATCTTTTTCATTTCTGTGTTCGAAATCAAACAATATGCGTTATTCAGTTACAAATACGCTAACACAGATATCAAATCCTAAATAATAACCCAAATTACATAATTATTATTTGCGGTTAAATTTAATTTACGTACCCATACAATTGATGATTAAACCGTTAAACCGAAATGTGCAAAATTTAATCCAAAGAAAGTATAAAGCCGGAATTGCGCAAAAAAGAAATTCAACAAAATAAAATCGCAGCAAAACTACGTCGTATTTTGCGACGCGTTTATCAAACTTTATTGTAATGCTCCAAAACATTCCTGACATTAAAGAGTGTTAAATGAAATATGTTATCACTGAGTCGCTTTTCGGAAATTCCGTCACTATTTTTCTTCCGTGGTAGTGAAATGGTGACGAAATTAGCCACTAATGCGTCCACTCGTATTTATTTATGGGAGTATAAAATTGTTTAAAATGTCGTTAAGGACCTCCACGATGTTATCTGTCAACGTTATGCCCTCGTTTGGTTGGTTTGGGGCCGAATGTTTCTGGTGAAATAGAAATTGTCAATGACTTTATTGAATAGATGCGGGTTGATTTGCGGCATTCATTATGATCAATTTATAATTGGTTAAGAAACTCTTTGTTACTTTATTCGCGTTTGGGCTACCTAATCGATAATGACATATATTTCCTTAAACTTAATCTTGAGATAAAAATAGTTATTGATAATTTTAACATTTTTTGTGTATTTTTGTTTTTTTTATTAAACCAAAAAATAGCAAAACTCTTACTAATAATTAAAACGATTTATAAAACATTCATTAAAGTATTTTTTTACTTTTTTTATTTAATATTTATTTATTTATTGCAATAATAAATGTCCATTTAAATTTGAGAGTATCTATAAACATACTATATCGAATACAGCTTTGCTTAAATTGCACAAAACGTCTTAAAAATGGTATTGAGGTTTTTAATATAATTTTTTTCTAAACAGAATAGTTTCCCCCCCCTGTAACTTCTAAAATAAGAGAATTTTTTTAGACACAACTACTACTTGGTTTTAACAACTTAGCTTTTGTCGCAAGGAACATATTTTTGTTAAAAACAAAATGAAATATCAATCAAAATAATATAAAGTTTATAACTTATATGGTATAAGTAAAGTCAAGAGCAAAAACTATGCTACAGTTCTTTATAGAACTATTGGGATATAATTTGACAGCACGGAAAATATCCCAACTAACTTTTATATTTATTATACTCATAGATGAAAGATAAGATAAATATATGAGCGAATTCTTTCACTTCCAACTGAACACGACAAACCCGTTTGGACGTTTCTATTCGGACGCGGCGTAATTCATGTTCGGAGCAGTTTTCGCGCGCTTTTCCCGTAGCGTCCGACGTAGCGCGCACTCTATTAACGTCCCGTTCACTTGGACGCGGCTGATTGATAGAACTCTCTTTTAGATGGAAGAGTAAAAATCGGACTGAATAGAGGAATGAAGCCACGTTTGTTATATCACTTGGCTCTTTGTAGGATTACCGGCGTATATTTTCTTCTTTTATTTTCAGCAGAGTTCAAAAATTGGACCATTGCCGTATGCGTATGGTAGCCAGTCTTTTGGAATTATACGTGATTTAGATTATTTTTAATAATTATAAAAGTGAGATATTATGTAATGTACTGTAATAATTTGAAATGCCTTAAACATAAAAAGTAATAAATAGGTAAGTATTTGCAAAGTTCAATAATCATAACCTCACAGAAGCCGAATATCTTTTCAAATTCCACTTACTGCTTCATAAATGTGCTTCATTAGGTCGAATTGAGATGCGCTAGTTCTCATTTTATATTTACTATTTAAAACATTTAAAAGGTAGATTATTTAGAAGATGTTTAAAAGTTTAAGTTTAAGACTTTGAAGTACGCCAAACCACAGAAAAACAATCTTATACGAACCACAGTTTAAAAACACTAAAATGAAGACATTATGACCACCTCTATTTTAATAGATAGTTAATTCCATAAGTCTACTTTATAGAATTGTCGTTTTTAATTTGGTTGGTTAATACAAATGATATTTCATTTTGATTGGTTAAAATATCGAAGCCAATTTATCACTAGTGAACAAACCGTGCGAAGATGATTGAGCTCGCACTAAGCCCGCTTTCGTTTACCGCAGCGTAAAGTTATGTCGATTAACGCGAATGTGAAGTTTCCGATTGTTTTGGAGTAATCTCACACTAGGCAATCTCACAATAGACTCTTGTTTTACGACCACCTATTCTCTATTACTCACTCCTCAGACTTTTTCCGATAAGAGTATATAATCATATCGGGGATCGGCCAATCGGAGAGTTGTAAGGGAACACATTATATAATATAATAGTGCGGACAAATACAAGTCAAGTTACAGACAGACAGACAACAAGAATTTAAAGCTAGCCCTTGACTGCTATCTCACCTGATGTTAATTGATGATGCAATCTAAGATGGAAGTGGGCTAACTTGTTAGGAGTAGAATGAAATTCACACCCCTTTCGGTTTCTACACAACATCGTACCGAAACACTAAATCGCTTGGCGGTAGGATGGTAACTACCCACGGTGAAAGTCTCCCACCAGCCAGACCAAGACAAATTAAGAAAAATCTCAATCTGCCCCGCCGGGAATCGAACCCAGGTCCTCCGTCTTATAAATCTACCGCGCATACCACTGCGCCACGGAGGCCGTCAAAATTTGAACATTTGAAACATTGCAATTTAAAGTACATAGCCTACTAACCAGGCGTGGTATAAAACGATATTTATTGTAAAAGATGCAACGCAATAGGTACCCAAAACTGTTATTATTTTTATAGACTCTAGTTTTAGCTTTTTGCTACGTATGCATTTTAAGTTATTGATGAGGAGCTAAATAATAATTAGTCCCGTTCAAACAAAAAGAAAAATCTCCATAGATAAAATTGAAAATACGTAGCACCGGCCCACACACAATGTGCATAAAAATATATAATAAACTACCAGACTACATTAAAGGAAAAGAAAAATTTAATGACTTTATATCATCGTTAAAAAATTTTTTATCCGAAAAAGCATATTATAAAATAAATGACTTTGTAAAAGATAAAAAATAAGTCCGCCTCTCTACAAGTTACGACACCCTCACAGGGTTCCATTATAAATTATTTATATATAAGTCTAATTCTAATGGAAATGTAACTTAAAATAAATAACTAAATAAATAAATAATATTCATACAAGTATCTCATATCATACATCTAACTTTAAAACCTAACGGCCGAGTGACGCAGTGGGTAGTGATCCTGCTTCTGCGTCCTAGGCCGTGGGTTCGATTCCTACAACTGGAAAATGTTTGTGTGATGAGTATGGATGTTTTCCAGTGTCTGGGTGTTTATTTATTATAATATATATAAAAATATTCATCAATTATCATACTACCCATGACACAAGCTACCTAAGCTTACTTTGGGGCTATATAGCGATATGTGTAATTGTCCTATAATATTATTTATTATTTATTTATTTAGAACATATAGTCACCCATAGCCAGTGATTTACATTTTATTAATTACTAGATACCGTATGAAAATTTTTTAGCCAAATTAACCAAGAAAAATCAATATAATATATTAGTAAGTTATTGTAGGTAACATTTTTGGTTACGGAGCAATTCAGAAAAGTATTGTATTTTTTCCAGTTCACTGTCATTAATAACATATCCCATCTCGCTAGTTCCTCCCCAGCGAGCGGTTGAGACGTATCTCTTTGTACTACATAGTACTCGCAGTACATAGTACACGTAGTACATAGTACACGGTGGCTACATATCGTCGAATCAGTTCCGGCAACAATTCCACCCCCTCAAGTTGAATGAAACTTCATGCGTCAGAGCGAACTACAAAGACTTTTTGTGCACTAAGGTTTATTACTTTCGTGCTTTTATTCTATACTCTATGCTTTGTTTAGAGATATTTTTATTTAATCAATTTTATAAGTACAAAATTGACTCTTGATTGAATATGTAAAATCATTATCGGGATGAAATGGTTCTAATTGAGCATCTAATATGATTCCGTCGTCCCGAGTGTTAGCATTTTAAAATATTACAATTTGTTACCATAGACAATACTGTACGATATTGTCTATGGTAACCTAAGCTTGTGTCTGTCGACCGTGAGATGATTTCAAAGGACTAGATTCCAGGCCGTAAAATAAAATGTAAAATGGATATGTTAGAATAGTCGAGTAGTGTATTTTACTGTTCTTTTGATACACAGTATGCATATTTTTAGTGTAATATTAATTATTGTAATTGAGTGATTTTGTAATTCATGTAAAAAGAGCATTTTTCGAGTTTTTCTGGCCGCGTCTTTTCTCGTCACGGACTGCATTTTCCGACGCGGCGGTACTTAGTTTACAAAAGAATAAACAATTTTGAAGACATCGGAATATTATTTCTACGCCCAAGGTTAATACGAGGTAATTTTTTTTGCCCCAGTTAAATTAACAAGTATAAATTTTAAAAAAATCATTTTTTTTTAAAACGTTTATTTTACAATATCATATAGGACCAAAGTTCATAGCAAGATGAATCAAATGAGCCCAAACTCGATAGGGTTCTATCATTTAATTGCAGAGATCCTATTGTTACCTTCCAACCCCAGCGTCAGATCAGTCACATGGCATCATAATATTACATTGTAATGCAATATACACATGCATGCAAAATTTCAGTTCATTCAGAAACCGGGAAGTGGGACAGATGAAACTAAATAGAAATAGATATCTTTTAGTTTCCAAGATTTGACCCCAGATAGTAAGAGAGCATTTAATCCTGTAATATAATAGAAATCTTACTCCAATGCACCAAAGTTCGCCATCAGGTCTTAACGTGGCCATCCGTTCTAAATCATAACATTAGGTATGGCTGCACGGCTTCTTTGTCCGCTGCAGTGAGCTGAGTTATGCCTTTCCCCGACAGTGCTAACTAATTCCCTGGCCAGCGAATTCAATCGGAATTAAGTTATTGGCAGTAATTCAAATGCAGGAGTATTAAGTAATCGTGAGTGCTGCCTGAGGCGTTCTGCCTGCAATTAACTGAATTTAATGATTAAATTTTTAAAGTAGGCGTTTACTAAAAATTTAGAAACGTCAAGTATAACTGTTTTATTTTTTATTTAGTTAAGATATTTTAGCTAACTTATCCTAATAACTATACAAATCATGCCCACGTGGAATGGTGGCAAGAATACTGGCTGCATTTCCGCGTTTGATAGCCAGGCAGTAAGTTAGGTTATAATAGTTATAATTACTTAAGTTCCTTATTGTATTCTTTATCAAAATAAAAAAAAAAGATATTTTATACTGATATTCATATCGTTGGTTTAGTGGTTAGCCTGGTTCCAGAGTACGAGGACTTGCTGGTGTTCGAGTCCTCGGTCGGTCTATGGAATGATATAGAGCTTTTTTCTTTTAAGAGACCAGTTAAACCGTACATACTTACCATGTTCTGCCAGCGGTACAGTATCATCAATATCAGATAGTGATCGTTAAATAATCCAACATTATCACCGTAAGCCCACCAACCCGCATAAGTGCAGCGTGGTAGGTTTTAGCTCCATATCCTTATCTCTAGATAAAGAGAGAGGCCTGGTTCTGTAGTGAGCCGCTAATATAAAGTTTAATTAAATCAATTCAAAAGCAAAAATAGCTTAGTAGATGAGCAGGAAATTCGTATAATTTACTGGTGGTTAAATAAGTTATGATATCTCAAAGAATGAATGAATCTGTTAAGCACCTTTTCAGTTAGGATGAACTTTGACATCGGGGCTTGTGCCAAAAAAGTATAGGTTAATGTAAAATAAAGTATTTTAGTTTTGGGATATATATCTTAAATGTAACAGTTGGTAGGTAGGTACTTGACTTGGTTGAGGTTGGCAAACATTATTTCTTTTGTTGTTGTTAAAGCAGTTTGAATCCTTTATCAGCCTACTTTGTCGGTCCACTATAGGTAGAGCCAGGTCTCTTTATGGCAGAGGAGATATAGAGCTTAGACTCAACACGCTGCTCCAATGCAGGATGGTGCGTTGTGGGTGTAAGCTCCAAATAATTTATGCCTTGTAGAGGGTCCATTAAAAATGTTAATGATGCTATGCAAAAGATTGTAAATTGATATAATCTGTATAACCTAGCTGACATTCACTCAGAAGGCTACAACTAACTTCAGATGAGATGTGAATGCACCCTAACAATAACAAATAACGTAACTTAAAAGAAAGCCATTTCTGGGACGTGCATCAAAGGAACTGTGTACACTTGGTGGTCCCAATCTGTTTCTAATAAATAAATGTTCCGAATATAAAAACAAATGCACCGCGTCGTTTGTTTGTACAAGTCCCAGACGTTACCTCGATATATGATTCGTAAATACCATCAATATTTTTCCGTCTCGAGCGATTTAATAGAGCTTGCAACAATAATTCGAGTATATCGATACAGAAAAAATGGCGCTTGAGTCATTAACTTATACGTCACGTATATACATAATGTCGATGTAATTTTATATCGATATAATATTCACTTCGATTTAAATTACATTTGATTTTAAAATAAAAATAAATGGGCGTTTTACATTTCGTACAGTGCAGTGGCAGTGTGTTTCTCAGTTTTTCATCAAAAATATATAATTTTTAATAAAGAATTATTATAAATTATTCAAAATAAATATATATTACAACAAATAATTGAAATTTTTTTAAAATAATAAAATAATACAAAGATTTTTTTTTATCGCTTGACCTTGAGTTCACCTGACGTTATGTGAAGATGCATTCTAAGATGGAAGCGGGCTAACTTGTGAATTTCCAGACCCTCACTCAAAATATCTAATATCATAATATTTTAAAATAATAAAATACTACAAAGATGTTAAATTTTAAGTAAAATTTTTTTATTGTGCTTTCGGACAAAGCTAATATTTTAAATACTGATTATAATACCTTTCATTTATTATAATTTATTACTTAGTTAAAAAGTATCGTTATTATTAATTGATTATTTATTCATTAATTTTATCGATATTTGGTAACGTTTCGACGCATCACTAAATATAATGCTCTGAGAACGGGTTGATACAACCGAATGAATAGGTTCGAGCGGATTTTATTACAGTTTGGTTTTTTATACCATTTCGTACGACTGCTCCGGGAACTTTATTGTCTATGTTTTTGGTCATTCCGAACTGAAATAGGGCGAAACAGGGAAACCGTCGTGGTCATTTTTTACCGAAATAGAATGAACACGACATTGCAGATCTTCTACGACCAAAAGTTTTATCGATTTCTAAACAAATACGATAATTCATTGTATTTTTTATCACATTCGAGTTTGTTTTATTTTATACGAAGTTAATTTTGAAACGTTGATAAGTTAGTCAAAGGTTATTGTAGTTAAGTATGACAATAATAACTAATAACTCTGAGCTGTTATAGTTAAAGTTATATACGAGTGCTACGTTTACATCAAATCGCATCGACTGTGATGTTTATTATATAAATGTATCAATATTTACGATCACACTTCTACAAGCATAAAACAGGAGAACAAATCTGTAAATAGCCCAATCGCTGCGCGGGGCGGTACGACTCGATTACTGGCGCGTAAATCAACCGATGGACCGCGCTGTAAACGTCTGGGATTGCTTTTATGTGCCTCTAAACATATTAATATTTTATTTCTTTTGTTTAGAAATGTCCAAGGTTAATTTTATTTATATGGTATAGGCACGTGCTTAACCATATCTGACCTGATGGTAGAGATGTCCCTTAGGAAACTGAAGATGATGTGTTTTTTAGGATGCATCCCAGTAGTACCCCATACCGTAGTTCTATAGAACTGTTGGGATATTTTCCGTGCTGTCAAATTATATCCCAATAGTTCTATATAGTACTGTAGTATAGTTTTTGCTCTTGACTTTACTGATACCATATAAGTTATAAACTTTATATTATTTTGATTAATATTTCATTTTGTTAACAAAAAAATTACCCTTGCGACAAAAGCTAAGTTGTTAAAACCAAGTAGTAATTGTGTCTAAAAAAATGTTCTCTTATTTTAGAAGTTACAGCGGGACACACATTTTACCACTTTGGAAGTATCTTTCGCGCAAACTATTCAGTTTAGAAAAAAAATATATTAAAAACCTCAATACCATTTTAAAGACGTTTTGTGCAATTTAAGCAAAGCTGTATTCGATATAGTATGTTTATAGATACTCTCAAATTTAAGTGGACATTTATTATTGCAATCAAAAGAGATTCCATATTATACTTATAAAAACTATAGATATTTTATATGTAACGTACAAACAAGATGTTGATATCGACATTTCTTTAATTTTGTCCCATTAGTTCTATATAGAACAGTTTTATAGAACTAAAATTAGGGGGTACAACTGGGATGCACCCGTTTTTTAGACTATATTTGCCTTCAAGATGTAAAAATCTACAACTTCGAATCTGAAGGCTTCGAAAAGAAAGAGATTTCTTCGAGAGGACTTCGAAAAAAGACTGCACTGCGAGACTGTAGGTATAGGGGTTTTAAAGAGAAGGGTTCATTCTAACGGGTAGACTTGCAAAAAGAAGGTTTTATACTCGGTTGTATGTATTTTTTCAATAATATCTCTGTAAGACCTTTGGCACAAAATGCTACCTACTAAATACTTTGACGATTTGGTAATAACAATAAAATAATGGTCTTGATTGATATTAGCACTGTACGAAGAGTAAAAAAATAAATTTTATTAAGAATATTTACCATACCACTGTACTAGGTAATGCAACATTGTAACATGTATTAGATTGAAATATCTCCAGAAAGCAGTAGGTGTTACCTGTGCTGACGTCACAGCTTGAGCCATAAACCCGTTACAGCCTTTACAGCCGCTCATCCATTGATTTATGAGATTCCAATCGCATCTTTTCCGTATCGTATTTTTGTTACCTTGGTGTAACATTGGGATATAGGTAAAATATTTTTAGCTGGCGCGTACACACGTTTCCACAGTCTGTTTCTGTAATGTCTATGAATATGCGAACGAGTTTTAGAACGATGTCACATTTTCTTGCACCAAGGTAGAGACGATAAAGTGTAATTAAAGCGCGTACGTTCACCATTTACAACAATTAGTATTTTCGTGTGTGTAAATAATATAATATAGTCAAAGCTTTGACCAACATCTTAAAAAGCTTTCGCTTAGTTGTTGGATCAAGGGTCGGAAACAGAAGGTAGTAATTCTTGAAACGGTACGTATTGTGAGGAGGTTCCTCACTTTGGAGCCCTGACAACCGATTGCTTGGACCCCCCGGCCCCGCAGCAGGCGGGCTGGATTTTTTTTATAAATTTTGAATAGTGTTTTTTTTTTATAATTTTATAAGCATTGTTAAAAAAATTTAAAATAATTGTAAATACATACATAAATAAGAGATAAATAATTCAATAAAGGTTAGTTCATACGCGGTAGAAATGGGTGCGAGAGATATACCAGCGAAATCTATAACCTGCCAAAAGACCTAGACCTTACTAGAAGTGCAGTAAGCTCCATATTGGAATGAGTGTCCAAAGCTGCTCTAGTAGGGTCCTTCCGAATTTGGCTGGGCAGGGAGAATAACTTGAACAGAGAAGTTGAGTGTTAACGGCCGTCACTAAGACTCTTTTATAACTACACCTGTGTCACAAGTCTCGGGCTCTGTTCGGAGTTTTTCTCTCAGCCACGCGATGGACCCGGCACCCGCACGTTATTCGTCACTCTTAATGTAGTTAGTAATATTCAGTAGTAACTTTATATGACTCCGCTTGTCCCTAACGTCAAGCAGCATGGTTGTGTTCCAGCCTGAAAGGTGTCATTGTCGGTATCAAGACTGTCTTTCGGACCGCTGGAAGCGTCACTAAAAGCAGGATAATTTGACAATGCACAAAGTGCTTGTAAAATAAACCTACTTGTAACAAACGATTTCTAACAATACATAAGACACATCTATACCACAGAATGATTGACACAGTGTACTTTGCAGCAAGATGTTGCTCACAGAATAAGATGAAGTAAATTACCAAATAATATCTAAAAATAAAGCAAAAATTGTATGATTTTACGATAACACCATACAACTAAAAGATTTTTTTGAAAACACAAATAACGCGGAACACTTGCACGGATGAGTGAGTATAAATGCTGCAAGCTGAGCTGATGAGAGTGACACTATTGGCATTTGCTGCTCTGCCGAGCATCTTTCACTTTACTTCCTCCGCCGCCGCAGAATGCGAATTTTCGTCCATCCATTGCATAGATAAAAAAAATAAGACGATGGAAAAAAATTAAAAAGCAACCTTTAATGCCACTGGCAACAGGAGTTCGCTACGCTTAACAAATGTAAATATTTTCGAATGCAACGACCGGATGTTGCTCATAAAATAACATGTTAACGAAATTGAGAGGAAATGTAAAACTAAACAACGCGTGGAATCAAAACGTATGATAATTAGATTTCCCGTGATTTTTCGTTACGCATCTGACACAAGTCTGTTTAACGTTATACGATATTACTGTGTTTTACTATATCCGTTTTATATCGCTGATGTTGGGTAAATAAGTAAATTATTATATCGTTGTAGTTTGGTAATGTCTTTGATATAATATTTATTAGAACCAACAATAATCTGTAGGTAAGTAGGTATATAAAAGGCTGACTGGCTGGCACGTAACATAGCATAGAGGTGTGCTAAGAAAGGATTTTCCAAAACTCATCACCAAAATAGGTAAAACAGGGTTTTGAAATATACCATTTTCACGTGGATAGTGTAGTGGACGTTCGCTAGTACTCTTATATCAATAATTATTAATATTATAAAGTATGATCATTTATCATACATCATTAACCAACGAAAAAAAACGGAGGAGGTTCTCAATTCGACACGTAATTTTTTTTATGTATGACCACACATAACTTTTTACAAAGTTGTCTGATTTTGATAATTCTTTTTATTAGAAACTTGAAACTGTGCCCAGTTTCAAGATGGTCCCATTGTTATCATGTTAGGACCTGATGATGATATCCTGAGAAAATTGAAGGAAATCTTCAAATTTTATAGGCACACTTACAGCGATTTCGGTTTTTGTGTAAGTATCGGTAGCTTTTTGGCTACAAGTGCCGTATAATATACTATGAGAGTATAGTACGAGTAGGTTACGTGTCGATAAATCATTAAAAAGTAAGAAATAAAATTTTTTAACAAAAAATAGAATCGACTCAAAACGCTCTAAAAAGTAAGAAATAACTGCGTCATTTAGTTGCTTTAATTTACTTAAGCATATCTATGAAGTCAGTGCGTTTTGAGTCGGTTCTATTTTTTGTTAAATTTTTTTTAAAACATCAATTGCTGAGTTACTTGTCGCTTCTTCTTTTTAGTATGAGCTTTTCGTTGTGACTCGTTTGACGATTCAAATCTACTTGTAAACAAGCTTCTAGAAATGAACGAATTTAAATTGAAATATAGAATTTTTCCTTATCAATAAAGTCAGTCGAAATGTTACATTGACTCTATTACGGAAACATATAAGTTGTAAATGTTTCTAAAATAAAGTCAAGTAGGCAAAGTGCAGTGGAGGTAGCTGTCGACTGAAATTTCCCGATAAGTAGGCGATGCGCTGCGGCCTGCCTCGTGCATATTTAAGCCCGCTCTTGATGTTTTCCTCCCGATACATTATATATTAAAGTTGGAGGCTCAAAGAAACGTGTTGCCAACGTGAAGTAAGAAAGTAATTTTCTTTTATGCCCAACCATGTAGGGAGGTTTAAAAGATAGCGGTATTTTTTAGTGTTTTTGTATGTATGTTTGTGGATATATTATTAAATTACCGTAAAGTGAAGTAATTAAATCATATATTTAACTGTATAGTAAAGTTGCATGTTCACGATCCGAGGTTGGAGATAAAAAGAGCGCGTCACAGACATCGAGTGCGAGGCGCAGACACAGGCCACAGATAACATAGTGGTATCTACAACAAAACGTTCTATAAACGTACAATGTTCGAATAATTTTTTGAAACACTTCATTTCGATCGATGATGATAATGATGATCTTGATCTTGATGTTCACTTTATTTGTGGGAATGTGACGATGAGTCATTACTTCACTTTAGTTGGGAGGTGACATAATTTTATTAAGCCTATTTTAATTAGCCACTGCAGAACCAAGGGTTCCCCATTACGGAAAAGGGGATATGTATCTTAGAATTTCTCGGAAGAAATAAAAGCTCAATATTTAATAACACGACGCGGAAAAGCTTATGCAACTTATAATACTTTTATGCAATTTAAATTAGGACAATAAATAACCGTTAATCAATTATAATTGAGTATTGTAATTATATAATAATAATTTGTTTAAATTTTTATATATTTAGATAAATATTTTTCGTGGGCGTTTTGTTACGTGATCGATTAATGAGTACACAAGCATAGTAATGATGTTTTGATAGTGGTTGGGTTGCAGTTGATTGTCCCGTTATCTGGCCAATGTGACCAGAAGTTGGCATAAATTAGACCGCGCAGATAGGGGGACTCTCTAGTTACGAGTCGCATTTCATACAAATACGAGTACATACATATAAGTAGTGTCGTTGCGTACATCTTCTGCAGTTGTCGACTGCGGTCAGATTCGAACTCTCACCTCAACGTGACGCATAAACGCGTTTTATTGTGTAAACTTAAGGAATGCCAGCACAGTAGACCTCATTGTTAAATTATTTAAAGCGATACAGGCGGAGGCGTGCGACACCGAAACACGTTTTCAAAAATCATTGTTTAGAAAACCCTTACAGACACCTGTATTTACTTGTCATACTATGTTTGCAGTCACTTCTCATACTACGTCATATCATTCACTTAATAAATATGCCACATATTAATATATTTTCTCTAAATTCCGGAATTTGTGCAACGAGACACCGAAAGACAATGAAGCTCATCACTGATATTTTCGATTTGTGCGAAACGAACCTTTGATGCAGTATACAGGGTCACTACAGACGGCCGTCAAATGCCTAAATCGATTCTCAAGTTAAGGTTGACGGTAAAGTAAGCAAGCAAGATGACTGGGTGATAGAAATGTCGCCACGTCATGAATATCGGCAGCCGGTGACCCGTGGCTGATGGGTCAGATATTTTATGTAAATCCAAGCCCTCTGCTCGTCTCCGGCCAATTTGCATATGCCAATGGGGCAGAAATTTTTTAGCCTACAGATAAGCGTAAAATGAAGTGCCTCGGCAGATTTTATCGCCGCAACGCTGGTAGTGGCGGGGACGACACATAACTATACGCAGGTGATCGCTACTGAAATTGTTATGATCAGTTTATATTAACGATCCACTACAGGGTTAGCTCACTAGAGGATATGGGATATGGAGTTTACATCTATTACGCTGTTGCGTAAACATTTGCTTACGGGCGCAGGGTGGTAATGATAAAGATCACTTTCCAATGTTAAGGATAAAGACCGGATTCATGTTTAACGTGATGTAGCTTAACATGCTCTCCACGGTACGAGGGGGTAACACCACCAATTATTATTACTATCCAGACTGAAAATTTGTTACAAGAAACCAAATTTGAATGTTTCATACCCCGACCAAGAAAGTAGTACTACATCTCCGACGCATTTTCAGATGCATAAAACATTGTCGCTCTCGCTCAAATAAAAATTATCTAGTAATCTTGATTTATTTTATTAATTAAAATCTTTATACACAAGAAGTTATTTTTATTGAGATTTATGAATCAAAAGAGATTTATGAGGTGATATTGAATGGAAATGTTGGAAGAGGCCTAGGTGAATGTTCCTAGATCAAATTTAGGACATTTTAAATAATAGCCAAGTTAAGAGTAACCGAAACCGACGAACTTGTATAAAAGGATTTATGAGTATGGAAAACGCTAAGGACGTATGCAAGGACCGTGGCAAATGGAAGGATGTGGTCTCTGCCTACGATATGTATGTATGTAGAATAATATATTTAATATTTAATTAATAAAACGTAAAATTAAATAAAACCAAATGAAATTTCTTTAAATCCTAACTAAGCCTGCAGGACGTGCGACTCGTTTCACAAATAGCCGGGGTCAAGTAGGTACACAACAAATTATGTTCGCAAACAATAATTACATTCGCGCCAACGCGCAGGGTCGGCGTAATTGTTTACACTACTTCATTTTTATTTAATTACTAAGGTCATTGAACTCTTCCTTTTAACTATTAGTATATTTTTAATTATGTACGTTATAGATACTTTAAACAGTAACGAGCTTGTGTTTTTTCACCTAATTATTGTAACCAAAGCTAAACTGTTATCATAAAATAGAATATCTTTTGGTAAGTACAATATATACTTAATACTTTTGATGTTAATATTTTAAATAAACAGACGAAGATGATAATTATAAAAACAGAAGGAAGATTTTTAAAATTAGAAAGCATCGAGATAATCTATTCCAAGTCTTGATTCTAAAAGAATTCTTAATAGATTTG
Source organism: Mycalesis mineus (assembly GCA_034621355.1). Classification (NCBI taxonomy): domain Eukaryota; kingdom Metazoa; phylum Arthropoda; class Insecta; order Lepidoptera; family Nymphalidae; genus Mycalesis; species Mycalesis mineus. The sequence continues at coordinate 19,381,042 of CM067884.1, read as the reverse complement.
ATATATTTTTTAATTATGATTATGCAATTCAGACCGAACACGTGTGAAGAGACCCAAAGCAGTTATAGTGCCTTTTGGCGAAGCGGCTAGGGTTTGATTTATCGTAACTGCGAAACAGGAACGGAATAATAATTACGTGTCCTATGAATTATACCGTTTGGCAGACTTTCAACGTTTTACGTTAAAAACTTAATTCATGCCCCTTAATCTGTTTTTAGGAAATTTTGAATAAAACGCGGTTAAGTTGTTAACTGATTTATCTGTTAACTCCATTTACATTCGATTCTTATTTTTTTAACGTCATACAGCGGCGAGACGGAATGGCGATGGTATTGGCGCAAGTTAATTGTTAGATATATACTAGGACACACTGAAAAGATATTAGTAGTATAGTATATAATGATTATGTAGAAATTATATGTCCGTACTTTTAATAAAATTTCCTAACAGGTCCACTGATCATTTTCCGAAAAATCCCAAAAAATTATTTCAAATTCGCCATTATTATGTTTTACGACCAATAATAATTTAATTAACATTGCACATTTTGATTAACCACACAGTTGTTTTAACCAAAAATTTCATAACCAAACTATGTTTAAAAAAAGATCCTATTATTTACGTATTGTATGAGAAAAAGATAATAAAACGAAGCAGCAACTTTTGTCTGCAATAAAACCTGAAATAAACAGCTATTCCTGAACAACGTTAACTGCAACTTTGTTGGGAACGGTGCAGCTTAACGGCTTACATTTTAATCCTCCACTTGTCTATGGGACGCCCACGGAGGATACTCGTGTGACAGGGAACCATAGAGATGAAATAAAAAGTTTTTACGTATTTATATGCCTACTTATACTCAGCTAACTGTCATTAAGCTACAAAATTCAAAATTATTTTATGCTACCTAACTTAATTTTGTATTTAAAAAGTTAAAAAGTATTAGTTTATAAACACATAAGAAACGACAAGTTTGTAGTGACTCTACTACCGGTTCATCCGCTTAGAAAAGTCAGTAAAAACTTATCAGTTGGATCCAACGAAAGATTTTTGTACATTGCGAAAGCGATATGCTCATTAATTTTGTAAAATTCGGAGACTATAAGAGTTTTCGCCGCAAAAATAGTGTAAAAAAAGAATCAGAGACTTGAGGTACAACCAGGAACACATATTAGGAATACACTGATCTTTTTTTATAAGCTAAACAATATAGCGCAACTTTTATTTTATACTGTATCTTCTAGCGGCCCGGTACGTGCTTCGCAACGTATAAAGTGAAATAATAAAAAAATTAGATAATTGGAACATTAAATTCAATTATTCAAATAAAAATATTTTATTAATTACTTTTATTTTAAATCTTAATTTCAAACATTTGGATAAACAATATTTTTTGTTTTTCCATTTTGAGCATAAATAAACAAACGACTGGGCGTACCCACTCTAGAACAGGCAACATAAAGTTGGCCATGTGAAAAACATGATTATGATGAAATAGACTATTTAATACAAGTTATACACATCAGCTTGCCATAAATATATTTTGTTAATGTTAATGTACTGTAATTTCGACAATGTTTAACAAAAATGTAAATCTTTAGTACACGGGATGGGACGGAGGATATTGCTTCACGGGAAACTATAAAAAAATTAAATTGAGAGAGGAAGCGGGGAAAGAGCACACTTTATATGAAAGTCTGTCTTTAAAATTAAAAGGGTACCTAAGAGGTTTTCACGCGGACGAAGTCACGGGCGACTGCTAGCGTTTAAATATAAACACAAAGCCACAATAATTATTATCGCTGACAGTCGAAATATCCGCATGAATGACATCACGGAAAGAAAAATAAAAAAAGTTTGAATGTGACATCAAATTCCCCATCTCAAAAAATTTTTAATACAAACTGATCCGCCATTTATTGAAGTCACTTATTACAAAAAAATGTGATAAATGAAGAACTCTCGACAGATTATAAGCAAACTTCACATAAACCATCTGCTAATTAGTCCAAATAAAGCCTAAAATTTTGGTTTGAATAGGTGAGCCCAAATAACAACGAAAAGTGGCAATGATTTTTATATATATAGATAGGCTTGAGCTTGGCTAGGGGCACGCCGATGGTAAGCGAAGATGCAGTCTACGGTGGAACGTGCTTGCCTAAAAGGTGCCTATTCACTCTTGATTTGAAGAAGCCCACATTGCAGGTGGTAAAGAAAACGGGAGCTGGAAGGGCTTACCATAATTTCGCAATCCGAATTAGGAACGAACAACCAAAACATTTTGTTGGCGTCCATGCGATATCAACTATGTGTGGGTAACATTACTGGACTGGAGGTAATATTATATGAAAGTAATTGTATTGAGATTATCTTACTATTAAACCTTGTAATTTTGATTACGTAGGTACTAAAACTTGATTAATAACCAAGCTGAATACATTTCTCTAGCTAATATCAAAAAATCCAAATTGGCAAAACAACGCTTTATAGAAATAAATGCGCGTAATTAGAATTATTAGAATCAATTTAAAAAGAGATTTCGACACTTTAATAACGTCACAGCGATGTATTTAAGACCGGCCTAATCGTGCCGTTGATTTGGTCTTTTCGTAGCCACCAACAACCGCCACAAAAGGGAAACGCCAAAGTAATTGACTCTACAATTAAGATGGAGGGCGCTTCAAACGGATCAAAACGGGCAGCGGAGGCAACGCGGCTCGAGATATTACCACCTACTGCACACTTCGTGTATTTTACGAGTTTTGTAGTTGGTTGTTGGTTTTGTAGCTGGTTGTTGGAAAGTTAGACAGACAAATTGTATATTTTTTATTATACCTACCTTCACCTTTGAAATGAGAAATAAAAATTACATCATCACTACGTATTATACAACAAAGTCTGTCGGTGTGTCTGCTCGCGAAAAAATAAAAAAACAACGGATTTTTATGCAATTTTCACCAATGCAAAAGATTTCTTGTTTTTTGTTTTTAGCGGTTTTTTACGTATATATTTTCGTACGTATGTACAAGTGGCCGACTATTTGTTAATGAGCATTTTTAGAAAATCCAAAATTCTTAATTGATGTAAGAAATGGTTTTAATTAGAGTAATCACCTGTAGGTTAATATTGACAAATGTATTAGTATTTAGTAGTTGGCTATTTTTTTCAAAAATCACTGGTCAATTGATAAATCATGCATGTTATCAAAATTGGATAGGTTTGATAAAAACTTCAAAGTAAAATCTACTAAAACAAATTTTGAAGAAACTAGGCTAGGAAAAATAATCTTTGCCGGAAGTCAACCCATTGTGGACTTTACCCGGTTGAAGCCGCGCTTGGAATCTTAACGGCTATAGTTTTAACGAATAGGAATAATTACCCTCAACAATGGGAAAAATATGTAAAAAGGCCTATTTGTATAAAGAAAATTCCAATTTGGCTCATTCTCGCCTTAGCCTGCAATGAATGACCATCTCAGTTCTCTCTGTCTCATTAGTTTCAATTTGTGTCGGAAAGAATAGTTGAAATATAATAGATATCTCTGTTCTAGTATTGTAAATATATATTTTAAAACATGCTGTATAATAAAATTGGGATTGATACTTTGCAACATGACTATTCACACACTTGTGTGTGTCACACTTGGAGACGTTTTATAACTGAGAAATGCGCAGAGCTAACTCAACCAGGTCAGAATGGACTTTATACTACAAAGTAGTAGAGAGACAAATATCTTAGCATTCCATGGATTCACCGTGCGGGTGCCAGGTTCATCGCGTGGCTGAGAGAAAAACTCCGAACAGAGCCTGAGACTTGTGACACGGGTGTAGGTTTAAGAGTACTCTTAGTGACGGCCGTCAACACTCACCTCCTCTGTTCAAGTTATTCTCCCTGCCCAGCCAAATTATGAGCAGCTTTGGACACTCGTTCCAGTATGGAGCTTACTGCACTTCTAGTAAGGCCAAGGTCTTTTAGCAGGTTATAGAGCGACTTCGCTGGTATACCTCTCGCACCCACTTCTACCGCGTATAAACAAGAAGAAGTACTACTTTTGCGTAAATAATGAACTTTTTTCTTTAAGCTAGCGTAGCTTGTACCATTACTAATTGTAATTCAATGTAAACTGATCCTCGATTTTGCTAAAACACGAGTACAGTGTGGATGAAATATTTAAGAAATGAGCTTACTTACGATAGTACCACTATTCAGTAACAATATTTATAAGAAATAGAAGAAAGTGTTTAACTTGAATGGTGGTAGATAGAGATTCCAGTGAGTCACAGACTGTAAAAAGAACGATACGAACACTATCGAGTTTTAAACACACCGTTACAGAATTCTGCTCTAGTAGCTGACTTTAAATAAGATATGAACGCATCAAAAATATTAAACCATTCAGTCAAAGCTGAAAATAATTCCTGAAGAATCTTACACTATTGTTCTTGGTAATAATTCAGCCGAGCGGGCTATAAAAAGATACAGAATCCGGCTAATAACCCCCTATAGCCCGTTTTGATCCGGCCCGGGCATTCTCCGGCTTTAATTGTGCTAGAGTCAATTACTTCGGCATTTCCCTTTATAGAATCGTCTACCAATAGACTTGGTAGCTCGTAATACTTTTGTTCTGAACTCTATAAAAGATTTTGTGTAATATTTTATGCATCGACTAGTCGATCCGACAGACGTTGCTCTGCCTGGAACGATGGGTTCATAGTTTGTAATGAAAAGACAATGCAACTGTTTTATCCTCAGGATAAAGCAATACTATAATATACACATATATACCTACCAACCTACTCGCCTGCAGCACCATAAAGTATTTAAGATTTTATACAGATATAGTGATCCTTATTTTTCTCTTTGTTCATAACTTCTATGCAGTCGGGTTTTTTGTTTTTATAATAATAACTTTGTTTGAGACTTTTTGTTTTAGTTTATGGTATAGAAATTATACGGTACACTTTTTACCATTTTTTGTTAAAACGGCAATATAAACATGATATGATATTTATATTTTTAAAATGGTCTTTTTACGACCTTTCACTTGATACCCATATTGCTAAGATAAGAGAAAGAAATACACACATCCCCCCTTTTTTCCCCCATTTACAGCCACCATTTTGAAAAGTTATATAGCCTATGTCACTACCACAATTTTAAAAAATTCAACGACACCTCACCTGTCAAAATCCGTTCAGTCGTTTAGGCTGTAGCGCGTGCCGAAGAAATGGACATACATACATACATACATACATACATACATACATACATACATACGCTCGAAAAACATAACCCTCCTTCTAACGCAGTCGGGTAAAAATGAAAGGATAACGCAACTCTTCACTTTATCCTCAGGATAAAGTTCGTATACTCGTATTTACCTACTCGTAGATAGTAGATTGGTCTTTTAATTGCCAAATCTTTAATAGGTTAAGTAGGCCTTATAATAAAAATTATCAGAATAAAGGCACTATAAAAGAAATACGATACCTTCACATTGGCTTATAAGCATATCACGAAGATCTTATTTAAGCTTTCAAACCAAAAAAAACACATCATAATAATCGATCCTTTTGGTTACAATGTACGATGATACAGACAAACATTACAATAATAACACCCCTCTTTTAAATCAGGGATGAAGATATACGCGTTTACATTTTAGATTTATAGCTTCACTTTGTAGTGGTTTTAAAAAGAATTTGTTTCTCTACGGAAGTCAAATGTCTAAAGATCTCAGTGCAACGTGCATAGCTTTAGTGATTCTATTTTTCATCGTATCCTGCTCGGGGTTGAAATAGAACATAAATCAGCCTCTGGTCCACGAGCCAACAAGACACCATCACTGCGGCCCCCAGATACTTCCGTAAGTGAAGTTAAATATGGCGTAAATGTTATTCTTACTAGTCTAAGATCCGAACTAAGATCGACCTTCACCGAACTGATAATAGGATGAAATATGTTTCATGACAAATTTAGCATATCAGAAAATATATTAAAAATAGGTTGCCTTGAAAAATGCTGGACAGACTATTTTTTTTTTTTAAATAATTTTTATACTCTAGTAAACAGTGAGCGTTATTTTAAAGCAACTTATGTATGAGTTGTAAAAAAAAAAAAAATTCAATAAATATAAATCATATATATTAAATATAATACTAAAATATGAAACCATATAAAATCAGCTAAATCAATAAATTTATACATATATATATTTATACTGACTATTGAATTTATTATATTTTTTACAACTCACGACATAAGTTGTTCCAAAATAACGCTCACTGTTTACTAGAGTATAAAAATTATTTAAAAAAAAAAAGTCTGTCCAGCATTTTTCAAGGCAACCTATTTTTAATATATTTTCTGATATACTAAATTTGTCATGAAACATATTTCATCCTATTATCAGTTCGGTGAAGGTCGATCTTAGTTCGGATCTTAGACTATACGTTATATAAGGAGGTATATGCATAATATATTTATTTATCATTTACTAGAGAATGTTATAAACTATGTTACTATTACTCATGCTTGCATGCACTTGAAAGCAGCCAAATCTGTGCTTGGAATGGGTACCTACTCAGATCAATAAGTTAAATCATTTACCTATTTTATATACAACTAGTTTTGAAAATTTATGTAGTGTCTCTGCCACCGATTCGAAAAAAAAATTTATACCCAGGAAAGCGGACGAAGAAAATGCTCTGTTATTAAAGTCAAAAACAGATTCTTTAATATCTAGTAAGTTATTTAATTCAAAAACTAAAACGTTAAAAACTTTGTTGTTAAGTAACAATCACGTACAATCCCTTTGAAGACCAAAACGCAGCGAAACTCTTTAACGCCAAAAAGCATGCCGTTAGTTCTCCGAACAAGTACTGTCAAAAGAATTCCACCACTACTAAGTTATTTTAAGCATTGTGTTTTAATCTTTTGCAAAGCTGGAATTATGCGAATTAAGCACACAATATTCGAGGAATAACAGAAAGTTCGAGGTAGCCAAGTAATACAGGGCAATGACTTAAGCATTTGTGTTTTTTCTATCCTTTAGAGAATTTAATAAGAAATAGAGCGAGAGCCTTTGATGGTTTATAAAAGCTGAAACTTTGCTCCTTGCCCTTGTTCTTGGATACCTATTCGCAAGTGTCGTTGACAACGATTTCTATGCTTGGACATTGGTGACTTCGGGACAGGTTTCAAAAGTACTAGTAGAGACCTAGTTTCGTGGCAACGCTCCAAAAAAACTGTTAAGGATTAAACTTTATTCTCGGGCGCATGTTATAGTTGCCTTCACTTACTTACGGAAAGGCAACATTTTATCTATACCTAATTATAATAATATATTTAGTATCGAAATCAATTCAGTACATTAAATATTTAAAAAAAAAAGTAAGTAGTATGTATTACATACTCGATAAAGACCACAAAACAACGTTTTTTTAAAAATGTTGTCTGTTTGTCTGTATGTCTGTTCGCGCATCTACTCTAACTAATGGATCGTTTCATAGAGATCGGACGTAAGAAAAAAAAGTTATTCCAAAAAAACCGAATTTCACTAATGACGACGAAATTACTGAATGAATTTAAATGAAAGTTAGCATTAGAGTTCATACTACGAGAACAGGATACTGTTAATCCCGAAAATCAGTACCATTTCGTTAAGTTAGGTTGATAGTCCACGCAGACGAAGTCGTGGGCGTCCACTAGTCTTTTATAAGATAAGATGTTGCTCGGAGACCATTAATTTTTTTGAAATAAAACTATTAAGGAACTAATATTCCTTAACTAAAATACCCAATTTTGAATGAATACACTTAAAATCGAATATCAAATTGGAATTACGCACACAGTTTTGCCTACCGTACTTGATTAGATACGATTTAGAATCAAGTGACGAACTTTTAGTTTTAATATCTTAGAACAAAATATTAATTACTTAATTAAACTATTAAGGAACTAATATTCCTTAACTAAAATACCCAATTTTAAATGAATACACTTATAATCGAATATCAAATTGGAATTACGCTCACAGTTTTGCCTACCGTACGTATTAGATACGATTTAGCATCAACTGACGAACTTTTAGCTTTAATATCTTAGACCAAAATATTAACTACTCAATTAAACTATTAAGGAACTAATATTCCTTAACTAAAACACCCAATTAGACTGAATACACTAAAAATAAAGCTTTCGAATATCTAATTGGAATCACGCATACAGTTTTGCTTGCGAGGCACGTCTCCGTACGGTAGGCGCAATACTGGCGTTCTTCTAGTTGCAATCTCGCCCTTATGTTACAAGTAATATGGTCCATGTCTTGTAGGGGACGGTGTAAGCAGTGGAGGGTGCTTGTGTTATCGAAGTGAGCGGTATCACAGTTTGAGAGCCACTGGATTTCCTTGAATGTCAAGACGTATACTTGCAGTTTTAGAACCTGTCGGGGGTAGCTTTGACGGAAGTTTGGTGTATACTTTGTAATGGCGTCTATCTATACTTAATTTCTATTGTATATAGCCTGCACGTCGTGTATATTTCTGTACAAATTTTTTTAGTTAAAAAAAAATAAAATGGGAACTGGAGCTATAAAGATTCAAATCATGCCCACGTGGAATGGCGACAAGAACACTGGCTGCCTTTGCGTATTGGACGTCCAGGTTGGCGAAAGAATATTAGTTACTTTAGTAAATACGAATTAAATTTTTCCTTTTAACATCTGATAATGATAGTGATCTTTACTTTTAGAGGAATAACATTATCAACCTAATCTCGCCAACCCCCATTAGAGGAGCATGATGATCGAAAACTCTATACCCCGTTTAAAAAAAAACTAGGAGAATATTTTCTTTTAGTTTCTTAAATTGGGCGGTTATAAATAAAAATAGAACCGACTCAAAACGCACTAAAAAGTAAAAAATAACTGTGTCATTAAAATAAGTAGTACAGTAAATTAAAGCAACTAAATGACACAGTTATTTTTTACTTTTTAGTGCGTTTTGAGTCGGTTTTATTTTTATTTATAACAGCCCAATTTAAGAAACTAAAAGAAAATATTCTCCTAGTTTTTTTTTTTAAACGGGGTATAGAGTTTTTTACTTTTTAGTGCGTTTTGAGTCGGTTCTATTTTTATTTAAAAATTTTTATTTCTTACTTTTTAGTGATTTATCGCCACGTATCGTACTCGTACTATACTGTCATAGTATATTATATGCCACTAGTAGCCAAAAAGCTACCGATACCGAGACAAAAACCGAAATCGCTGTAAGCGTGCCTCCAAAATTTGAAGAGTTCCTTCAATTTCCCCAGGATCAGATCCTAACATGATGACAATGGGATCACCTTGGAAGTGTGCCCTTTCTAATAAAAAAAGAATTTTCAAAATCGGACAACTCTGTAAAAAGTTATGCGTGGTCATACATAAAAAAAATAAAAAATAAAAAAATATATACGTGTCGAATTGAGAGCCTCCTCCCTTTTTTTTTCGTCGGTTAGAAATAGCTCATAACCTCAAATGAGACTGAAAATCCGTCAAACCCAGTGCGTTTAACTTCTTGAATAAAATCTGTGTCAAAGAATAAAAAAGTCGCCAGCTTGTAGCATAAACTGAAAACTACTAATAAGCCATACATTAGTAACAAAGCACAAGGAGCACAAACGGGGTCAGGTCGGGACAGTGCTGCGTGTTCTATCTCTGGGCGTCAACTATCCCATAGCGACGCGTCTTTTGTTTGAAGGGACACGGTCAAATTGGCACACTGAGAATACAAGAACTAAGTGTCTTGCATTATATTATGAACAACTAAGGCTGCCCACACACTGACTGACAAAATGAAAGCGAAAATCGGATTGTGTGTTTGTGTGTTTGTCGAAAGAGGGTCAGACATAACTAGAAATAGGTAACTGAAAGAATAATTAACAGCAACTTAATTAACAGTGAATTACTACTACGGCAAATTATGGGATTGCAATGATACGTAACGTCTCGTGTTAATTAATGTAACCTCAAGACACTGCGTCTCAAGCTGAGAATAATAATTAATTCGTTTGCACAAATTAATTATCAGAGTTGTCTAGGTTAAGCGATAAGCAAAGTACAAGGTCTGCACCGCGCCACGCCAGAGCCTAGACTGCCAACCAGTTGCAGACCCGCTCCTTTTATACAGCGTAGAATGACTCAAGTAGTGGGGTGAGTGGGGGTATCGAACGATGCGCAGCCGCAACAGAGCGTAGCTGGTGCACGTGCAGTTCACAGACTTCTTTCTAGTCGTGTACGATGACGCAGGCGCCGTCACGGCCATACTGACCAGCACACGTCCTCGTGGGCGTCTTTGTTGTTTATCTGAGATAAAAAATGACAGTTCGATCATCCTGACACATTTTACCATATTTACAAATCTCACAAACATAAAGATCTGTTCCTTCAGATTATGCTGGACCGGTCAGTAGACCCTACAGCGATCCCTTCAGTTTATTAACTGGCCCGGATAATGCTAGACCGGATATTGATCCCTTTAGCAGATAATGCTAGACCAGATCAATTCCCTATAGCTGGTGGTGCTAGACCGGACATTGATCCCTTTAGCAAAGTCATTGGACCGGCTAAGCCCTGCAACGACTATTTTTTTTTTCTTTTTTTTTAATATTATTTTATTTTTTCGTTTTTTTTTTCTCTTTTTTTTTAACCTTTGCTAGACCGGAATTCATAATTCCCTATAGCCCTATCATTGGTCCGCTTGCGCCTTCAATGATAGTTACTCTTTTTTTTCTCTTTTTCTTTTGTTTCATTTTTTTTATTATTATTTTTTTTCTTGTTTCTTTTATTATTTTTTATTAGTTATGTGAACATCAGCCTGCATCACAATGTTGTGAGGTTTACATTGTACATAGTCAGTATCAAAGTTATCAGACATAGTGTCAGAGTGGGCAGACATAGTTACGTTATCGACTGATATGGTATCTGAATTGTTTTGGCATGGACTAATAATTTCAATATCATTAATTTGACTATCAATTTCTAGATTAATTAGATGACTGTCGGTTTTTAAATCATCCGCCGTCACGTCATCATCACTAAGAGAATTGCTTTTACTTTGTTTTATTTTGTGAGTGAGGAAGTGCAATGATAAGGTCCATACTTTCCAAGTTTTTGTAGTGGGGATGGATCCGATCCCACTTCTGATGTCGAAAGAGGGTCAGACATAACTAGAAATAGGTAACTGAAAGAATAATTAACAGCAACTTAATTAACAGTGAATTACTACTGGCAAATTATGGTATTGCAATGATACGTAACGTCTCGTGTTAATTAATGTAACCTCAAGACACTGCGTCTCAAGCTGAGAATAATAATTAATTCGTTTGCACAAATTAATTATCAGAGTTGTCTAGGTTAAGCGATAAGCAAAGTACAAGGTCTGCACCGCGCCACGCCAGAGCCTAGACTGCCAACCAGTTGCAGACCCGCTCCTTTTATACAGCGTAGAATGACTCAAGTAGTGGGGTGAGTGGGGGTATCGAACGATGCGCAGCCGCAACAGAGCGTAGCTGGTGCACGTGCAGTTCACAGACTTCTTTCTAGTCGTGTACGATGACGCAGGCGCCGTCATGTTTATTACGCCGTAAATATTGACTCGATTTGGTTGAAATTCGGAACACAGATAGACGGTATAGTCTATCTCTGTTCCAAATTTCATTATTATCAAAATTAGATAATTAAAACATGGGTTACTTTCTATCCCGATATTCTAGGAAAACGGAAAACACAGGTAATATCGCGAAAACTTCTAGTAATATAGAGGCTCTTGCTTCATGGGTTTTCTTAATATGAAAAGAAACTTATTAACTAATAAGCTGTACATTAGTGACAATACATAAGAAGCACAAACAGGTTCAAGTCGGGACAGTACTGCGTGTTCTATCTCTGGACGTCAACTATCCCAAAGTAACACGCCTTTTATTTGAAGGGACGCAATGAAATTGGTACACACAGAATACAAAAATTAAGTGTCTTGCATTATATTATGAACAACTAAGGTTGCCCGCATACTGACAATATTGTTGCCAATAAAAAAGGGTATTACTTAAGATTAAGAAACTTTACCCTACTTGACTGATATTATTGTGTATATGCATAGTTAGGAAACCTATGATAAAGAGTTCGAAGAGCAGATGGACGTTAGGGACCCAAGATGTTAAAATGGCGACGCCGCATCAGAAAGTGCAGTGTTAGTCACTCCCACTTAATCATTGATTAAAAGTGTCGTACAGGCGGCTTAGAATCGTTGTGTTTGTCTGAGGTACTGTGAGTCGAGGTGTAACTAGTTTACTATATGATCAAATAATTTTGACCACTTCATGAAGTAATGAAGTAGTCGCGCGTTAAGTTGGCCACATCGAGAAATTATTTTGTATCATTGATCTGCCCAAACCATATCATGATGTGGCCAATAGACCAATTTCATGAAATGAACAAATCTACGATGTGGCTACGACATGGCCAAGCAGTGAACGTCCATTGGCCGATGTGGTGATAATAAATTTATGTATTAAATTAATAATAATTAAACACAAAAATAGATAGATAACATTGAGTTATTTTGCGGAAGTTCTTTATACTAAGTATATTTTTGTTTTCTAAAAGATTTTTTAAAAGAATCACTTTACCTATTTAAAAAACCGTACGAAAATCCGTTCATTTTTAATTTGATTTCGAAAAGGCAGACAGCCGGACGTGACAGTGGACTTGGTTTTATAATATGCAGCGATATTTCACGCGCGTTATGTTAGACCAGCAATCCAGCGTCTTATGAATATTGCTTCATATATAGGTTTTGTAATTATGTAAATAGGGTGCCACTACAATATATGCCCCTAAGTTTATAACCCTGTTGCATATTACTTCTCGTCGAACAAATAAGTTACCATCGAAGTTAGGGTAATGCAACATAGAAATACTTATATTAAATAGCAATGTTTTAAGTTATAGTACTAAAACTGAAGCGTAACATCTTTGTTTCGAGTCAAAACGCATGGTAAAGGATGTGTTGTGATTACAATAAAATTATTATTATAAAAACAAAAAACCTGACTGCTTAGAAGTTATGAACTGAAAAGAGAAAAACAACGATCACTATATCCGTATAAAATTCTAAATACTTTATGGTGCTGTAAACAGGGACAAAATACTTTAACCTGCGGGGAAAGAAAGATCTACCAAAATTTGTCCCCACCTGCAGCACCATAAAGTATTTAGAATTTTATACAGAAATAGTGATCCTTGTTTTTCTCTTTTCAGTTCATAACTTCTAAGCAGTCGGGTTTTTTGTTTTTATAATAATAATTTTATTTGAGACTCTTTAGCTTTAGTTTATGGTATAGAAATGAGACGGTACACTTAGTACACTTTTTGCCATTTTTTGTTAAAAAAGTAATATGAACATGATATGATATTTATATTTATGAAATGGTCTTTTTACGCACTTTCAATTGGTACCCATATTGCTAAGATAAAAGAAAAAAATACACACATCCCCCTTTATCCCCCATTTACAGCCGCCATTTTGAAAATTTGTATAGCCTATGTCACTACCACAATTTTGAGAAATTCAACGACACCTCACATGTCAAAATCCGTTCAGCTGTTTAGGCTGTAGAGCGTGCCGAAGAAATGGGCATACATACATACATACATACATACATACGCTCGAAAAACATAACCCTCCTTCTGACGCAGTCGGGTAAAAAGTTCCTGTCTTGCTGCGCTAAACGGGGAACCAATGTTTAATCTGTGTGTTCCTCCATTATAAACAATGGCTTTATGTAACTTTACTATAAATAAATAAAAAGTTTCATTCAACTAGGACCTCAGTTGCGACAAAAAATAAACATAACAGAAGTATAATTTCTCTTTGTTTCCAGTTTGAATAAACTGTACTGTAATGTTGAACAAAATAATACATTTCGGTACTTTTTTACACTCTCAAGCGCCGCTTTACGTCGTCCCGGCGAAATTTAAGCCCGGAGTATTGCGGAGTTCGCGAATATTCACGCATTATGTATGAGAGAGAACTTTCTGGAGAGTGGTTACAGGTTTTTTACAAGATTTATTCATTAAGCTCGCCAATCCACATTTTAACAGCGAGGCGAGTGTCAACTCTAAATTTTGTGTTAGGTCTTTGAAAACACCACCATGACAACCTCCGTGGCGCAGTGGTATGCGTGGTAGATTTATAAGATGGAGGTCCTGGGTTCGATTCCCGGTGGGGCAGATTGTGATTTTTCTTAATTTGCCTTGGTCTGGCTGGTGGGAGGTGGGTTACCACCCTACAGACAAAGACGTAACGCCAAGCAATTAAGCGTTCCGGTACGATGTCGTGTAGAAACCGAAGAAGTCTGGATTTCATCGTACTCCTAACAAGTTAGACCGCTTCCATCTTAGATTGCATCATCACTCGACTACAAGTTTGCACTTGACTCCAATCACACCTGATGTTAAGTAATGATGCAGTCTAAGATGGAAGAGGGCTAACTTGTTAGGAGTGGGACGAAAATCCACACCCCTATCGGGTTCTACACGACATCGTACCGGAACGCTAAATCGCTTAGCGATACGTCTTTGTCGGTAGGGTGGTAACTAGCCACGGCGGAAGCCTCCCACCAGTCAGACCAAGACAAATTATGAAAAATCTCAATCTGCCCCGCCGGGAATCGAACCCAGGACCTCTGTCTTATAAATCCACCGCGCATACCACTGCGCCACGGAGGTCGTCAAATAAATGTACAAATCGATTCGAATGTCTTGCGATATTAATAATTTTTTTTTTTTTTATTGAGAAAAAATACAATAAGGGACTTAAGCTAACTTATCCTAATAACTATACAAATCATGCCCACGTGGAATGGTGGCAAGAATACTGGCTGCATTTCCGCGTTGGATAGCCAGGCTAATCCTTTGCGCAAAAAATGAGCCAGCCCTTCGGTCACCAGTTGAGGCAATTAGGCGCGGTGAAATGTTACGGAAGAATTTTTTGGCACTGCGACTCCATGGCACAAGGGTCTCCACGGCAAAAGGTACAAATATGTAACTCTCTGTCAGAGAGGCATACTTGTGCCACTTACCGGTTTCAGCCTTTTCTGCTGCGGCTCCCGGTCTTGATTCTGTCTCCCTGATATGACACGGAGCCAATGTGTCAACGCAAGTAGCGTCCCACATTAGGGCCCGTCCCACTTCCCAGGGAACCAGCGTCAATCCATCAGGTCTCTTGCCATCATCCCGGCTTATTCCTGACGGCTCGATTAGCGCAGGAACGTTTATGGTGGCAAGAGCCCTTTTTATTATATCATTAAGAGAGCCATGCCGAAAAAGCCTACCGCCACTCCTTTGGCATGAGAGCCCGTGAATACCAAATTTATTTACCTCTTTTCCACATGGACATCTGTGCTCTAAGCACAGTGGTGTTCCCAACCTGAGGCCTAGAGCCACACGAAAAGTTTCATTATCCAAAAATGTTCCGAGATTTTTTGATGGCAAAGCATGAAGCCAGTACCCAGATTCTTTCTCTAATAAAGCTAGAAGCCTAGCTCGATCTGTAGCACTTGTAAGATTTTGAATCAAATTTTTATGTGTCCGTTGAACCAATGGGACATCCCAAAGTTTTTGTGCAGAACGTTCCTCTGGGATATCAGCATTGGTACTCCTGACCTTCCAACTTTCTAGAGCCTCTGTGGCATAGGTTATGCAAATGTTAGATTTAAGAATACGAGAACTTAGCTCTTTTATACTATGCACAGAGGAAAGAAAAACCGGAAGAGCAACACTAGAAATTTTTCGCACGCCGATACCACCGTATTTGACCGGTAAAGTAGCTTGGTTCCAGGACTGATCATCAAAATGTAAATTTAGAATTTTTTCAAGTGTGTTTTTTAGGGTGGTATCCATATTTTCGAGTAGGCCAGAAAATTTCCAAATTGGGCTAGAACGAAGAACATACATTAATTTAGGTACAAAAAGGCAATGCTTTAGAATCGAAAACGCTATATGAGAATTTAGAGAGCCCAATTTGTCTGTATTAGCCGAAAATGTTTTAAGTTTTTGATCCAAACAAGGTTGAATGGCTTCGTCATAAAGAGGAGCACCAAGTAGGCAAAGTGTTTGTTTGTTAACTATTTTGATATTAGGGGCAATTCTATTAAATGATTCAAAAGCCAATAACTGTCGTTCTTGCGACAGTTTTTCCGTAAAAAACAATTTGCATTTCGAGAAATTTAATTCTAATCCAATTTTACCAAACTCTTGCTTAACGTGGTTAAGATCTTTTAAGACATCAATCACGTTGCCTCCAATAGTTCCATCGTCAAGATACCATATGTTAAATTTAGATGTTAAATTTGAGATATGGTTATGTATCCCTAAGCTGAAAAGGGCTGGACCTAAAGGATCCCCCTGCTGAACACCTACTTTGGACTCAATACCGTTATTTCCGAAAAACAATTTAGAAGCTGAGCTATAACACTGCCAAACATATGGGTAAATTTCGGGAAGATGCGTTGAAACTTCTTTCAGCAGAGTTGCCCTATCCATAGAGTTGAAAGCGTTCTTTACATCTACTTTCAGCAGTACTTCAACCTCGCCATCCTTTAAGAATGTGCGAGCCGAATGTACCGCTGCCTCACAACCACCTTTACTACCGAATCCTACTTGAATAGGCTGAAACTTTTCCTTTAAGGAAGCGACTATGTGTCTACACGCTAATTTTGACGCTAAACGACGAAAAGTACAGCCAACAGCGATGGGGCGGATCCCACCGTCCTTTTTATTAAAAGCACAAAGCCTTGCACCGTAAAGGAAGGGTAAAAAGGATGAATTTACCTCGCCAGATAACAATAGATTACATAGTCTGGTAATATCACTCAATAGCGCTCTGCCGGCGTCACCAGCAGTAACCGCCACAAGATCTTTAAGATGTTGTGGAGTTATGCCGTCCAGGCCACCAGCAGAGCCACTAGAAAATGACATTATCGCAGCGTAAGTCTCCTCATCCTTTATCTGCAAAAAAGAACTCTTAAGTGGTGGATCTGGAAGTAAGGAGTTGGTATTTGGTAAAGGATGCTTTTCGTTTAAGGCTTCCAGAGTTATATCATTGAAAGGAGCTAGTGTATCATTAGAAAACAAAATGCGGGCGGCGTTTTTAAGATCCCCATCCATAATTATATTTAGTTCGATTTATCGAGTCTCTACTGGGTTCAGATCAAAATATTATATTTCGTGGTAAAACAGTAATGCCACGTGGCTTAACTCAAGTACAATATAAAGTGCTAACAACGTATCCCAGTGACCGAATGTTTTAAGCCACTCAAAGACGAATGCCCGCTTTTCGGCACATTGCACTAAATTCCCGCTGCAATATCTTACCGGAGACACGATCAAACAAACTAACTGGCGTAAGGCTACCTGCACGCGAGCGTTTAATACTTAAAATATTTTTACATGCTATGATTATTATTGTCAACTGATGGGCGTTTGAAGCAACATTAACCTCTTGTAACGACTTCCATACACCAATTTTGTTGTTGTACAATTTGAATTTAATTATACATACTCTTTGGATTTAATGATAACCAAAGTTAAATGTTCATATCAGTTACGTAAGTTTAATAATCAAGATTTATTTCTGCCACTTAAAAAGCCACGTTTATTTGAAAACTAATAAAATTGTAACATTTCAGCCAGCCAGCAGTTAGTTCTAATTACGAAAATAACCTCAATTAGTTACTGTTTACCTATCAACGATCACTCACCATTTGAAAAACAGTTACAACCATAAAATGTAATATTTTACTCTTCAATTACAACGCTCCGTCTTCGAACAACCTAACTGACCCATAAAATTACGGTAAGCCCTTGAATTTCCCGAAAACCTTGATAGTAACAGAAACCTGGTATACTCGTACGTATTACAATTATTTACAACAGTTAATCGTTTCAACAAATGGCCGTGTTTATTTTTTCACTAAGAGTAACATTGATGGAGTTTAGTATCAAATGGAGTAGATATTTGCTTGCTACTGATGAAAACACACCGCCAGACGGTCTATTTGCAGTGTAGGAAGTATCAATGCTGCGCCGGTAATACCTGATATTGGATATTGGAGGTTATTTTTGAAATGAGGGTAGGGTTCTCGATGTAATTCGGGAGTATTTTTAAGTTTCCTTGGATTTTTGTACATCTGGTTGGAAGCGACTCAAGATGTGTCACGGAAGTCCTTAAAGGAGGCTATCAGTTGACGTCCATCACTGGTAATGATGATGATGATATTTAAAGTTTTGTTTCTTTGTGATCATTCCAGCATTTATGAAAATTCCAACCTTAAATATGTGCACATATTTCCATTGACTCTTATGGGCGGCCATCTTCGTTAATAAAAATCTTTCTTTTTGCCTTCTGTCAACTTTAAGCAGTTATTAGTCTGTAATCACTGTAATTAGTTTTTTCATAACAAACACATGTTATCTTTTGTGCTAATTTTCTATAGTTTTCCTTTCTTATAATGAGGAGTAGTCCATCACCATTTCAATGTTTGAACTGTTGTAAGTTTGGGACTTGAGTTGTTGTTCTTATTTCATTTTTTCCTATCTGAGAGCCTTTTTAAATCTCCTAAGATGGAGTAGGTATTTTTAAAGTAATAGTTGATGGAACCAGACCTGATGGAGACCTGTTCAATATGAGCATTTTTTGGCACGAAGTTAGTGATTAGAGTCTAAACGTCAGTAATCCAACGGATGAGTTTCGGACATACGACTTTTTAGAACTGATCCACCCTTTATATCTATGAGCTATTGATGCCTCAAAACTGTGCCAAATGTATTTTGATATCCGATATTACCCGTACGTAATATAGCTATTCAGCTTTGCTCTAAAACTTTGTGTATGAATAAAAAAAATGTACCAAAAAGTGATGCATAAAATTCGAGATTTAGGTTGATTTCAACATAAAATATCGTCGTTGTGATTGTTGAAATGAAAATTCGAATGAGAATCGTCCATATCCGCAGCTTTGTTTACGAGACCTTTCTATTTGACGAGCAGTTTTTGTTCGATTGTTTACTAAAAAAAAATATTTATTGTTTAAAGTTCGCATTTGTTTCCATTGTCACCAAAAATATTGTTTTCGATATGTTTACTGTATGCACTGACATCATTTTGATGGAGAGATCTGCATTGTACTAGTTAGCAAACTAGCATCGATATTGCTCATAAAACAATTGGTAAAATTAAAGTATAAAAAAATTTTTAGTCAGTGCCAGCGCAGTTTGTGGGTTCTAGGTAACGCTTAGAACGTTAGTTAATTAGACACCTTGGCTGGCACCGACTTCATAGATATGCTTAAGTAAATTAAAGCAATTAAATGACGCAGTTATTTTTTACTTTTTAGTGCGTTTGGAGTCGGGTAAATTTTTTGTTAAAAATTTTTATTTCTTACTTTTTAGTGATTTATCGACACGTAACCAACTCGCACTATACTATTATAGTATATTATACGGCACTAATTGCCAAAAAGCTACCGATACTTATACAAAAACCGAATCGCTGCAAGTGTGCCTATAAAATTTGAAGAGTTCCTTCAATTTTCCCAGGATATCATCATTAGATCCTAAAATGATGATTATGAAACCATATCGGAAGTGTGCGATTTCTAATAAAAAAAAAGAATTATCAAAATCGGACAACTCTGTAAAATGTTATGCGTGCTCATACATAAAAAACGGGTCGAATTGAGAACCTCCTCCGTTTTTTTTTCGTCCGTTAAAAATACAGTACATACTACTAGTAAGTACTATATTATATCAATTGTTCTAAGTTACTGCGGCTCTGTCTACATTGTAAAGAGATTTGCTTTCATCCGAAGTCATTTTTGCTTTGTAGTTTGATAATTAGTTGATTATACTAATTTGTGTATTTGTATCCTATACAAAAAGTATTTTTATAATCTGACTGGTATTTTCAGATATAAGCCCTAACAAACAGACAGATATACAAAAATTGGTTTCTTGATGTAAGTAACGTATATTCTTTCATATGCATTTAGTGAAAGGCCATTGAAATTACAAACAGACTTTTCAATTGAATTGATTTGTATAAATGTATAGATAAACGGAAATAAATAAACCTAGCATCTAACTGCGGTACAAATGTCAAAGCTAAGTTTACGGCACTAAATATAACTAGACGCTAATTATAGTGCGCTAATCTTAGAGTTGGCATCTTCATTGTCACTTCTGAGTAAGGGGTTTAGTCTTGTCTATTTCTTCTTCTCCTTTTACTCCTATTGGTTTTAATGTTTCTAGTTTATCATAATTTTAATGCATTTCCTATTATGCAAATATCTACGGGTTTGTGGGCTATTGATTGGTCCAGCATAAATAATTACATTTTCTATAACTATACTTATTAATAGTTTAACCCTAGATTACTAACCTTATTTTACAACGCTTATTACTAACCTTCGTCGTTTCGACTACGCCGTATAAAAGGGAGGCTTCTAAGGGTTTATGGAATAAAATATTTATATGTGTTGTACTTATTTATTATAATAATAATTTGTTAACATGCTTATACCTTTTTTAATTACTAAAATCACATTTTAGTTACTTTGACAGTCTTTTAATTGAGATCAGAGTTTATACTCCTTTGAATATTTTTGTTTTTTTAAATGCTTAAATTTTATTAACTATAAATAACAGACTTGAAAAAATATTAAGAAATATTAAAATTAAGCAATAAAATCAACAAAAGAACGAAACGTTTTAGGAAAAAACTATAAATTAATACATTTGTGACAAATGTCAAGTTTGTGTTCGCCACACAAGGATTTGTTGCACTTGGTGCAACAACTCTTTGTCATTCTTCGCTTTGCAGAGGGGCTAATTGCACAAATTTTCCTTGTTTTGGCGATAGGAAGATTAACTGTATCTTCTCTTTGGTCAGCTTCATGTGTAGAAGTAGAAATACTGGTTTCTGGCATATTCAAAATCGCTGTTATAAGTCCCGCAGCCCTGTTTGAAGTGTCGGAATTTGCAATCTTTTTTGCATATGTGGCTCGACCAATTTTTGATGCAGTATTTTCAAGTACTCACGCCTCGGTAATGGTTTTTTATTAGCCTCCAAAGTGTTGGTTACATATACAACATAACTAATGACGAAGAATATTACGTGATAGTGTAATAATTAGTTCATGTGGTTGACTCGAAGTGCTAGGTCTTCAATTGATGAAGATGCATTTGCCTGAATGTCTTCAGTAGATGGCGATTGTTCTACCACAGAACAAATCTCTTCCTCACTATCTGTTTCATAAGCTGGATCAGCCTCAAGGTGGTCTCCTTTCTCAGTCGCAGAGCAGTCTTTGTCACTATTATCTTCTAATAATAGCCGAAGAATCGTATCTAAAATAAAAATATATACAAATAAAAATAATGTAGGTTCTTATTTCAATGTAGGCAAATAAAGTATAAAGTTTACAGAAGACCGAAATAATTATAACACAAAAAACAGAATGAAAAATAACTGCAAGAATAACGTTAATACTAACCTTCGTCGATTCGACGACTCATTATGGGTCGAACGGCGTACACAGGGCCCCTACAAGAAAAACACACCCGTATGCCGCGCAAGTTTCGGATGGACTGAGATTAGCTGGAATCTGAAATGTGTACGACGACGCACTCACAATTTATACCGCTTTTTTCGAGTCCGCGTCGTCGTTTTGACGATGGTTAGTGATCTAGGGTTAAATGCAAAAGTATGTCTCTCTGTCTGTTATCTTTTTACCGGAAAACCGCTGAACTAATTTTGATGAATTTTGTTAAAGGGAAAATGGGACCATGGAGACGAAATTAGGCTATTTTTTGTTGTGGAGCCTATGAGGGGCTGAAATTGCCATTGAAACTTTATATTAAAGTTTTTGAAAGAAAGAAAGAAAATCAATTTTTTAACCGATGAAAAAAAGCGGAGGTGGTTCTCAATTCGACACGTATATTTTTTTTTTTTTTTTTTTTTTTTTTTTTTTTTTTATCTGCAATAAGCTCGCGCTTGACCACAATCTCACCTGATGGTAAGTGTAGATGCGGTCTAAGGTGGGGCGCGCTTGCTTAGAAAATGCCTATTCACTCTTGTTTTAAAGATACCCAGATTATATGAATTTGGAAAAACTGATATCGGAAGGGCATTCCAAACCTTTGCAATGCGTATAATAAATGATGACGCAAAACGCTTTGTACGGGTTCTGGGAACATCAACGACATAGGGATGAAAACCCAACCGGTGTCTTGCAGTGCGATGATAAAAGGGTGAAGGAGGAATGAGGTCAAACAACTCCTGAGAGCACTCTCCGAAATATATCCTGTAAAATACCGCCAAACTAGCAACTAATCGTCGATGATTAAGGCTGTGGAGATTGACCAGAAGTGGTTCAGAGCTAATAAGTCTTCTGGCTCGCCGGTCCACAGCATCCAAAGCAGCCAGCTGGTATTTAGCGGATCCATCAAAAAGGTGACTGCAATATTCCATGCACGACCGGACTTGAGCTTTATATAGGGTAAGCAATTGGTGTGGCGTGAAATACTGCTTCACCTTATTGAGGATACCTAGCTTTTTTGCAGCGGTTTTGGCTTTATTCTCAATGGAACGGCCGAAGTTAATATTAGCCGAGATGTCGACACCAAGGAGATCAATATGCTCAGTAATCGGTACGGATATATTTCGGAAAGTAGGAGTCAAAGAAAAAGGACTCCGTTTTGCACTGAGTAGACACGCCTGCGTTTTGGTTGGATTGAACTGCACCAAATTGGCATCACCCCAATCAGAGACTTCTTTAAGGGTGGCGTTCAATCGAGTAACCATCGCTTCTCTGAGTTCATTGGTCTCATTACCACCTATCCGTGGACCAGACAAGTACCTCTCTGTCACTGTGCTATCATCTGCGTATCCAAGGATACCAGGTTTTAGCAACAGGTCATTAATATGTAGTAGGAATAGAGTAGCAGAGAGAACTGACCCTTGAGGAACTCCGGCATTAACAGTCATTAACTCCGAAGAGCAGCCATCAGTGACCACTCGGAATGTTCGATCACTCAAGAAGTCAGATATCCAATCGCACAATCTCCGTGGTAGACCGTAAGATGGAAGCTTATGAAGTAGGCTGCCATGCCAAACCCGATCAAATGCCTTAGAAATATCCAGAGAAACGGCAAGCGCCTCTCCATGTTTATCTATAGCTTCACCCCAAACGTGAGTAGCATACACGAGCAGATCCCCTGCGGACCTTTTCTGGCGAAATCCATATTGGCGATCAGAGAGGAGATCATAAGACTCAAGGTATGATAGAAGTTTAGAATTTAAGATTCGTTCCATACTCTTACACAGAATCGAGGTGATTGTGATAGGCCTGTAATTTGTCGGATCAGCACGACTTCCCTTCTTCGGCACTGGCTGTACACGGGCGGTCTTCCATGATTTGGGAACTCTTGATGTTCTAAGCGAGAGACGGTAGAGGCGAGTCAAAACAGGAGATAGCTCAGGTGCACAGTATCTCAGCACTATAGCTGGAATTCCATCAGGACCGCTGGCTTTGTTCACATCTAGAGAGCGTAGCGTTTTTAGGACCTTCTTTTGGTGAATGTGTATCTCAGGCATAACCGAGTCACATGTAGTGAGGTTAGGTGGACAAGCATTACCTGCCTCTAGAAGTGAACTTGTAGCAAAGTGAGAGGCTAGAAGGTTTGCCTTGTCAGTTGCAGAAAAAGGTAGCGATCCGTCAGATTTCATCAAGGGTGGCAATGACGGTCGACAAAAGTTCGTTTCCACAGATTTCGCAAGGGACCAAAAGGCTTTGCTACCGCTAGGAAGAGTGGCCAATTTGCTCCCAATGCGTTTGGTACGCGAGAAACGAGCCTTCTTCAAAACCCTCTTGTACGACTTGGCAGCGGCATTGAATTCTTTTTTCTTTAATTTTATGTCCGGAGCCTTCCGACAACGAGCCTCAGCCCAGGCAACAAACGCTGACTGCTTATGAGCCTCTGCTAAGGCGCATTCAGCGTTGTACCATTTTGGAGCTTTACCGTCAGGAGATATGTCAGAAAATGGAATAAAATACTCCATTGCCTGACGTATCACCTCGGAAATGGCGTGTTCGCAACTCGACGGATCGTCAGAAAAGAAACAAGTTTGCCGCCAGGGATATGATGCGAAAAAGTGACGCATCTCATCCCAATCAGCTGACCGATATTTCCAAATGCGTCTTATACTGCCTGGGTTATGGACGGGAGGATGGTGATTGGAAATAGACCTAACCAGACAATGGTCCGAAGTACCCAGTGGGGCTGATACTGACACTGTAAAACGGTCTGGGTCGGTAGTCAGAAAAAGGTCAAGACAATTGGGTGTTTGCCCGTCAACGTCAGGAATCCTAGTCGCTTCAAGGACAAGTTGAGAGAGGCCATGAGAAAGTGCAAGTTTATAAGCTTCTCTACCAGCGTGGTCAGTTTTCAGATAGGGAAATAGCCAACTTTGATGGTGTGCGTTGAAGTCCCCGAGGAAAACTATGTGCGCACCAGGATAACGTTGGTGAACGATATCGGCCTTTTCGCTGAGATACTCAAAGAGCTTGGTCGTCTCACTATCACCACTATGAGAGCGATAGACGCATGCATAGAGCGTTTGCTCATTGCCCGAGTCTAGTAGGCACCACAAGGTAGAACAATTGGGTAACTCTAAGTTACGGAGACGGCGGCAACAGACATCATCACGAACATACATGCACACCCCGGCACGTGGTCTAAAATTACTTTCTAAGGAGTATCCAGGGTAATGCAAATACGAAGAGTCTGCTGGTTTTCCGATTTGCGTTTCCGTAAGAAACAATAAGTGCGGCTTCTCAGTCTCCAGATGGTGATGGACTGCAGAGAGATTAGAGTGCAAACCTCGTATGTTTGTAAGGTGCACTTTAAATGAGGGATGGTGCAACCGCTGTTTATACTTATATTTCTTCTTGTTGTGGTTCATTGTGAGTTAAAAAAGGAGTGAATAGGTAGGAGGATGGAAGTTGTACGAGGCGTTGTGTGTAGACAGCTCAAAAACTAAAAAATGACTCCACCAAAGGATAGCTCGACCGGAGACTGCGGGGACGCCCGAACTCCCCTGGAAATCGCCATCGGAATCCCTCTCCGGTCGCCAACCGGCACGATGGAAGCCATCCCAGGATTTTTCGCCAAAAGGTGGCGGGGCAGCCTTTCATAGGTGGCGAACCTACTAATTGGGCCCCCTACTACCTGCGGTCGGCCAGCGGTGCACCGTGCTTCGGATCCCGCTAGCCTCCAGATCGAGACGTCCAGCGGTGCCACTTCGTAATCATGAGAAAAACCGTCATTAACAACACAACACAACTGCACATACCCATCCACCTAGTAAAGACTACTACAAGCATCAATCCGGAACACGATAAAATATCGCTTGGCGAAATGGCTTTGCTCGTATGGTGGTATTACAAGCCGCGGCCGAAGCCTACCACCTAAGAAGTTGTTGCTCGTTTGGCACCACCCAGGGGTCACGTGTAGGGTTCTGAGTATTAAAAACTAACTTAGGTAAATCCTACGGACGAGAGCAACTCCAACCCCCAAATGTATTATATGTATGACCACGCATAACTTTTTACAGAGTTAT
The DNA here is from genome assembly GCA_034621355.1 of Mycalesis mineus. NCBI lineage: Eukaryota > Metazoa > Arthropoda > Insecta > Lepidoptera > Nymphalidae > Mycalesis > Mycalesis mineus. The sequence continues at coordinate 19,355,324 of CM067884.1, read as the reverse complement.
CCGATTTTGATAATTCTTTTTTAGAAAGGGCACACTTCCAAGGTAGTCCCATTGTCATCATGTTAGGATCTGATGATGATATCCTAGGAAAATTGAAGGAACTCTTCAAATTGTATAGGCACACTTGCAGCGATTTCGGTTTTCGTGTAGGGTAGCTTTTTGGCTACAAGTGTGGTATAATATACTATGACAGTATCGCACGAGTACGTTACGTGGCGATAAATCACTAAAAAGTAAGAAATAAAAATTTTTAACAAAAAATAGAACCGACTGAAAGCGCACTAAAAAGTAAAAAATAACTGTGTCATTTAGTTGCTTTAATTTACTTAAGCATATCTAGGAGTCGGTGTCAGCCAAGGTTTCTACTTTAAAAACATTACCTGGAACCCACAAACTGCTTTACTACGTCAAATAGATGTTCCTTAAACTTGCTGGCACCGACTTCATAGATATGCTTAAGTAAATTAAAGCAACTAAATGACACAGTTATTTTTTACTTTTTAGTGCGTTTTGAGTCGGTTTTTCGGTTCGGTATTTTTTTGTCAAAAATTTTTTTTGATACACATACAGTCAAGAAAATACAAACAAAAGAAAAAAAAGACAGTATGTGGTATCAAAAAGGGTATTTATCAGGCTCTATTTGTGAATATTGGCTACTTAATAAGAACAATATAAAAGGATAGACAAAGATATATAATTCAAGATTTTTCTCAGACTTTACTCCTCTGATGGTTAGTTAGCGGGGGAATTTTTGTATTAAAGTCTATTGCAACTTATTTAACAGATAATTGGTACATTGGCTATCGTTATAATGTAACCTATGCCCAAACAATCCATCCACAAAAAGGACTTGAAATATTTCACTAATTTTCCCAAAGACTACGTTTTACGGGCGGCAACTAGTTTTTTTTTATTTCTTATAAACAGAATGCTAAGATATGATATAGAGATATTAGTTGCAGAAAATGCCTCGAGGCAATGTTTTTTTTAATTTTTACACTTCATAGAGACCCGTTTGTTCATGCCGCTCTGTGTGCAGTGCGATAATTAAAAATATATATTTAAAACAAAATGATTGTTCTTTCATTAGAAAGGCTAGACTTGCGAGGAAGTTTATTTATATATTTGTATAGGTTTCTTTTAGATTAATGTGGGTAGCAACATTTGTTTATGTGGTTCTTTGTGTCAAAGCTTTTCCGGGGATGTACCACCATGCTAATTTTTGGCACTAATCTGAATATTTGTATCGCTATCTGTACATGCTTGTTACACCTATTTTTAACGTTAAAGGGTACAAAAACAGCAATGTATTATTCGGCCTAGCATATCCTGCAAAGTGTTAAAATTTTATAGGCGAAGATTTTTCACACAACAAATATAAAAAAAATACGAATGAGATGTAGGTTTTTGTATAAAAAGGTAATTAATTAAATGAATTAAAAATCGTTCAATTAAATGTCTCACAGCACTTCTTATTCTTGTTCAAAAAACAAATGCAATCTATGCCTCTATTTTTAAGTACAAAATTGTCGGCAATTGTAAATCTTTTATCTGCAGAAGAATATTTAAATTAAAATGCAATTAAATTTACCAATAAGCTCATGTATTCTCTTTTAAAAGTTCTCAAGAAAATGAATTAGTTTTCTATTAGATCATCTTTTGTTTATCGGTTGTTACTAGTTATGCTTTGTGGTTTCAACCGCGTGCTCCTTTTCAAAGAGTTAGGTAATAAAAATTTTAACAAAAAATAGAACCGACTCAAAACGCACTAAAAAGTAAAAAATAACTGAGTGTGCCTTTAAAATTTGAAGAGTCCCTTCAATTTTATCATCATGAGATATCATCATGAGATCCTAACGTATTGATAATGGTAACGTATCAAAATCGGACAACTCTGTAAAAAGTTATGCGTGGTCATACATAAAAAAAGTACGTGTCGAATTGAGAACCTCCTCCGTTTTTTTTCGTCGGTTAAAAAGTATGCTGTCGGCCGGTTAAAAATGACATAATAATAATGAAACATAATATTTTAACGCCCCACCCCGCCCCGCTTTATGGGCTCCTATTTATGGTTTACAAAAATTATTTTGACCACTTCATGAAGTAATGAAGTAGTCGCGCGTTGAGTTGGCCACATCGAGAAACGATTTTGTATCATTGATCTGCCCAAACCATACCATGATGTGGCCAATAGACAGGCAAACATTTCATGAAACGCGATCATTTCGTGATATACTCAAACATTTCATGAAATGAGCAAATCTACGACGTGGCTACGACATATACATAGACACGTTAAAGTCATTGATCAGTTGAAAAAATAAAAAATATAGAATCAGCGTCTTTCCATACTATTGTAGTTTCATGTTGAATAATAAAAAAAATTCGTTAACCTTGTATGAATCGGTAGGCAAAGTAAGAATTGCCTACCTCAAGAACATTGCCTGCAACAGACGCAAGTTGATAAATATAGAGGCAAATAAATCGGGCATCGTTTATTTCCAATATTTTATATATAGCAACACCATTTTTTCCGCCAAACCATCCAAACGCGTTGAGAATAGCCACTTACAAATAAATAATGATAAATATAGGAATCGAGCGTAAATAAATAAGTGTTTAACATTGAATACTACCGTCAGTGGGCCAGAGATACATCGACCGGTGTTGTAATAGTTTACTTTTGTACATTGCTTTTATTTTAATTCGTTTAACATTTTTACACACGTACATACGTCTGTTCACACTCGTGCGCTTTCGTCTTCATTGTGCGTCACGAAATGTTAAATCACTTTTATTACAGTGTCTATTCATTAAGAAGATTTTTAATTTTGTAAACGAATATGTCTGCCTCTCGTTATAATAAATAAATAAATAAATATTAAAGAACAATTACACACATCGCTATATAGCCCCAAAGTAAGCTTAGGTAGCTTGTGTACTATGATAACTGATGAATATTTTTATATATATTATACATAAATACTTATAATATATAGAAAAACATCCAGACACTGGAAAACATCCATGCTCATCACACAAATATTTTCCAGATGTGGGAATCGAACCCACGGCCTAGGACGCAGAAGCAGGGTCACTCACTGCGCCACTTGACTCGGTGGTGCTTTAGCTAGCCTAAGAGTTCTAGTTCTTGGTTGAACTATGAAATTTCAATCTCTTCGAAAATTCGAAAGAACTCGCTCCAATTACTTTTTTTGATTCTTTCTGTAGACGCAATTAAAATCAAATAACTCAATCCACAAAACAAAACGTTGATCTTAGTTCCAATTTTTATCAAACAGTTGGTACCATATTTAATTATGATGATTCTTTTGGCTGAAACTTCTTTGTGTTCGTAACAGACAAAATTTAAAAAAATTACTTTAGCTCCTAGAGCTTAAATTCCAATGTGGAATGACCTCCGTGGTGCAGTCGTATGCGCGGTGGATTTATAATGACGGAGGTTCTGGGTTCGACTCCCGGCGGGGCAGATTGAGAATTTTCTTAATTTGTCTTGGTTTGGCTGGTGGGAGCAAAGACGAACCGCCAAGCGATTTAGCGTTAAAGTACGATGTCGTGTGGAAACCGAAAGGGGTGTAGATTTCACCCTACTCCTAACAAGTTAGCCTGCTTCCATCTTAGATTGCATCATCACTTAACATCAGGTGTGGTGGCAGTCAAGGGCCAACTTGTAGTCGATAAAAAAAAACGAAATTACAGCTTTTCTAAAAAGACGCAAAATTGAATTACGTAATTTTTATAAAAATCGCTTCAAAATCCTAATCGAGTAAGTGAATGTAATATCTAAACTAAAATGTTTAATTTTTCCAAGATTGGATCGTTTTTCATCGGTTGTTTTACTCCCAGTAGGTATTTGGGTCGAGATTGCTTATATTTTCGGTTCATTATAATTTGATACCTAATGTTGTACCTTAGTGACTCACTGTAGCGTAATACAGTTTATGTAGCGCGTTCGCGGTTAAGATGACGTCATTGTATCAACCGATGATTATCGAATGATTGTGATAACTACTCTTGTGTATTTAAATCAATTTAGCCCTTGAATTAAATCACATCTGCTGGTAAGTGATGCAATCTAAGGTGGAAACGGAATGTAGGATGAAATTCACACACCTTTTGATTTTTACGTAACATCGTTCCGGATCGCTAAATACTAAATAGCTTAGCGTCGTCGTACGTCTTTGAGTAGGGTGGTAACTAGCGACCAGGCCGAATTACTAATTAAGATAACCTTAATTGCCACAGAATGATCTAGTCTTGAATATGTAAAGGGTAATAAAGGTTGTTTTCTTCTTCCTTTCTTTTCTTTTCTGTTTCCGGTTGTCGAAGCACTAAGTCAACTTCGTTACGTCTCCGTTATAAAAATCGAATTTATTGGTAAAAGTTGTGTTTCAAGTTTAAATAGTCTACCTGTTCAATAGTGCAAGTGCATCATCACATAAATAAAGTGTCTCCCCACGTGTCACCAGGTGGAAGGACGATCTTACTGCCTTCGAAGGCACACATTGGACTCGTTCAACCCTAGATAAAATGCACTATAAGAGGAAGGGCGAGGCCTTTGCCCAGCAGTGGGATGAAATTTTAAAAAAAAAATTAGTAATTATGTAAATGGATGTAAGATATTGTATTTTGGGCTTAAATAAATAAATAAATAAAGGTTGTTATGATGCCATTGCAATAGTGTCATAGTAAACGAAAGACGTTTCTTTTAGAATCTATTCTATTTGAAGATACAATGCCACAGGCAGACAGATATATCAAATAAGACTCTCTTTTATACTTTTGGAGCTTTTTAATTATTATTACTCAAGAGCACTGCCTCGTTGGTCTAGTGGTTAGTCTATCTGGCTTCGATCACGAGGTCCTGGGTTCTAAACCTGAGTCGGGTCACGGTATAATTCTAGGTTTTTCATTCTTCTATGAAATTCTCAGTACATTCCAAGCCAAGAGTCGGGAAGTTGTTGGTGTTACACCCCCGTGCCTCGGAGAGCACGTTAAGCTGTTAGTCCCGGTCACTGTCATCAATATCTGATAGTGATCATTAATAAATGAAACATTCAAATTCAAATTCATTTATTGCTAGAATGTGGTAATACAAAGTTGTTCATGCAATTAAAGAGGCTTAGCACATACTGCCAAATAGGCAGGCAAACAATCATATTACGATTATGATTATTAAATTTACAAATATTATAAAAAAATTACAAAAATTTAATTTCATGATTATTATATAAATGTCAGTTAATAAATTAAATTATGTCAATAACAAAATATTTATCCTTAAAGAACTCGTCAACAGAATAATATCCTTTATCCAAAAGTATTTTGAACATTCTTCTTTTGAATTGGGCCGCATTGAACTTTTTTAGACTCTCCGGTATATAGTTATAAATACGTATGGCCATACATTATCACCCTAAGCCTATCTAAGCTCCATATCCCCTCTCCTGTAAGGAGGGAGGCCGGGCCCAGTAGTGGGCCGTTGATAGGCTGATAATGATCCACTTGAAATTAATTTAAAAATATGGATGCGAATTTCGAAATCATCCAACGTCGATTCTTTCCATTTACACAATTAAAAGACTTTCATAGCGAAAATTAAAGCAATATAAATGAAAATTCTTCGCCGTCGAACAATGTGGACGTTATTGAAAGAAATTGATTAATTTTTGCACAGATTCACGCTAATAACGTTTAATAATTCGTAAATATGGCCACCATAAATTATTTATAAGTATCAATAAGCTTGTATTGTTACTTTGGTAAACAGAATTCGGAAACAGTTAAGTAAAATATTGCATTAATTAAAATCACACTGCAATCATTATTTGCGAATAATTTTCCCGCTAGTTGTTTTCTTTTTTTAGTAGATTTTTCCGATTTTGTCCACGCAGTGTACAGTTTTTTGGGAAAGCTTAGTGTTTTTTTTCTAATTAAATTTCTTTACGTACCTTTTATGAATACGAAATATTTAGTTTTAGATACTGCAAGTGTTGGTGATCTGAAAGATATTTGCACTGATTTACATAGGTAAATCTATGGATCATAGGATATTTCTATAGCTATAAGCTTTGGAAGACCATAAATCCTTTATGAAATTTAACTCTGAAATATGATTTGATCACAATGTCTGCATTTTCTCAATAACACTATAATTCATTAGGTTAATTTATATTTTAACTTGATCAATATTGTAAATCTCGGAAATGTTAACCGCATCCGATATTTATATATATTTATTCGTTAGATAGAAAAATAAAATTGATATTTGTTAATCGAGATATTAATCGAAACTTCACTCGATTCTACGCAATAAACATATTTGTATTATGAAATGTGTATGCTATAGGATCAGTAGTGTTGTATGACTGTGGGTTTATTATTTATAGAGCACTCAGATTCCGGCCGGTGCAGATTTATAACGTAAACTGTTGGCTTGTACATAAACTATTTAGTGGCAATTGAGTTGTATTACAACGGGTTATAGAAAAACTATTGAGGCACTAATATTGATAAATTAAGAGGGCGTTAGTTCATTACTTACTTTCAGGTTCGATTCTCCTGCTCAGTAGCCCAATTCTGTAATATTGTCTATAACTTGACAGTTATACATTCGTCTTTATCTCTCTGAATCTAACAAGATAGAAGAACTAGAGATAGAGAGAACTTCACATGAATCCATAGATTAAAGACTACTAGATGGAGTCATAACGCGGCTGTAGGTTCAAGAGCGTGATAGACTTATTTCATTCGGCCTTTATTAGAAAATGATACAAGATAATTTTTTGTCCCTTTCAGCGTGTTCGTTTTTATTATTTGTCAAGAGTGGAATTTGTGACAGACAAGGGACATACCTGAGCAATTATTAGCTTTTTATTAAATTTGCTGATAAATAACATAACTTTGCGGTTACTATATTAATTTAAACGTTATCGTGCTATGGTGGGTTGTAATATTTTCGGCTGCAACAGTCGCAGCGAACAGAAAATCGAAGGAATTACGTTTCATACGTAAGTAGGCATAAACTTCATTGATTAATGATTTAAAGCTTAGATATGTTATTTTTTAGCAAATTTCATGTATTATGCGTTTACTAAACTAAATTATATAAAGTAATATTTCGTATTTTACGATATTTTAAAACATAACGTTTTATGATGTACTTTAAATGTTGACATGTCATGTCAATAAGGCTGATTTGCTGTCTCACGAGTGGACACGCTATGGGCTCTATTTAGTAGTCTTTAATCTATGCATGAATCTGACAGTGACAAATTAGTAGCCGATCACAGACAACAAAAGCAGACGTAGTGTCTTTTCGTTATACTTACAAAGTAGTAGACCTGTGATGTCGCTGCGATAATCTTTCGTAGCCATTGAAACGTCTCTTCCGTGTAAACACATAATTATAAATCTGTCATCATCGGTCGGCTACGAACTTGCACCCTTAGAAAAACATAACTTAAGCGTAGTTGGAATATCTAACAAACTATGCGAAAAGCATCTAAAGGTGCACACGCAGAATCATTAAAACAAAGACAAAATAAGATAGTAGCCAAGCTAACGTGAGCGACGTCGCATATTGCTGTACGTCTGTCTGAACATGCTAAACGAATGCACATAATATGCGTTTTCTATTACCTCGAATAGTACGACAAGCACTAATAATGTACTGGGATCGCCCACCTGTATGAGTGTTCAACACAAAAACATAGCAAGTCTGGCGTGGAGCAAAAAATCCCGCGGGATATTAACCCAGTTAGCTATTTACGCGCGCGCGCATTATGTACTCGTGCCGATACATCATCGTTTGTATCGATGTATCGCAAATGGATCGCTCGGTTTTATCTCGACGGAATAAATCGTTCATTTTATTGATGTCTGGTTTTTGCGATGCGATACTATGGGTGCGAGTGGAACGGATGATGAGGTTTTAGCCCTTTGGCTAATAAATTACCATACAAATTTCCATATGTCTTAGTTTTATTTATACACTTTAACTAGTTACCCACGAAGTTTTTGTTAAATTATAGGTACGTGTAAAACTTTTTACGTGACTACGTCTTATAATTCCTACTCATACGGCGTTACCTCGCTTTGAGGCGTTCCATGTAAGGCTTGAAGTGCAAGCGAATCGGCCTTTGCATTTCGACATCCGTCTATTAATAATAATTATTAAATATATTAATTTTAAATTAAAAATTAATATATTTATTATAAATATATAAAATCAAAATCAATTATTTTATTAATATAAATTAATATTTATAAAAATATACTTAAATTAAAAATTGTAATAACCAATTAAATGCTACCATTCCATCAGTATTTTCTTCAACGTTGCAGATTAATTTGTGTGCTAGCTTATGTTTAAATTTTCTATAACTCTAACAATGCCTGAGAGAGAGAGTTAAGTTCGTAGTCCACCGCACACGACAGCAGCAGAGCGCAGCTAGTTTACAAGTATATCTATTGAAACGACATGTCATTAACTACGATAGATATTTTATAGAAATACATGCAAACCAGTGAAAGACCAGTACATTTAATTTTTGAACCAAAAAAAATCGCAGTAGGATGAAAGTTGAAACCATTGGAAAGTGCTAGGTAGGACAATAACTACAGGTAAAAATGAACAGATAGCCTTGAAAATGATAAAAAGTAAAAAAAAATCGCAGTAGGATGAAACCCATTGGAAAAGGAGGAGAATATCAGAAAAATAAAAGGAAAAATAAATTACGGGCGATCTGGTGAGGGTTTAGGGGTAGGGGGTTTTGGTGAAAATAAAATTTTATTTGTAAAAGATAAAATTAAAAAACAAAAAACTTGGTTTTTTGAATTTTTCACATATATTTTGAGGTTATGTGAAAAAAGTGTAAATACAAAAGTTTTAGATCTTTTGATTACCTACAACTGTGTCAATCATCTCTTTTCCATAGGACTTAAAGTTTTTCCGGAAATCGAGAAAAACTGTTTTTTACCCCTAAACCTTCACCGTCTACCCTTTCCCGACCTCACATCGACCGTAATTTATTTTTCCCTTAATTTTTATGATACTCTCCTCCTTTTCCAATGGGTTTCATCCTACTGCGATTTTTTTTACTTTTTATCATTTTTAAGGCTATCTGCACTATACTAAAGCTAAACTCGATTGAGAACGCTTGTCAACAAACAAATTAAAAATGTAGGTGGAAATCACTAGTCATTTTACAAGTAATTTTTTACATTAACTAGTTAATGACGAATTCATAACAATAAATTAGATTAGTAAGCTTAAAACTAATTATTATATTCAATATCTTTTAAATAAGATTTTTTAAAATAACAAAACATAATTTTAAATTTATTAGGCATAAAATGTGTTGCATTTTCTACCTTCATTTTTAATTTGTTTGTTGACAAGCATTATTAATCGAGTTTGGCTTTAGTATAGTCTATAATGTTCCCGCAACTCAGCGCCTGCAGTTGTTGTCTGTAGTCGGCTACGAACTTGCACCTTTAATCCCACCGCCGTCCATTAGTTACTTAATAGTTCAATATTGGTAAAAAACTAGGTAATACGCTAAAGAACAAATTAGATCTATTTTTAATTTTTTTATGATTAGGAACGGGACGAATGCAAACTTCATACAGCTAAATAATACGCAGCCGGAGAGCACGTTCAAAAAGTTAATAATGTATGAATTAGCTCATTATGGCGCCTAAACTTTAACAATGGCGGCAATAAACTGCGAGCTCCTTTATTGCCTTACTTCACTGTTAGCAATGTAGCAGATATTTTTTGTTATTTTGACGTGACAACGTCTTATAATTCGATAGAGCCGGCTGCACGCACGAAAAAACATGACGTCATGCGTCGTTACCTCGCTTTGAGGCGTTCCATGTAAGGCTTGAAGGGCAAGCGAGAGCGCAGTACAGTGAAAGAAGTACAATCGGCCTTTACGTTCGGCAGCGTTCACATCCGTCTATTAAATATAATTATTAAATATATTAATTTTAAATTAAAAATTAATATATTTATTATAAATTTAAAATATAAATTTATAAAATCAAAATCAATTATTCTATTAATTTAAATTAATATTTATAAAAATATACTTAAATTAAAAATTTTAATAACCAATTAAATGCTACCATTCGATCAGTATTTTCTTAAGACATTGTCACGTTCAATTATCGTCAGTAAACCGACTTTACAGATAACCAATTTTTTAACTATTATATTTTTTGACGGTCAAGTGGCACAATGGACAGAGACCATTCCCTCTGCATCCAAAAGCGTGGGTTCGATTCCCATAACAGACAAATGTTTTGTGAGATGAAAATGGATGTTTTCAGTTATTGAGTCAAAAGGTAGAGAGCATAAGCTCTAGGCAAAACTGGCATATGGCACGGCTAATTATTCTATTAGCTACGAAATTTATTCCGAGAGTATTAATTATATGTGGTTTATATTATACTTACTTTCTTTTATACACTTTTTAGAGCGAATTTTAGATGAATAACAAATTTTTAAAAAATACAAGTCTTGACTGCTATAACATCTATGTTAAATGTGTGCATTAAAGAGATTTGGGCTAACTTGTTATGACACTGACAAATCACATCCCTTTCAGTTGCTACACGAATCAAACCGCTCTCACCAGCCAGATACGCCGTCGCGCTAAAAAAGTTTACATATAGCTATAATGTCGTAGGCGGGAGAGACGTTTTTTCTAAACCTCCTTAAGGGGTCAAACGGGAGTTTAAGTCTACACCAAGTTTCACGCGGACAAAGTCGCGGGCGTCCGCTAGTTTTCAATATTCTTGTACTATTATGTATTCTGCGGTATTACAAAACATGTCTATGCGTTAAAGGTCTTGAATATTGATTCAATACAAAGGGGCCGCCGCACAGGGCTGGCTGCACAACAAAGGCGATCTGACAGCAGATGATGGATGTAACAGATGCTCTCGTCAGATCGCGTGCCAACGTGCGCGCGCGCATTCACACTGATCCGCTTTGAGGGCTTTTTGATGACATCTCTTGTGATATAACAGGGTAGTACTAGGTTCGGTTCCCAGTTTGGGAATCTCTCACAAATTCACTTAGACGAAAAAGTTTTGATAACATCTCTGACACAGTTGGTAGTGTGTCGATTTGGCGAGGACGTTTTTATGAGATCTACGCAGTGGTATTGCTATTGTAGCAACGAGGCCTTGGGTTTGGTTCCTAGTTTGGGTCAATTTACAATTTTTCTTCATTTTTTACTATTTTCACTGTAGATATATAGTATCTCATACTCAGCTTCTTGCGTATGCTATAGATGACGCATTTTAAACGGAGTTTTCGGGTCAGTCAGTCGTAGTGATTAATAACCTTGCTTAGCAACATATCGAAGTTTTAAAGTCAATCGTATCCAAAAGTCAGGTGTTTTAATTTCGTTAAATAGAATATCCAAAACTGCATAGAGCTTGTAATTAACTATAATTATACCTCCAGTGATGTTTATTGCCCGACGACTCAGTTTAAAATGCGTCGAATATACTAGCTGAATCTCAAAATACCCTGTTTGCATACTGTTAAGCTATTAAGGTTATGTAAAGACATTGAAACATGCGAGTGTTGTTATCCGATTACTTCAGAAGGTAATCTATAGTAAAGGTGACGGCTATCGATAAGCTCAGAGAACCTTTTAGTTTTGACCAACTTTTGACTTTGACTTCGTTTGTTTTATCTCATTCCAAGATTGTTAAAATCGTTAGATTATAAACTGGCTGATTGGCTAAAAATTGAGAACTTCACAAACAAATTTAATTATATTTTTTTTATTATTGAGAAACAATACAATAAGGAACTTAAGCTAACTTATCCTAACTAATATTATAAATGCGAAAGTAACTCTGTCTGTCTGTCTATCTTGCTTTCACTCTACAACTATTGAACCGATTTAAATGAAATTTGGCACACAGTAAGTCTAGAGCCTGAAAAAGGACATAGGCCACTTTTAATTGAGAAAAAAGGGTTGTTAGGGTTTAAAGGGGCGATGAAATGTTGTATGAAAGTATCGTCATTTTGAAAGCTTAAGACCTATTTCTTAGGCAGTTGATTAGATATTAATATATATGACATTCAAAGCTTAGAAAAATTAGGCTGTCGTAATAACTAATTCCATGCGGACGAAGTCGCGGGCAAAAGCTAGTTCTTATATAACTATAAAAATCATGCCACTTACTGGTTTTAACCTTTTCTGCTGTGGCTCCCGGTCTTGATTTTGTCTGATATGACGCGAAGCAAATGTGTCAGCGCAAGTAGCGTCCCATATTTAATTATAATCAAAGTATTTACATCTCGATAATTTGTTATTTATATTCTTATCAAATTTTTTGGTTTTCTTTGTAAGTTATTTAACTTACTCTAACACTAATGAGTTAACTTAATGGTACATATTATAATCTTAGTTTAGAGCAAAACATCACATCATGACAAAAAAGATTTTTAAAGTTAAGATATATTTTAATCAATACATTTTCACGATTCTCCTCTTTTTGCCGAAATTTCGCTTAAAAGTTATATTTTAATTTCAAATAAAATCATTAAATTCGATAAATAGAAAATAAAACGGTGCATAGGCGTGGTACTAGCTCGTGTCTCTATCATAAAACTCACTTCGTTTTTTTATCAAATTGTTCTCAAGTTTTAAGAACTTTTATTGTGCAATCGTTGCATTATCTACTATTACAGTTATAGTAAGTATGTTTAAACAGTCTTTACAATTTTATGACAGCAATATATAATCCTTGATAAGATAAGATAAGATAGATAATCCCCGAGACCCTGAGTTCCAAGATGCAGGTGCATTGTCATTGACAAGTAACCGATGCTAAGCTGCACTGCTAAGGCATCCGAGATATTACAAGGAAATTACTACAGTAACTAAAAGCTTAGTACTCTTTGGCGTTGCTTGTAGTTGTATATTTGTGTGACAACCTCCGTTGCGCTGTTATTATTATAAATCATTTATTCATAAAGCAACAAAGACTCAATACAATATACAATAAAAAATGGCAATTATAATAAGTTCATTGTCACATTACATATTACATTACATAAAATAAAATCCATCCAAAATACATAACAACTAAAATAGGTATCAGTATCATTCAAATGGGCCCCACTTACCTTAGTCTCTGTGTACAACAATGGTGGAGGTCCTGGGTTCGATTCCTGGCGGGGAAAATTGAGATTTATCTTAATTTGTCTTGGTCTGGCTGGTGGGAGGCTTTCGCTGTGACTAGTTACCACTCTACCGACAAAGACGTACCATCAAGCGATTTAAAGTTTCGTTACGATGTCGTGTAGAAACCGAAAGTGGATTTCATCCTGCTCCTAACAAGTTAGCCCGCTTCCATCTTAGATTGCATCATCATTTAACATCTAGTGTAATAGCAGTCAAAGGCCAACTTGTATTCGATAAAAAAAATATTAAACTCGATGCATACAACAGGGGTGTTACGGTTAAAAGTTTGACGTGTCTATCTGTGTGTATTGATTATGTGTCAAAAATAATTTCTGACATAAATTCTGACTGTCAGGGGATTTTCTATATTTTTACTTTTTAACTTGCTTATTTTGCACTGCCGAACCCGTTGCAACAGTCTTATAGGCAAAATTGCAGAAGTGGTAAAGCTTTTAGTTACAAAACTCACTTGAGAAAGTACACTCTTATTTATTTCTGCTCTGGTCATTATTTATTGTTATACCTGCAGAGACAGCCGTTACTATACTACTACTAAGTCCACCAAACTGTGTGGCTAAAGTTTTTTTACCGCGTCAATACCGAAAACAGTATACGCAAATTTTATATAAATTGGAGTAGCGCCATCTAGATATAGCGAGAGTAAATGCTTTTTTTTCTATATAATTTGATATTACGAGTGATTACGTTTTTACGCAGTCGGTGAAAACACGCACTTGCCCCACTACCTAGTGTACAGCTTGGTGCAATACGATCTTGTTTGCAGAGTGAAACGTATGGCGAGGCTTTTCCGCCAGATCTAAGTGACTTTGTCGCTTGAGTTGCACAGTTTTTTGCAAACATAGCAAAATAAATAAATTATTATTTTAAATTTATTTAACTTAGCCAAGTTGAAGGTAATATCAATTTATTATAAAGTCGGGTTTTCTTTTGCATTTACATTATAATAAAGCAGCATAACATCGTGTTGTTATATTACTACCTTACAAGACTCTTTAATTGTATTACTGAGTACTTGTCTCTAGAACATTCTAAGCGGATGCACTGACATTCGATATGTCTTGCGTCATGAGTCATCCTTCCGGGTTAGGGCTTATAAAACATAGGTCTTACACCCTTGCAAAGGGTAATAAATCGGAATTTTTTAAACACACATTAATATTAATTTGTACGTTATTTTTGCTTATAAAATAGAAAAAAATTAAAAACAGCAACAAAACAAAGCTTTTTCTTCTCCATATATCAAAAGCAATCGTTACTGACTGATTTATTAACGCACAGCTCGAACCACTTAACGGAATACGCTGAAACCTTTTTTGACGTGACAACGTCTTATAATTCGATAGAGCCGGCTGCACGCACGAAAAAGCATGACGTCATGCGTCGTTACCTCGCTTTGAGGCGTTCCATGTAAGGCTTGAATACATCCGTCTATTAAATATATTAATTTTAAATTAAAAATTAATATATTTATTATAAATTTATAAAATCAAAATCAATTATTTTATTAATTTAAATTAATATTTACAAAAATATACTTAAATTAAAAATTTTAATAACCAATTAAATGCTACCATTCCATCAGTATTTTCTTAAGACATTGTCACGTTCAACTATCGTTAGTAAACCGACTTTACAGACAACCAATTTTTTTTTCGTTGGGGAATTCTCATGGATACAATCTCGCTACGGGGTGGCGAGGAGGTTATGTTGGACTCTTACCAAATAAACCTCACGGTGTTCCTACTCGTCGCGTGAAAATTGGACCACGAATGAAAAGCCGCTTCCGAGAAATATGCTGAAACTTAGCACACCTATGGTGTAGGCGTGCGCTAAGAAAGGATTTTCTAAAATTTTCCTGGTGGTTTAAGTATACAATAGTTTTCAGGCGACAAAGTCGCGAATGTCCACTAGTTTATTTATATGTTCGATAGCTTGCTCTAAGTTGGATTATCGATGTCTGCTTGAATTATTGGTTGAAGAAGTATGTTTGATATACTGTATTTAAAGATCTTGAACGGAAACTGATTCACAGTTCTATTTAAGCTTGTCCCCTAAATACCTTGACTTCCTGAACTAGTCACGACATTCCTATGTACCAAAATAATAAGCTAATTTTAATACGAAAATATCATTTCTCGTCTACGTAAATAAGTCTAAACATAAATATGTTTCTATTATCAATCAATTGCAGCCTATTTTACACCCCCAGAGTCAGGCCTTCCTCCATGTAGGAGAGGGGATATGGAGCCTACACCCACCACGATGCTTCAATGCGATTTGGAGGGATTAGGGTAATAATGTTGAATTCATTAACGATTACTCATTAACGATCACATGTTAACTATTATGACCGGGACGCTTTAACGTGCTCTCCGAGAGACGGGGAAGTGACACTGCTAACTTCCTGACTTTTCTGCAAATTATATCCCATAGTCTTATAGAAATGTAGTAAGTTTTTACTCTTAACTTTACTCATAGCATTAAGTTATAAACTTTATATTATTTTGATTGATATTTTTGTTTTTAACAGATAAATCTCCCTTGCGACGAAAGCTAAGTGGTTAAAACCAAGTAGTAGTTGTGTCCCAAAAAATATATTATTTTAGAAGTTACGGGACATTTTCCACTTGGAAAGTATCTTTCGCGCAAACTATTCAGCCTAAAAAATTTATTAAAAACCTCAATACCATTTTAAAGACATTTTGTGAATTTAAACAAAGCTGTATTAGATATAGTATGTCTTAGAAACTTAAAATTAATTGACATTTATTATTGCAATTAAACATATAGAACTAATGGGACACTTAGCCCTAAAATGGTGTATCAACACTTCTTTAGAAATAAAATTAGGCTATGTCCCTTCTCAGGATGGAGTGACACGCTAACTTTGACTTTTTCAAAATTTCATTTAAAGAAGAGAAATCAGATATTCTAGACTGGCAGGATTCAGACCCACGACCTCTTGATGAATTTGTATTCAGATATTCTCACTAGAACGGAACCTACGTGGACATCTCGATAGGATTAGGATATATGCCACTCCGAAACCTACACTCACGATCTTTACCACTAAACCAATAAGGCAGTGAATTCATAATATTTAAACAACAAACAGCTTAATATCTAAATCTAATATCATTCAAACGAAACGTAGTTTATTTAAGCCGGTGCAACCAATCTCTTCGCGAAGTAAGCCCATCGATGCAATATCGATATAACCGTGTGTTTACAATTATATTATATCGCGGCTCTTTTATCTCGAGCGCTATTCAAAATGAATGCTAATAATCATCTGCAAACCAAAAT
Organism: Mycalesis mineus; assembly: GCA_034621355.1. NCBI lineage: Eukaryota > Metazoa > Arthropoda > Insecta > Lepidoptera > Nymphalidae > Mycalesis > Mycalesis mineus. The sequence goes on along the minus strand of CM067884.1, from coordinate 19,338,756 downwards.
ATTACGGACTGTATAAATAAATAGGATAACACCGTTTGAAATTCGGCGGGAATTTATGCAGATGATCTCTTTTTTGTTGTTTTCTAACGAAGGATACTTTCATTTATACAGTAGTTGAGTTTGTTATTAACCAATTATAGTTATTAAGTATTATGTAGTTATTTTATAGTTTATAAGTTAGTAGTAATAGGCATAGCAGCATAAACAACAAGGCTCCGCCTGAAAACCAGCGTCACAGCTAGCTGTGGCTTCATGCTGAGGCGGAAACCTTGTTTGTCCACGACATATATTATTTTTTTTCAAGAACTGTTGTAATATTTTGTAGTTTGTTAATTGTAATGTGTTGTGTTGTGTGACAAATAAATTCTATTATATTCTAGTCTATTGTTCTCGGAAGGACGACGGTGTCCTGATGGACTCAGCATAATGCTGTTGTGTATGTTATGCTGATGTGAACTAATAATCACTCTTTTAGGATGCCAATCGAATATAGAATTGTTATATGTTCCTATAAATGGACATAAGTCTTCTTCGCATGCCAACTTGGTGGCCGTTGTGCGTGGGTCCCCTGGTGTAGGCCGATTGCCTCTTGGAGTGTCGCTTTGGAGCCAATGTATGTTTGCAACTGAGCATGACGTGTATCGGTGTCTCGTCGTGTTCCAGACAAGCCCTGCATAGTGTTTATTTAATGGACAGTGTCCTGTGATCAGCCCTATGACGGTTCTAAGTTTTACACGGGTTAGCCGGGTGAGTTTTTTGGTTAGTTGTATGTCGAGGCGTGATATTGTAAGTCGCATCAACTTATCGCCTCCGAAGTACAAAAATCTTTCGTAAGATTGGGTGTACTCTTCTTAAACAAGAAGCCCAATTCAGTTTTAGATCTGCCATTGTATAAGCTTAAACAATATATTAAAACTCACTTACTGAGTCAGTGTTATTTTACTATCGATAAATTTTTAAATGATAATGATGTTCAAAGGCAATTGGATCGGCTTTCAACTTCACACAGGAAGTGAAATAAATAACTTTATGTAACATCACGCTTAATATTGTCAAATTGATAATATTATAAAAAGAGCAACTGTTGAGTTTCTTGCCGGCTCTTCTCAACAGGGTCTGCCTTCCGAGCCGCTGGTAGAGTCACTACAAATAGTCCAATTTGACGTTTCAAAAGTGCTAATAAGCCTACTTGAAATAAACGATTTTTAATTTGAATATAATCGTTTCGTTTTTTTTTGGGCCTTCCTGCTTTTACTAGCGATGGCTTTTATAAGGATACGAAGATTTTACGTTTTCTAAATTAGCTTGAGTTTTGTCTGGAGATAGGTATAGCGACCGTAACTATTTACCAATATAACCGTGGCATAGACATACCGCTATGCGATTTGACAGCCTCTGTGAAGCAGTCGATTTATAAGACGGAGGTCCTGGGTTTGAATCCCGACTAGGCCGATTAAGATTTTCTAAATTGGTCTGGATCTGACTGGTGGAGACTACGGTCGTCGCTAGTTAGCACTCTTCTGTTAAAGACATACCGCCAAGTCATTTCCTTACGTAGCCTTCCGGTACATTGTCGTGTAGAAACAACAAGGGGTGTGGATTTCAGATTCATTTAGATATTGAATATATTATCACTTACATCAAGTGTACTAAGCTAATTTATTGTAATGAATTAATAATAACACGTTGAACTTAAAAAATGAGGTGTAAAATTAGCCAAACTATTGACAATTATTGTCAACTTTTAAAATGAAGGTAGAAAATGCAACACATTTTATGCCTAATAAATTTAAAATCATGTTTTGTTTTTTATAAAATCAAATTTAATAGATATTGAATATATTAATTAGTTTTAAGCTTACTAATCTAATTTTTCTATTCATCATTAACACGTTAACTAAAAAAATGAGGTGTAAAATGACTATAATTTGTCTATTGACAAGCATTCTCAATCGAGTTTGGCTTTAGTATAGGTACTAATACTGTGTACTAAGACTAGTAGTTTCAGCTATGACTATCTTACTGGCAAAAAAGCTATGTTGCTTTTCGGTATAAAGTCGCGTCAAGACCATCAGAGACATCAATAAAATGAACTTGTAACTCTTATAAATTAGCCCTCTACCGTCATTGACTGCACATTAACATCAGTTGTGAGCGCAGCATGAAATGAAATACTATTCAATAAATACAATTGTAAAAGGTCACATAAAAATATGGAAAATTTATCTGAACTGCATTTTGCAAGAAAATCGGAAAATTCATACGATTGCCCAGTGTAGCGGAAATCTATACGATGGCATAAATCTTGGATTTTCACAATTATACTTATTTTATGTGTTCGGTCGGACTTGCAGTCTATTGTTACTATTATCAGCTTTTGCTGAGGATTCTTCCTTTACATTTTGTCTGTTTAACCTTAATCTCTAAATTATTTGCAAGAATTAAGAGTTTGAAATGAATATATACTATTTTGACAATAGCACCTTAAAACATATTCAGTTTTATTCATTTATTTGAATTTACTCGTGTAATTAGGTATAATTTTAAATTGAATAATACCTAATCTATATTACAAAGTAATAACTAAATTAAATATAAAACCTCTCGAAACCACTTCAACGAAGCATAGTGCCTAAGATACTAGCAGCATTTTATCTTTGAATAGTAACTAAATTCATTCGTTAAACTAATTCGTTAGCCAAGGTAGCTGTCAGCTCTTTAAACTCAAGAACCCCTTTTTGAAATATTTTCAAAAAGAGCATGAGCTTCCGATCCCCATGACCCGGTCAGAAATACATATATAAATAATTATAAAGAATTAGAATAGTTAATAATTTGTCTGTATCTTGTAGCATGCGTAAATTTTAATGATGACTGGAACCGATGGATTAACCTGCACTCCAAGAAACAACGTTGTAATGCCACCAAGCACCACCTCAAAGATGCTTCTCTTACCATTATTGAAACACAAGTTTCTTAGACTCAGTGCTTATTGAGACCCAGAATCTCGTGGTAAGAAACCACATAGCTTGACCACTGGACTGTTGACGTAAAACATTACTAGGTATAAAATGAATTTTCACATTCTGATGCTGTATTTTACAGCGGCGGTAGCTTGATATAAATATATAATCTACAAGAAATGTTCAAGTTCATTTAAGACGTACAAACGATTGCCAAATTGTAAAGTCCTGTACTTGTATACTTCAAGTGAGAGACTTTTATTGTCCGACCCGCGAGAATGGTTTCGACGTTTTAAAATGTTTCTGCTATCGCATTTTAATATATTATATCTTATATATTCTATTATGGGAGACAGTCCGAATGGAAATCCCCAAAAAAGGCCTATGTCCAACAGTGGACGTCTACAGGATGATGATGATGATGCTTTTCTAGTATTGGAACTCATATAGAGGTTCTTAGGCCGCCAACCGACTCTAACTGCGTCCTAAACAACATACCAAAAAGGTCTCAGTAACTTCCTGGCTTATTATTATACAAACGACATTCGTGGCGCAGTAGTATGCGCGGTGGATTCATAAGACGGAGGTCCTGGGTTCGATTCCCGGCGGGGCAGATTGAGATTTTTCTTAATTTGTCTTGGTCTGGCTGGTAGGAGGCTTTCGCTGTGGCTAGTTAACACCCTACCGATAAAGACGTACCGCCAAGCGACTTAGCGTTCCGGTACGATGTCGTGTAGAAACCGAAAGTGGTGTGAATTTTCATCCAACTTCGAACAAGTTAGCCCGCTTCCATCTTAGATTGCATCATCACTTAACATCAGGTGTTATAGCAGTCAAGGGCCAACTTGTAATCGAAAAAAAAATGGTATCTTTAAAAAATGGAAAAATCTAAACTCGTTTGACATTTTAAGAGATAGGGATGACCTGAAACTATATGCTACAAAATATTTATTTAAAAATAAGGGTACAATGTAAAATGTAATTATTTACATCTAACAAGCTCGGATGTTTCTATGTTTCGAAAGTCATTGATTGAGTTAGCAAGTAACCCAGCCAATTAAAAAAAGTATTAAATTCTAAAATTAAACGAGTTTAAAATCAATCCGGCCTATGTTATAAACCAAAACATCATCAACTACGTCGTAGAGGTCGTCAAGACATATTCTACGTTACCGAAGGCCGTAGGGCCAATTGAATTAAAATATCGTCAGTTTTCATACGTAAACAAAAGTACATGCACAGAGTATTAAAGTGCTTGATTTGTAATATTTTAAAACATCAGATCGATCTCAATTGCCCCGCGAAGGTTGCGCCGACACTAACCAGTCCCAACAGTAATGGCGGCGTTATTTCATTTATCAATTAAATCTCTATCTCTCCTCCTGTAAAACATAAAACAGACGCTTTATTTGCAGCGGCTTTCAATACGTGCGTAACTCTGTCAATCTCTTCTCGAATTCTGGTAATTTAATGCAAATACTGATACTCATATCCACCACTCACTTGATGCCTTCCTGTATTCCTCATTTGAGTAGAGTCATAATTGAGTACAGCATTATCACTTAACATCATTAATATAAGGAATTTCAAGGGCCAACTTTTAGTAAAAAAAAATCCAGCCATAAAGAAGGAAAAACACAAAACGAACATCTAGTTACATTTTTCACTATAATAGGCGTGAATTAAGGATAAAAAAATACCATTATCCAAGATGGCAGATGATAAAGCATGCTTTTAAAAACAACCGACTACGCGGGCCAAGGCCGTACGAAACGATAGTGTTTCTTAACAAATAACCAGCGATATAACGATTATTAAATAATTTCTCGGTTGTCACCCGCGCGGCCAAGTTGGCAGCGTACGGATCTTTAATTAGCAAGTGTTATTCATTCACAAAATTCGTCAGTAGGCCGAATCGAGTGTGCTATCGTGCAGCCACGATTTTGTTTTAAAAGCGGCAAACTGCCACGGCCAGGTTAGTCCATTGCTTAGCCTTCGGGTTGTGGCTCAACCTATGAAATTTAACTATTAACTCATGAAAAACATAAATGATAAAGATAATTAAAACATACTATATTCTGTAAATATTTTACAATAAGTAATTTTTACTGTTGGTATTGAAATTATAATTATGATAAAAGTATTAATGTATTTGTCGTTATATACCTTTTAATTTTAAAATCTTTATATGTTCACGGGTCGCCCTTAAATGGTCTTATTGTATTTTTATGAACATGAATGCTACAATAAAGATAAGAATACAGACTCGATTAAGACCTCGTGGCGCAATGGTATGTGCGTGTATTTACGACTGTAATGCCAGGGTGCCTATTCCCAATCGGAAATGGAGATTTTTCTTATTTGTCTTGGTCTGACTCCTATATCCTATAGTTCTAGAGCTTTTACCACCCTACAGAAAAAATGCATAAAATGATGCATTTACGTTGCGGTACAATATGTTTTTAAAAGAAGGGTTGAATTTTAGTAGTTAAAAGAGAATGCCAGATCAATCTTAGTCTGCATTCTCACTTAACATTAGGTTGATTGCACAAACTTGAAGGCAAACATAATTAATAAAGACTCATAAAATACAAGATATATACAAACGATGGCCTAAAAGGCCTAGTAAAGTCACTTTCGGACAAATTTGTCTTTCCGGCTTCTTGGGGAAAATGAAATTGAGCTTTTTTTTAATACTAACTTTCAGTATTATTCTGTCTTCTGGAGTTGGGCAATGTGGCGGTGTTCCAACCCCGTGCACGGAGAGCACGTGTCGGTTCCGGTCATTATATTTTACATAAAAAACTAACGTAACAAAAAGAGTTAATGAAAGCTTTGCTGAGTGCGTTCTTTTGCTCAATTTCGATGTTTCAATTTTCGTTCTAATATATTGGCATATAACTTATTACATCTTCGTATATGTGATATATATGCTATGTTTCATTGAGGTCAGCCATTGGGAAACTCGACAATTAGATAATGTTTTATAATAAGATATACGAGTATATATTTTGTCGATTCGCCAAGAGCCGTGGCCCGGCTGTTATAAATCTGGCCGTTTAATTTTGTTTTCAATACATTTGCCACATAGATTTACCAGTATCTGAGATATATGGGGTTTTTTATATTAGTCTATGTAGCATTTATTTTAATGTAGTATTTATGTATGATGAAGTGAGCAGTTATCGATGAAACTTTTTATAATAGTTGAAGTTGAAGTGTAAAGTGTTATTTTTCATATAACATTGTTTGATCTTGGATCTGCGACCATAATAATTATAGGCCCTGTTCGCGCTAAGAAAGCACCTTATAGTCCGATTTTGGCTTTATATTACAATTATTTTTAATCTGTATTTTTTTACTATCTTTTGTGTATGTTTTGTTTATGTATTATTTCTATTGTGGCTATGTTTTTTTATATATAAGTTGAACAATAAAATAACGGACACACAACTAAAATTCTAGCCTTTTCTTATGACACATGAGAACCTGCCTATCTGGTTCTCATGTGTCGGTTCAACTAACCGACAGGCCCATGAGTCTGAAACTTAGGCTTTAGGTTGACGAACGTATGGTAGAGCATTGTACAACATGTAACCTACATATACTGCAGTGTGTTCTATTAGAAGAGAAAATAACTTGACATTAGGTGAAACGCCAATCGATTTAACGTTCTAGTACGATGTCATGTAGAAGCCGAATGTGGTGTGGATTCATCCTACTCCTAACAAGTTAGCCCGCTTCCAACTAAGACTGCATCATTTACCATCAGTTGTGATTGCAGTAGAAGGCTAACTTGAAATAAATAACAAAAAATAGAACCGAGTCAAAACGCACTAAAAAGTAAAAAATAACTGTGTCAATTAGTTGCTTTAATTTACTTAAGAATACTTATGAAGTCGGTGCCAGCAAGTTTAAGGAACATTTATTTAACGTAGTAAAGCAGTTTGTAGGTTCTAGCTAATGTCCTTAAAGTAGAAACTTTGCCGGGCACCGACTCCTAGATATGCTTAAGTAAATTAAAGCAACTAAATGACACAGTTATTTTTTACTTTTTAGTGCGTTTTGAGTCGGTTCTATTATTTGTTAAAAATTTTATTTATTACTTTTTAGTAGGTAATTTATCATCACGTAACGTAGTCGTACTATACTGTCATAGTATATTATACGGCACTTGTAGCCAAAAAGCTACCGATACTTACACAAAAACCGAAATCGCTGCAAGTGTGCCTATAAAATTTCAAGAGTTACTTCAATTTTTCCAGGATATCATCAGATCTAGGATCATCTTAGGACATGACAATGGGACCACCTTGGAAGTGTGCCCATTCTAATAAAAAAAGAATTATCAAAATCGGACAACTCCGTAAAAAGTTATGCGTGGTCATACATAAAAAAAAAATATACGTGTCGAATTGAGAACCTCCTCCGTTTTTTTTCCGTCGGTTAATAAAACTCCTACGCTACAGTATTGAGTACACTCGCTTCACATAAGTTTTAAAGTACCACAATATAGATTTATTAGTAAAGTACAATATCCTAAGTATAATGTAACACAGCACAAAATGATACATTGTACCCACAAATGAGTATACCAGAAGAGGTGATTACCCTTCACTCTCTAAACCACAATCTAATTAGCACCCTAAAACCTACATTACAACGTTCAATTTCATGTGCAGTTTCATAAATTAAATTATTATTTATTATGGTTTAGCATAAATTGTGTAATTTCCTTTGGTGTAATAATTAGTTTGCGTTCTTCTTGTTCATTACGTATAATGGGATTATAAATATGGTGGATTTAAAATGTTATTTAATACTATAATTCGTAAATAGATAGTTCATTTCATTAATATTTATCTGAGGCGAAGGAAATCTAAGTGTAAACATTCAACTACATAATATGCGTTTCGAACTAAAAGACTCGATAAGCTTTTACTTAATTGTCCTAGTAGCTAGTCTGTGTCAAATGTTGACAACTGTAGCAGTTGTCAATGCCGTCTAATTTAGATATTATAATTTGATACACAAAAAGTAGTAAAATTTTCTTTTTTCCGCATTTCGAACATTAGTTGATAAATTTAAGTACAATTTAGAAATAAATCACCGTAAAAAGCAGAAGCAGTGTCGGACTTTATACTACGCCGTGGCGACGAGCCAAACTGCCGAGCTGCCTTAAAACAAATACCGCAAAAAGTTGTTAAGTCCACCTCCGCGAAACTTTTGGCACAAGGGCTAACTTGGGAATACGGGCTATAGGGACATAGCACACTGTATGATATCCTAAACATTACCGATTAGTAATACTGAAGAGGCAAACAAACTGCCTTGTCAATGATTAGCTTATGGGCTTCAGATCATTGTGGTCGTAAGTTTGAATATTGGGAAATAAATCCAGTTGCGAGCTGGTAGGCTTGGGGTGATAATACATACATACATAAACATAATGCTTTATTCCCATAAGGGCAGGCAGAGACCACATCCCTCCATTTGCCACGGTCCTTGCATACTTCCTTAGCTTCTTCCACTCTCATTAATCCTTTCATACAAGTTCATCGGTTTAGGGTACTCTTGACCTGGCCATTATTTAAAATGTCCTGAATTTGGTCCAGGAATATTCGCCTAGGTCTTCCCCTTCCAGCATTTCCACTCACCATCACTTTGTAAATCTCTTTTGTTAGTCTTCTTTCATCCATTCTCTCTACATGTCCAAACCATCTAAGAATCCCTTTCTCAATTTAAATCCCTTTCCCAATTTTCCTCTCTACATGTCCAAACCATACTTTTCTCTTATCATACTATTTTTAACTCAGTCACACAGTTTTAACCCACACATACTCCTCAATGCTCTCATCTCTACTACATTTATTTTTTACACACATTAAGTGTGGGCACCAACACGCCTCTGTGCACAGCCAGTCTTGCCTTTTGGGACGCTTTCTGGCTGTTCATAAATGCATACAGAGCACCATTCACCAAGTTCCCAGCATTTACTCTTCTTTCAATATCACTCTCACACGTTTCATCTTTCGTAAATTTAGTACTCAGGTATACAAACTTTTTTACTTCTTCCACTTTTTCTCCATCTATCACAATATTACAATATAATGTTTGGATATACATACATCATTATCTGATTTTAATGATGGGCTTATTTTGCTCTCCGAGTCATGAGGGTTCCACCTACTCCCCGACCTAGGACTTGAACCCAGGACCTCGCGATCTGAAGCCATGTCGCAGAACAACCATCTGGAGGGGTTGTTTTAGAATATATAGTAGGTAGGTATCAAACCTACTACATTTTCTACATACAAGTCCCCCATTATATTATACAGGTTCTGTTCTCACTAAAACTATCACTATAACACAGCAAATGATATTTTTGAATCATCTGTCTATTTATTTGGAAAAAACCAACAATATTTTTCTTTTTTTTTTATTTTGTGACTGTGTAGGAAATGTAATTTTTTCAATTTCTTACAATATTTGCATATAGTTTAAAAAAACATTTCAAAAGTATATATTCACATTCATTTATGTCTAATTCAAATTATATTAATTATTTAACAACTTTCATTGTAGCTATACATGCATTTCGCATCTAGAATATTGCAAGGTAATAAACACCATAGCTGGTAAAGCACTAAGTTAACCGGTAGAACATTAAGCTATGCCGTCTGTTGGGCTATTTGTAATTTATTTGATTCTAGGAATTTCATTTAACAATAGTCTACCTCGGCCTTACATGGCTACAAGAGTAAATACTTTAATTTTTTGCTTATAACAATGGTCTTATTTATATTTAATTATCTGCGGGGATTCAGTAAAGGTTGTTTTCTAGTAAATATGATAATTATTTCTATGTTTTAGAGGATGTTTTTCTTACAACAAAGTGATTACGTATTTCACGTTGATTGTTTTCGGCTCTCTTCTAAACAGAATCTGCCTTCCGAGCTGGTGGTAGAATCATTAGGTAAAGACAGACTTGACGTTTTAAAAGTGCTTGTGAAACAACCTACTTGAAATTAATGATTTTGAATTTATAGTCACCAGAAATAGCCCAATTCGAATTTGACATTGAAAAAGTGCTTATAATATCTTTTTAAATGTCTAATAAACGTAATGGAATAAACGAATTTCAATATTAAAAAATATGTTTTACCAATAAGTACTCAATGAAATATTTCGTCAGTTTTGGCGAAAATTGTGAGATATTCGTTAAGTACAGTAGTTTTTTTTTATCAAGTTCGACAGATAAACCATAACTGCCACATAGAAACTAAACATTTTTAAATATGAGACAAGTTAAAGTTATTAAAAACACTATGAAGACTTAACACGACAAAGACAAGGCTTCATCAAATATTTTCATAGCAATTTTGTTCCATAAAAAAGCCTACGAAATTTATCCTTTATTAAGAGGCCCTTATAAAATACGAGTGGTCAGGAACGCCACTTAAAGCCGACGCATTATGGCAACCAGGATGAAAACCCACAACTCACTTCAGACGCGATTTTCCTTTGATTTTATAGAGGTTGCCGACTATGTCATAAATATTGCCGCATTATAGAGCATTTTTCATGAAATTTTGTATGGGGATTATGTAGGAGGATTCGGGGGCGATTAATCGATCTAGCTAGGTTTAATTTTTAGACAATGTATAATGAACCTAAGGCGTAGCGACTAATTTAGAAATTTGATAGGAATATTCCTTTCGCCGAGTATAGTTAAAAATAAAATAGCTCACAAAGTTACGTATCATTTTGACAGACCCAAATTATGATATATGTTGAAGCTAATAAATGAATATTTTGAATTTATATTTATTTAGTCTTATTCGCTCATACTATTAATATTAATATTTTACTGTTTATTTTATTGCTCCACGTTTCTGGCTTCCCTGGGTGAACACTGTCTTATTAATACACTCTACTTAGTTTTAAAAACCCCTATAGATGAAATTATATTATAAATAACTAGTATGCCTACTAATAGATCAAATCATTACAAATTATATTATTATTTAAATCAGTTACTTTTACTGAGTCGCCCTATAAAAAGCTAACGTCAATTCACAAAGAATTGAAGCGGCGCCATCTATAATAACAAAACACTCAAATTTCATAATTATAAATTAACTTTTTACAGCAGGACTCGGCAAAATCACTGATTTCAAATGTTAAATCACCCCCTAATAAAACCTTGCTCGGGATGCTAGGAAATTAGCTGACTCGTCTACTTAGGATCCGTATTACATCTGGTATATTTATATGGTGTTTATCTAGATAAAAATCTATATCTAACCAAACACCTTTTAAGAAGTTTTAATATCAAATTTAACAAAAATATTCAAAATATTTTTTAAGCACCCATTACTTATCTCCAAGTGGCCATAAACTCAAATCGTCCGCACAAACTCGCTGTTAGAAAATTATTGCCGAAATTAAATAGTTTTTGATGTTTTTGACAGTCGACAATCACGGCGTGATTCATGTTATTATGACAGACCCAATTTATCATATTATTTACGTGTTAAACATGTTCTTTGAGCTATTCGGGTCGTTCGCAGAAATGATACTAGTCACCTGCGCCCATCTTGTTACGACATACACTTTGAAGTTTTAAACACAAATAAAATACTTGATGACTCGGCGAACGTTCGACGTTTTCCGTTTTTTCGGCGATTTTTTTAACGATTAGCGTTCGAGATGTACAATTATTCAAGTCATTTCACTCGTATATCATTTTTTTTGTCTTTGAAGTAAAGATAAACACTGTAAACTAATTGTGAATCACTTTTGAACACAAATAAAATACTTGATGACTCGGCGAGCTTTTGACGTTTTTAGTTTTTCGGCATTTTTGTCCACGATTAGCGTCAAGTCAAGCTACAGTTATTCGAATCATTTCGCTCGTATTTCATTTTTCTTTCTTTGAAGTAAAGATAAACGCTGTTAACTATTTGTGACTCACTCGCCGCTCTTGTATAGTGACTATTATGTCGCTTATGTATGTAATTTATATTGAACATTATAGAATTTACTATAACGCTTAATCTAAATATTAAAACGAAGAATGTTTTTTTTAATATTTAGACTATAAATTGGATCTTGACTGCTATAACACCTGATGTTAAGTGATGATGCAGTCTAAGATGGAAGCGGGCTAACTTGTGAGAAGTAGGATGAAATCCACACCCCTTCGGTTTCTACACGACATCGTACCGGAACGCTAAATCGCTTGGCGGTACGTCTTTGTCGGTAGGGTGGTAACTAGCCACGGCGAAAGCCTCCCACCAGCCAGACCAAGACAAATTAAGAAAAATCTCAATCTGCCCCGCCGGAAATCGAACTCTGGACCTCCGTCTTATAAATCCACCGCGCATACCACTGCGCCACGGAGGTCGTCAAATTTGTTTTCTTTGTTAGTCAATGACGAAGAATGGCTGAATGACTCTTTGATTTAATTTGGTGTACAGATAGTTTTGACTTACATACGGATTCACTGTTACTTTGCAATGAATCTTGAAATAATTAATAAACGAATTTTCAGTGTATCATGAAATTTTGTATGCAGGGGACTTTGGGGGCAATTAATCAATTTAGGTAACCTAATTTTTAGAAAACGTATAATTTCCAAAAATTATACGTAAAGAGCAACCATCAAGGGGTTTTTTATGGATATACATGAAAAATTACGAAAAGAATGAATAAATGTAAATACAAAAAGTATTACAGTCAAAATGTATGTGAAATAAAATCAATTCTACACGGACGAAGTCGCTGACATTTATTTCCATAATGAAGAAAGACTTAACATAAAAAATTTATCAATGAATTTTTTTCCTCAGAAATCATGAATGATGAAATGATTCAGAAATCTTCTTTCGGATTATAACGATTTAGGAAAGACTTCAAAGAGTAGTGTTGTTCGTTACTAATGTTGCAGCGACGAATGAGTGCGCGGTGTGTCGGGGCTTAATTGTAGGAATTTATTACCTACCCACATTTTATATTTGTATCTGATGGTGGCTACGTAGCGCTTAATTAGTGGGATCATCACATTTCTTTAAAAGTTAGATAATTCGGATAGAAATATCCGAAACCTGGACATTATAATAATGTCCAGGACTGTAGGGCCGCATAGTAAGTCTTTTTTTCTTTTCTTTGGTTATAAAATAATAAGTTTCTTTTTCATCTCGAAATTAATATTTCAGCTAAGATATGGATGGTATTCAGAGAGAAGTCAGTTTTAATCATTTATCAGCAATCATTCCACAGTTAATATCATCACTATAAGCCAGCTATCGCACAGTACAGTAGCGTGGTGGCAATTTAACACGTTAGCTGCCAAAGAGAAATTCTAAGAATAAATCTATTCTATTAAAAAGGGAAGCCAGATATACAAAGATAACCGAACCTCACGCAAATTTCATCAAATTTCATCCTCACCATCTGGATGCCTGGTATAGTACTACCATCCGCTATACTAGGAATTTTCTGCCTCGCACTTGTAAGATTTGGAATGAGCTTCCATCCTCGGTGTTCCCACAGTCCTATAATTTGAGGATTTTCAAGGGGAGAGTAAATAAACACCTCAAAGGCCGGCAACGCATCAGTGGCGCCTCTGGTGTAGCAGTTGTTCATGGGCGGCGATAATCACTTAACATCAGGTGATGCGCTTGCTCGTTCGCTCGCTATTTAAAAAAAAAAAAAGATAAAAAAACAAATTTAACACTGAATATTTATATGACAATCATAATTTGGGCCAGGCGTACCAGAGGCTCGTGCTCTTTTTGATGATATCTCAAAAAGAGTTATCTAGTCTACGGGTGACCAAAGAGCTGGCAGCTACCTTGGCCAACGGATTAGTTTGACCATCCAAAGGGGATATGCTGCCAGTATCCTGGGCACTGGGCATAGTGCAGTGCAGTCGAGGAGGTTTTAGATTTAATTTAATTTAGTTTTAATTTTATTCTAATTATTTTAGCGTATTTTATATTGGTTTTGTTTCACTTTTAATAAATATATATCATAATAAAAATAACTTGACGACCTCCGTGGCGCAGTGGTATGCGCGGTGGATTTATAAGACGGAGGTCCTGGGTTCGATTCCCGGCGGGGCAGATTGAGATTTTTCTTAATTTGTCTTGGTCTGGCTGGTGGGACGCTTTCGCCGTGGCTAGTTACCACCCTACCGACAAAGACGTATCGCCTAGCGATTTAGCGTTCCGGTACGATGTCGTGTAGAGACCGAAAGGGGTGTGGATTTTCATCCCACTCCTAACAAGTTAGCCCGCTTCCATCTTAGACTGATAGCAGTCAAGGGCCAACTTGAAGTCGAAAAAAAAAACTTTAATTTTATATTGTCACAGACAACACAATACAGTATACAAAAACATTACACGAATACAATTAAATGCATTACAATGCAAAAAATATAGAACAACATTGTCCAAATGAGCATTTTGAGTACGTACGAGCGTATGTAAGTGCCGCTATACATCTCGGATGAAGCTGCGGGATTATGGTTATTCAATAGCCTGAATAGCCCACTCGCTTATATTGTTGTGATTCATACATAGTTGGGAAGATTTTTGCAAATGTAAATAGGGCACATATATGTAGTTAGGTACTTGGTAATGATCTTTAAATAGCTAATTCCCGAATTAGCCAGTTTTTTTCTAATATTAAGAAATATTCTTTATCTTTACTTTTTAGTAAAGGAGATGGACCATTTCAGTTTCACTTATGTACCATATACCATTAAAATGGAAAAAATACAAGGATTTTATCAAAAATAAAATTAGTGAACGAAACGAACGAAATAAAACGTTGGTCAAAAATGAAATTCCTAGTTTTTGAGGTATTAAAAGATGGCGTCTTTCTGATATTAATCTGTAGGTGATAAAGATGCAGTGACATTGATTTGTCAAACTAAAAATATGTCATTTTTGACAACTCTTCTTCCGTGTTCCGTGCTTTGTTTTTAGCTGTAATATATTTTAGACATAGACATCTTAGCTATAATGAGAACAAAACTCTATATATTAAATCTGATTATTCAGTGACAGGAAAAGTCAAAACAACATCAATCCCAAAATCATAGAGAATGTCTACCATGGATAATATAACTTATCTAAGAACTGCCATGATTATATGTAAAGTGTTGCATTGTTTTGGAGAGAATAAATAATATTTTGCCCAAATAAAAGTGAATTCGGGGATTTGGCTAATCAAAACTAGTTTATTAATACATGTAGTTTTTTTCAACTTATGTACAGAAAGTGAGTCTGGGCTCCAGACAATTTTGGACCATCTCCTTTAATATATTTAGGCTTTAATTAAAAGATTACACATTTAGCACCGTTGGTAATCTCTTTATGACCAAGAGGTCCTTATTTCTTAGGTTAGGTTTAAGTCAATTCGATACTTCTAAAAAATTCGATTTCTTCTTCTCTACATAAAAATGAGTTTTTGATTTTGAGTCATGTAATTTTTTTTTTTATTTAGTAAATCTTAAGATATTGAATTATAATTATTTAATTTATATCAAGCGACCAGAGAGATCCTCTTCTACCAGGAGGGAGGCCTGGCCCTGTAGTGGGCCGTTAATAGGCTGATAATGATGATGATGATGATGATGAAGCGACCAGAGTAGATATACCACTTAAATTACAGGACGATACTAGAATGAAGGGTACAGTTTGAATTAAACTGTACTCCTGAACTGTAGTTAGCGTAGCCAAGTTCCAATGCCGTAGGTAACATACGTTAGGTAACTTGGAGTCAACTTTATCCTATCTTTACGTGGCAAATAGTGCAGATAGATTTACGAGGTGGCTTTACAAATACCCTTTAATACCTTTTTGTACGATTTTCTTTTGATACCAACTAGAGATTGTTATTGCTAAGTCACATATCAACAAATACAATAAGTCGATGGTATGACACTGGGTATTAATACAGTTATAAAACTTGTTTAGAATTAAAATTATTGGCCTCATTGCGTTTCCTAAGGACATCCATCTTATCTTTTCTAGACCTAAAATTAGAAATTAAAAAAAAATCGAAATAATATATGAAGAAAGACTTAACATAAAAAATTATATCAATGAATTTTTCCCTCAGAAATCATGAATGATGAAATGATTCAGAAATCTTTTTGTACATTGCATTATATTACAACATTTACGGATATGATAAATTAGAAACCTTTTTTTAGAAATTCCATATATACGACTGACCGATCCATCTGCGACTTTGCTTTCTAGTGCTCCGGTTTATAGAATTTGAGTAATCCATAGAAAAAAGTGGCAGTTATAAATTCTAAGGCTTGGATAATCATTTACCTTTTTCTCTGTTAGCCAAAGTTCATTTAGCAAACGTTGGTTTAATTTGACAGTTCCAATAAACTAATATAAGTTCGCCCGATGACTAGACGCCGTACGTCGAGACAAAACTAAACATGGACAAGTTAAGCAAATGAAAATCAGTAACAATTATGAAACGTAGAAAATATGACACAATGGTATCTTTTCTCAAGTTTATAAAAATACCAAAGAAAGTACACCAGCACAAACTGAACCTATGATACAACGTCACACTGCCAATAAAAAGTGCCTTAAAAACAACGAACTGAAAAACAAAAATAAAATACGTTAAAAAACAAAACGTGTACCAAATTATAAAATAAAAAAAATGTTAATTAATTAAAAAAATAATAACTGGTGCTTCGAAACAATAAATAGAGTATCGATAATGTTATTGAAGGAGACTGGACAAAAACTGTGCGTGTTTAGGAAGCGTTTAAGATGTTAGACGTGTTCCGCGGTTTAAAGAATCTTATAAAGGTGAACTATGTGCACATCGACTCTCCAGTGTTCAGGCTGCACTACTCGATCACTGTCATCCTGCTGATCTCCTTCAGTCTGATCGTCACCACGAGGCAGTACGTTGGCAATCCTATAGACTGTATCCACACCAAGGACATACCCGAGGACGTGCTGAACACGTACTGTTGGATACACTCCACTTACACCCTGAAGAGTTTCTTCACCAAGAAGGTGGGTGTGGAGGTCCCGTACCCTGGCATCGGGAACAGCCGCGAGAAAGGGAAGGAAGATATGAGCGACAGGAAGATATACAAGTACTACCAATGGGTCTGCTTTTGCCTATTTTTTCAGGTGAGTCTTCTATCTTTAAAATTATAACGATTTTTGACACATTTTTATATGTAATGTTGTGTTTCCTTTACAGTACAATAAAAGTAAATAGTCTAAGTATCTCTTATCTATTCACACCACCAATTATTCTCATAAAATGTAAAATAAATTGTTCAATTATAGGTCAAGTTTGGTTAGTATAATAGCAATACAAATTAGGTAAAAAAAGGTATGTACTTAAAAAGTTAGTTTTAAAACTAAATCGCGACTTCTGAAATTATTATTAGTCAACCAACCAATCAATATATATCGTCCAAAATATTTTACTGCATTTACATGTAACACTTAACGTTCCCTCATACTGATCGCCTCTCCTATAAGAAAGGAGGTCTGGCCATAATATTGTAGGCCATTCAAATAGACTAATAATGGTGACGATGATGAATATTCAATCAATCAATCAAAGTGACACCATTACACTCGTAACAATTTCCAAATCGACGTCCTTAACTTCAATAAAACATCGTTTATACCACAAATAGTTATAATGCACCAGAGTCGATCGATTGTCTTCTCATACATTAGGTATTTCCGGTAGCTTTCCGTGGAAATCACTGTTTAGTATTATCAGATGAATGAATAACCGAGTTGCGTATATCCGCAACGCTCGTAATGATCCATTAGTGTGACGGATCAATTCCTCTGAGCATCTGGCAGTAATCTCTCATTCTATACCATTACCTGAGATTATTTATTAGAATCATTTGAATTGAAGTGATACTACTAAGCCGACGATTCATGTATGTTGTATAAATAGATAGCAAAACCTAGAGCCCGCTCTGAACACGGGGCATTATGATGATGATATGCTTCATAGGGGAATCAAAGCAAGGCGCGGGCCTGGGGCTTAACCCGGCGCAAAGGCAAATCGAAGTAACGCGTCATCAATTTTGCCAATCAATTAATTCATCTCTATTTTCAATTCACTAAAATACAAAGTTGTGTTATACAAAAAAATTTTAACAAAAAATAGAACCGACTTAAAACGCACTACATGACGCAGTTATTTTTTACTTTTTAGTGCGTTTTGAGTCGGTTCTATTTTTGTTAAAAAAAAAATTGGTTGTCTGTAAAGTCGGTTTACTGACGATAGTTGAACGTGACAAAGTCTTTAAGAAAATACTGATGGAATGGTAGCATTTAATTGTATAATATGACAATTTTTAATTTAAGTATATTTTTATAAATATTAATTGAAATTAATAAAATAATTGATTTTGATTTTATAAATTTATATTTTAAATTTATAATAAATATATTAATTTTTAATTCAAAATCAATATATTTAATAATTATATTTAATAGACGGATGTCGAACGCTGCCCAACGCAAAGGCCGATTGTGCTTCTTTGTCGCTCGTTCCGCGCTCTCGCTTGCACTTCAAGCCTTACATGGAACGTCTCAAAGCGAGGTAACGCCGCATGAGTCATGTTTTTTCGTGCGTGCAGCCGGCTCTATCGAATTATGAGACGTTGTCACGTCAAAATTTTTATTTCTTACTTTTTAGTGATTTATCGACTGCTATACTCTCATAGTATATTATACGGCACTAGTAGCCAAAAAGCTACTGATACTTACACAAAAACCGAAATCGCTGTAAGTGTGCCTATCAAATTTTAAGAGTTCCTTCAGTTTTCCCAGGATATCATCATCAGATTCTAAAATGATGACTATGGGACCATATTGGAAGTACCCTTTTTAATAAAAAAGAATTATCAAAGTCAGACAATTCTGTAAAAAGTTATGCGTGGTCACACATAAAACAAAATATATACGTGTCGAATTGAGAACCTCCTCCGTTTTTTTTCGTCGATTAAAAAATGGAATCAAGCTACGACGCGCGTCGAGGCGATGGATGAGTGTTTGTTACAATTTCACGCAAAAACTATTGAATCGATTTTGATAAAACCTTACAGTAAATATAAAGCTTATACAGCTACATACATAGGCTACATTTTATCACGAAATTTCTACGGAAACGGAAATTACGCAGGTGAAACCGCGGGTGTCGGTTTTTCATATTTTGTAATTTAACGACTTGAAAATAGAGATGAATATTATAATTAGTAGTTAATGAACATGAAGCCTGCCTCGTTGGTCTAGTGGTTAGTCTATCTGGCTTCGATCACGAGGTCCTGGGTTCGAATCCTAGGTCGGGTCACTGAATAATTCTGAGTTTATCACTCTTCTATGAATTTCTCAGTACATTACAAGCCCGGAATCGGGAAGTTGGTGCCCCGAAAGCACGTTAAGCCGTCGGTCCCAGTCACTGTCATCAACATCTGATAGTGATCGTTAATAAATGAAACATTATCACCCTAAGCCCGCCAACCCGCATTGGAGCAGCGTGGTGGGTGTACGCTCCATGTCCCCTCTCCTACTAGGAGGGAGGCCTGGTCCTGTAGTGGGCCGTTAATAGGCTGATAATGGTGATGGTGATGAATATAAAGCTTTGCTTAGCTTCCAATATAAATTCCAAAATTCAAGCTCATTGATGCGCCACCAAGTGGTTTTAGTTTAGCGTCTAAAGGAGAATGGCAGATCCTAACCCAGAAAGAACACACATTGTAAATATACTAAAAATATCCTATTATTATATAAATGTTTTACAATAAACCATTTTTACTGTTGGACCTCGGAATAAAATTCCGTTAAAAAAAAGTGATTAAACTATTTCCTTTTAATTTACACTCTTTACGCATTTTTAAATATTTATTGTTGCACTGGGTTCTAGCCTTTTAAATCGTTTTTTTTGTGTTTTCATCAAATGTGGGCCTTAAAAGGCTAGTATCCAGAGTCGTTGAGCCTGTTCAAAAATGTATTTCATGAAGCTTTGCGACTGTCATGTAAGTGTGACAACTATACGGAACAACAATACGAAAATGGACAATAACCAACGTTAGGCCCTTGTCGAATACTCCGAGTTCTAGAGCTTTTAAATGTAATTTATATTAAACAGTAAAAAAAATGCAATGAAATGATGCATAATATATTGTTGTACAATATGTTTTTATTAGTGGGTTAAAGTCCTATACATTGACTGGCATTCTCCTTTTACCGATAAAAACTAACAGCAAATCATTAATATTTATTAGTGTATCAGGTATAAATCTAAAGAGCAGAGGTAATTGAAACGTCTCAGCTATTTTCACATACGGGTATAAGACACCAGATATAGGGAAAGAAGAAATTTAGGTCAGTACGAAATTAGCTCGATAAGGCAGGTGAGATACTGTGTCGCAAGCGCCAGACACTGCTGGCACAAAGAGAGGACTGTTTACATCAAAATCGGCTCTATTTTTATTCTTTTAACGGCTACTCTAACTACTACTCAATACTTACAGAAGGGTCACATATTAAAGGCATGAATCCTCCGATGCTCTGATGGTCGATAGGATATATAATACTTCATTACTCTTGTAATGGTAATTATCAGATGTCAAACGTTCTGAGACACGAGGTTCGGGAAATTAGTCGTGGTAAACTAATTTTCCGATTAAGGGCTTAAAATTTCACTTTAACTTTTATGGAACAAAAACAATGTATATATTTTACAGCCCTACCCAGGTGCGCCCAAAAGGACCCTGAACTATTTTTTTTATAGACTACAAGTTGGCCCTTGACTGCTATCACACCTGATGTTAAGTGATGATGCAGTCTAATATGGAAGCGGGCTAACTTGTTAGGATTGGGACGAAAATCCACACCTCTTTCGGTTTCTGCACGACATCGTACCGGAACGCTAAATCGCTTGGCGATACGTCTTTGTGGATAGGGTGGTAACTAGCCACGGCGAAAGCGTCCAACCAGCCAGACCAAGACAAATTAAGAAAAATCTCGATTTGCCCCGCCGGGAATCGAACCCAGGACCTCCGTCTTATAAATCCACCGCGCATACCACTGCGCCACGGGGTCGTCAATATGTTTGTGATTTAAAGTCTAGATGTAATAAATAACAGTCTATCGATCTGAACGAAATTGGATGATGGCCTTAGGAACCCTTAATTAAATAGGGAGTAGATAAACCAATGGAGTTTAAACTCGTTTTATCTTGGAAAACACTGTTTTTAGAGAATTTATAATATATAAAAGCTTGTTTTAAAGTTTATATACAAATAGTTCATTTATATTCATTTACGATTCATTTAGATTTTGGAGGTATTTTCCTCCAAAATCTATGAATCCAAGCTACAAAGTCTACAATATTCAATCATGAGCACGGTAGAGTCAAAATCTCCTGAGGATGCTCTGGTTTCGAAGTGGAACGTAAGCAGAGGATTTTCAGTCAGGTCTAGGTGACTTTGTCGCTTAAATTCATAGATTAAAAAATAAATATCAAATTAAGTAAATAAAAGTAACTGTAGATTAAGAAATAGCAAATTAAATAAATCAACTATTAACAATGAACTTCCGCAAAGTATCCATAATACCCCGCAATATTTTTAAACATTAATGTAAACATCTTAATATGTACGGAACGTGGAATGGCCCACTTGCAAAGCCCATAGTTCAAGAGCCTACGGAAGGCAGGTCAGTGTGATTTATTAACACAATACATTGATAAGCAAATCCCCGAGTGAGCAACTCGCTCTAATGAGACTGACCCGGTTTCCGTTGATCCGAGACTTATCTCCTATCAACACTCTGTTTGTTGATAGATCACCTACCTGCGGGTAGAAAGTTGACTTTGTTGATACAGGTCACTGTAGTGTGTAGTGTAGCTAGACTTTCCTTCGCGGGACGTTGCGTTTGTTGGTCATAGATTAATTGGTTCCGAAGGGAGTGAATTTTTCTTTTATCTGTGCTTTAAGATGTTGCTTCGTACCAAATTTTAAAATTTTCACTGGAAGTACCCTGTAGGTTTGATTCCCTTAAGTGTCGAAAATTTGTGGCATAAACGCTTGCTTCTTTTGATCGCGTTGGCTTAGAATTTTTTCACAGTTACAAGGGATCTGAGTATTTGATATATGTTTCAGCTTGATACCTTCACGCGTTTCTGAGAAAAAAGGTCTTGACGTCTGTCAAGACTGCCTGTCTGGCAGACTAACGGGCAACAGAGTGATTATATGAGGGTTCTACTTTATCCTACAGAACCCTAAAAACAAAGTTCTCCTTTACTTATAATTATATTTCTCTAAAAATATACTTATAGCCTTTAAAATAGACTCATAATATAACGTAACTATTATCATTTCTTGTATAAATTGTAGCTAAGCGAATACCACCTTAAGCGAGCGGCCATCGGTATAAAAATGTGCGTAAACGAAGCGAAAATCGCCGCCTTAGTACCGTGCTTTGCATTCGACCGACCGACGCCGGCCGCCTTCGACAAATACTATAGCCCAAGAGCCGGTGGCTATCATTAATAAATGTCTGTAGCGATATTTAACTTGCCGTTTTATGTTTCTTTATTTTTTTTTAATGTTTGGAATAGGGTCAGCATGAGTATAATTGATCAATTAAGGCGGATTTTATTTTCCTCTTATATGAAATGAGATATAAACTTATTTATTTTTATGCATGATCCCATTTAAATGCTTAATGCAGTGAACTAAATATATATTTTTTCTTTTTTTTCTGTTTTACCTCTGTTTCTAAAGTTGTTTTACCCCTATGTTGTAGTGGTTAAACATGTAAATAAAACTAAATATTATTTAAAAATTATATTATCCTTAATTTTTAATATTAAAAATTATATACGCGTGAATTCAATATTGGTCAATTATCAATACATGGTTAATTATACCCACGTTGACCCTATATCTATACTAAAGCCAAACTCGGTTGAGAATGCTTGTCAACAAACAAATTTAAAATGAAGGTAGAAAATGCAACACATGCTATTATATATATATATATATATAAAAATATAAAAATTAGGTGTAAAATGACTAGTGATTTCTACCTTCATTTTCAATTTGTTTGTTGACATGCATTCTCAATCGAGTTTGGTTTTAGTATAGTAATTGAAATGGGTTGGTTCATTTCTGGCCAAGTCTTTGTACAGTAAAAACAATAAAAAATCACGGGAATAAAAATAAATTATACTTTTAGTGGTTTCAAATGAACAAAAATGTAATTGCAAAACCTATAAACCAATACCCTCTCTCATAGACCAATTGAAAAATGACAATTTTGATGCTATAGTAATCTATGCTTTTGACCATAAACCTTAACCATAGATATCAATATACATCTGAATGCGTTCGTTTGTAAAATTCTTGCGGTATGTATGTACTGTGTACCTATCAGTAGTACATGTATATTTATATTTCATTTTATTAACGGTTTTTAATAATTAAAATGTTCTAGTTGTTATTACTGTAATAATAAAGATGAAAAAACATTGTATTTCGGAATGCATCTTTGTCATCTAAACTCGTAAACTAAATATAATGTGTGAAGCCCGTGTTAATGACAGTTGTCAATGTCAATGTTCCATCATAGACTACGCCATTGTATTGCCTGTATGTCTAAAGAAATATATTTTTTACAATTGAAATAGGACTATTTCGTAAGATAAACTATAATTAACGTCTAGTTTATTACCCTAAACATATTGAATGACTGTGTATTTACCTGGCCATGGCGCCATACAAATCTGAAACAACCCCTTTGATCCGTTTCGTGATGACGCATTGGTCTGAAATTTTTCATGCGTATATGGCAATGCAATATTAAGATAACATGCAGCTGATCCTTTGCTGGATCTGGAAGGTGGGCATAGGAGCTCTATAAAATACGATCAGCTTATTTTATTGTTATTGACGAGTTATTTGATCTTCTAAGCTGAAGCTGAAAGCAAAGGACCTCCGTCATAAAACGAGTACAAACCTCATCAAGTCTTGGCTCGATTGATTTATCTCGATGAGTGCTTTGTCTAGATAATACTGCAAAGTTAACGCTAGTAAAAGTTATATTTTTTATAAAGATTATTTTTTAATAAAACTGCATTTAAAATTGTATATAATAGACCTTATTACTATTAGACAGACCTTATTATTATTTTCTATCTATACTAGCTGTTCCCATCGCGTGCGCTATGATCTTGTTCTCATAGAAGTATCAAAAAATCCGTTCTAAGGAAGCTATCGCGTAATAAGTAACTATTCTAAATACAAGTATGTAGTTAATCGATTGTATAGTTTTTAAAGATGTCGTGATGAGTCGATAGGTCAGTGGTAAGTTATTCGCTTATATATACATAGATATATAGATCTCAGTGAATATTTGGGGCAGAAATTAAATAAACAAGTCCCGGTAACTGTGGTTAAACAAATAAAAACAATTAATGTAGATCGTTACCTAAGCTGCTGTTACCTCTTGGCCTATAAGTACGACCTAATTTTCGCATTATTCCTTCCCATAATAAGCTCCTTTATTTTTAAACTTCCGTAAGGAGCGTTTTCAGCTATAAGACTTAATATGGTGCGTTTATTCTTGTCGACTGCTCCGTAGAACCGGTATTACGTTTATGAATTTTAATCTTCATAGTTTCCATTCTAAAAATTTAAAAGTATGATTTGATAAAAGAATGAAAATTGAAAAGTGGATTCAAATAATCCACTTTGAATTTTTAACTGTGAGCAGTTCTCTAGAATTTGTTATGTATATTTTATTGAAATTGTAATAGGTATATCGTTCTCGACTTTTTGTTTTAAAGTAAGTTTTGTTATTTTTGTAATCGTAATGGTGCTTCAATATATAGTACGGCAAAAAATTGACTTTCTAGGCACACTAATAACTGAGTTAGTAACACCAACTTAGTTAATTTACAAATTCACAAATTGCTTGTTCAAACGATCTAATTTACCCTACTCAATAACTCAGACTTGCTAACTAGACCTTGTTTGATGGTATATCGTTAAAATCATATTTCCGCAATACTAATTTGTTCGTTTGTTCAATAATAATTATTAATTAAATTTAATTGCTTTATCACTTTTTACATTTTTTATATATGTTAATATTAATGTAAGACTGGTTTATTATTAGCGGGATTGTGGGAACGTCCGAATCAAACAACGTACCGATGTTCACTGTTTTATTCTATCTGACTCTGAACCCCACAATATTCCCCCCTTACAAAAAAATATGTTTTACAAAAAACAGAAAAAAATCACAGTATACAATAAAATTATAACATAACATACAATACTTAATTTAAGAACACAATACAATAGGTACATAACAACATAAACACAATAACGTATAAAATATAGCTGTTAACACTTAGTACTTAACATACATAGGTAGATTCTTAAATGTTCAAATGAGCATTTTGCCCCACAGCTGGGCTTGCTTTTACTGTTAATTCTTTCTTCAACAGTTTCCGTGTGTGTTTCCGGTAAAGTTGATAAAACATGTATACATATAAAAGGACTACACTCACAATCAGGACAGTGATCACAGTGCTTATACTTTCCATCTTTTCTGTTATATCCGAATGTCCTGCGTTATTAGCACCATTTTGGGCTATTATAATTTCTTCAGGTTTACTTTGGGTTTTTCCCATATTAAATGCAAAAATAGCAATTTTTGTTTTCAATTAAATATGTTTAAAATAGACGTTGAGTTAGTCTGAACTTGCGAAATACAATGAATAAAAGATTTGCTACTCTTAATATAGCTTACGTTACGTATTTAGGTAGGTCACAGCAAACGACCTAGAAAATAATTTTTGCTTATACCTAGTGTCATTTATTATTAAATACATATTATGAAGACATTTTATAAATTTGATTAACAGTAAAGAAAAACAAAGTCGCGTACATAACTAGTATAACTTATGCTATTATGATGTACTTATTTTAATTATGATACCTAAGTATGTGTCTTATGCTAAGTTGCAAAACGCACGGGCCTCTTCACAATACGGCCAGAGCGTGTAGTTTTATTAATAAGCGGTGGCGATTTTAAATCGCTACTACGCACGTTAATTAAAATGTTATTGTTGGTGATTCCAACAGGTTCTGGGTTCTCTTCCCGTAATGTGAATGCTGGCTTAAGCCGATCAATCGAAATATGTACTTCTCGATTAGGCAACTCTATTTTATAAACCTTTGGTCCTCTGTTTAAGACAGGATAAGGACCATCGTAAGTTGGTCTTAAAGGTTTATGCAGTTCATTACGGACAAAAACGAACTCACACGATTTTAGATCGGGATGCACAAATATAGATTTTGATGATTTTGCGATTGGGACTGGACTATGGCTTTGAATCATTTTTCGTAACCTCGAGACATATGATAAGTCGTCCTGCACTGGATTATCACAATTTTCTGCGAAAAAATCTGAAGGTAAGCGTAGAGTGCGTGCGTAAGTCATCTCAGCGGGACTCAGCTTCGTATCCTTACGCATGACTGCTCTTAAACCTAATAGAACTGTTGAAAGCTCATCTACCCACGATGACGTAGATGCTGATAGACGTGCTATTAGTGCTGATTTAAGGGTTCTATGGAACCTCTCCAGGACCCCATTACTTTGAGGATGATAACTACTGGTTCTTATCCTTTTCGCCCCAAGCAGCTTCGTCAAGTTAGAAAACAAATCGCTCTCAAATTGTCTGCCTTGATCGCTAGTCAAGCTCGAAAAACAGCCGTGCCTAGCTATCCAACCGTCGTATACCAGCTTGGCTACCGTTTCTGCTGTTATATCCTTAATAGGAAACGCTTCCGGCCAGCGGGTCCGTCTGTCAATCATAGTTAAGCAATAACGGTAACCATCTGATGTTGTCGGTAAGGGACCGACAATGTCAATGTGAACATGGTCGAACCTATCGCAATCCGGGAAAACTCCTAATGCGGAACTAGTATGCCTAACTACCTTAGAACGCTGACAACTAATGCACGTTTTAGTCCAACTGCCTACATCTTTGTTCATATTCGGCCAAAAGAATTTATCTGCGACTAACTTGCGAGAAGTGCGAATACCTGGATGACTCAGGTTATGAACACTATTAAATGCCTGTTTCCTAAAATCATGGGTCAAATAAGGTCTTACCGATTTTGTAGAAATTTCGCAATAAATTGGTTTATTACAAGTAGGTATAATTACTTGTTTAAACTTATAATTCGTATCTGTGTCGCTACGTGACGACGATTGCAACATTTGCAAGAACGTCTCGTCTTTCAATTGCGCGTCAGCAAGTTGCTCGTAATCGAGAACGGTGGGACAATTTATTGTTTCCACGCGTGAAAGTGTATCTGCGACTACGTTATCGCTACCAGATACATACCTTATGTCCGTGCTATACTCGCTAATATACGCTAATTGACGAATGCGTCTTGGCGTTTCTTTTTCGCTTTTCGTCTTCGTAAAAGCGTAAGTTAACGGTTTATGGTCAGTATATATTATTAACTGGCGACCTTCGATTAAATCTTTAAAATACCTTACTGCTAAAAATATTCCTAATAGCTCTCTATCGTATGTAGAATAAAGAGATTGCGTTTCGCTAATTTTTTGCGAAAAATATCCTAAAGGCTTCCATACGGAACCTATGCGTTGTTGCAAGACGGCCCCTACTGAATTATTAGAGGCGTCAGCCATTAGAGCGATGGGTACGTCGCTTCGTGGATGCGATAGCGTTACCGCGTTCTGAAGGCTCAGCTTGCATTGCGAAAATGCTACGTCGGCCTCAGGTGTCCACGCTATACAAGTCTTATCGCGTTTCTTTGCATTGTGCAAATAAGAGTTTAATATTACTTGATGTTGCACTGCTCTAGGAATATGTGACCTATAAAAGTTTAACATACCTAAAAATCGGCGTAATTCCTCCACCGTTTTTGGTTTCGGAAAATCTTTTATAGCTTGAACTTTGCTATCTAAGGGTCGAATACCGTCTTTAGAGACTTCATATCCTAAAAATTCTAATTTTGATTCACCAAAACAGCATTTACTTAAGTTAATTGCTATACCGTATTCGTTGAATCTTTGAAAAACTATTTCTAAATGTTTTTTATGTTCTTCCAATGAAGAACTTGCAATAATGATATCGTCGATATAGACGAATAAAAAATCTAAGCCATGTAGTACTGTTTGGTCCATGAAGCGTTGATAAGTTTGAGCCGCGTTGCGTAAACCAAAACTCATCCTGGGGAACTCAAATAAGCCAAAAGGTGTCGTTATCGCAGTTTTCTCTATATCATCGGGAAAAACTGGAATGCAATGATAAGCGCGTATAACGTCAATCCGAGACATGACAGTTTTACCATCTAATATATATGTAAAATCGCGAACTCTCGGCAAAGAATACCTATCCGGCTTGGTAACCGCATTCAGGCGTCTGTAATCGCCACATGGTCGAATTTCCCCATTCTTTTTGGGTACAACATGTAGCGGGCTAGACCAAGGACTTTTGGAAGGTCTACAAATGCCTACGTCCTGCATTACCTGAAATTCATTTTTAACTCTTTTATACTTATCCGGCGGCAACTGCCGTGGTCGTGAATGTAGAGGAGGTCCGTTCGTTTCGATATAGTGATAAACGTTATGCTTAGGCGTATCCTTATAATTAACAGGTTTTGTTATATCTAGGTACTTACTTATCACATCCCAGTACGGATGGTTTTTATCTAATGTACTTATAGAATATTCACTGCTATACTTAGTTACAGATGCTATAACATTTAAATTTGTATTACTGTCTACTAACTTTCTTGACCTTAAATCTACTAATAGTCCATAATTGCTAAGAAAATCGGCGCCAAGAATTGGTTGTCGCACATCAGCTATAATAAAGTTCCATCGAAAAGGTCGACGTAAACGTAAATTTAAAGTCAAATTTTTAGTGCCGTAGGTTTTAATTTCCGAGCCGTTCGCTGCATACAATTTATAATCCGAGCACTTCACATTATTAGACTTTTTGGACACTGGGATCACGGAGACGTTAGCCCCTGTATCCACTAAAAATTTTAAGTTTGTACTCACGTCCGTAACACAAAGGCGGTGAGAAACTGAAAGAGTACAGGTGTCCGCCGCTGCTGCCTGCACTTCCTCTAGTTTCCCTGCCGCTGTTGCTCGTCCCACGCGCAAGGTTGAATGCACTTGTTGGCTCGTTCTTTGAAACGAAAGTGATAGAAGCAAAGCCAGTTTGGATCCTTGGGTGATCGGCGAGACTGACTTCGGTTGCGAGATCGGAATCGGGTGCTGCGTCCGCTGTGACTGCTGCTACGCTGGTATCGGCGACCACGCTCCATGCTATCTAGCCTGGTATTTATTTTAGCAATTTCAGCTATGAGATTGATGTCGCCCCCTGATGTGTTCTTTACAGCCACCTCTGCCACGGTGTTCATGCGGGTCACGTCGGTCACGTTGTCAGCTATTTTTGCTAAACTGTCTAAATCTTTAGTGTCCGCGACCATTAGGACAGCACGCACAGTGTTAGGCAGGTGTCCTTGCCATAGAATCCTCAGCGTGTCGTCGGGGACCTTGTCCTTCCCTAAGGCCCTCATCTTAGAGAGTAACTGGGAAGGCTTTTGTTCACCCAGTTCCATTTCACTTATTAGTTTTTCAATTTGTCTCGTCGCTGACTCTTCATAAAGCGTAATAAGCTTCGCCTTCAAGGTCTTGTAGCGTTCGCCTTCCGTCGGTCTCGAAATGAAATCGGCGAGCAGACATATTGTTTCTTTGGATAACTTGGACACCACGAGGTCAAATTTCGCCTCGTCACTAATTTTCTGAGGTGCCACAATTGCCTCAAACCTTATAAACCAAACACGTGGCTGATCTGGCCAGAATTCCGGAATCCTTGAAGCTACTGATATCGTCATCACTTCCGAAGAAACAGCCATGTTTGATTTGAGTGAACGTAAGACTATAATAATCGGTACGTGTCACAACGTCGCGTCGGCGGGGTCACCACTGTAAGACTGGTTTATTATTAGCGGGATTGTGGGAACGTCCGAATCAAACAACGTACCGATGTTCACTGTTTTATTCTATCTGACTCTGAACCCCACATTAAGTAATCACCTGACCTATCAAGATTATTATAGGTCATTGTAAGACGGCGTTTAAAAAAATATAAATAAAAATAGAACCGACTCAAAACGCACTAAAAAGTAAAACGTAACTGTGTCATTTAGTTGCTTTAATTTACTTAAGCATATCTATGAAGTTGATGCCAGCAAGTTTAAAGTACATTTATTTAACGTAGTAAAGCAGTTTGTGGGTTCTAGGTAATGCCCTTAAAGTAGAAACCTTGGCTGGCACCGACTCCTAGATATGCTTAAGTAAATTAAAGCAACTAAATGACACAGTTATTTTTTACTTTTTAGTGCGTTTTGAGTCGGTACTATTTTTTGTTAAAAAATTTTATTTCTTACTATTTAGTGATTTATCGCCACGTAACGTACTCATACTTTACTGCCATAGTATATTATACGCCACTAGTAGCCAAAAAGCTACCAATACTTACACAAAAACCGAAATCGCTGCAAGTGTGCCTATAAAATTTAAAGGGTTTCTTCAATTTTTCCAGGTATCCTTTCTAATAAAAAAAGAATTATCAAAATCGGACAACTCTGTAAAAAGTTATGCGTGGTTATACATAAAAAAAAATATACGTGCCGAATTGAGAACCTCCTCCGCTTTTTTTCGTCGGTT
The DNA here is from genome assembly GCA_034621355.1 of Mycalesis mineus. NCBI lineage: Eukaryota > Metazoa > Arthropoda > Insecta > Lepidoptera > Nymphalidae > Mycalesis > Mycalesis mineus. The sequence continues at coordinate 19,307,960 of CM067884.1, read as the reverse complement.
AGAAATACTTCGATCTCTGTAGTTCAGTCCAAAGTCTGAAAGGTTTCCACATATCAATCATAAAATTATTAAAATACAAATTTTTGTAGTAAAATATAATGATCAAGTAGGAGTACATCGTTCGAATTTGACGTTATTTCGACCTAGTTGCAAGCAACTGGGTCGAAATGTTAAAAATATCAACACATGGCAGTAATTATCGTGGTGTGTACACGAATATTCTTACTTGTGTCGATCGACCGCCAACATTTTACTTCAAAATTCGCAATAAAATATTTTTACTTCACTACATTTTTTAAATTAAAAATCCTACTCTGCGTTAATTTTGTCATCTTACTTAATAACAAAATTAATAGTCTAAAAAGATGTGATTGTGATGCCTCAAAGTCGATTGCGGCTACAGCGACGCTTCTGACTCCTCAAGTCTGGGTATTAGAAACTAGACTTTGATGGTTAGTCCTCTGGTGAGCTTTCCAGTGACTAATGTACCATATTTTAGTCTTAAAGGTGCAACCACATAGGGCACAAGTTAGCACACCATCACGATAGTTGTATGGGACTGCGGTAGGTGGACGAAGCTTAAGACCACCTCGCTTCCGATCCAAGTCCAGTCGTCGTTGTTGTCCGAACTATTTTTAACCTTGATCTTCTTCTGTCTTATCCTTGATCGTTTGCCTCCACACTGCACAATTTTTAGCCATGTCCTCCCAATGTGAGTTATTTAAAAAGATAAATAAGAAATGACGATGCAACAATATTGTCGAGAAAAAATACATAGACCACAAAAACATATTTTAAAAGGGAACTATAGAGTTGCCGGTACTTCTTGGAAGAGCGTGCCTTCTGAGCCAGTGGTAAAATCACTACAAATTAGTATAACATGACGTTTCAAAAGTGCGAAGATGAATTTAAATTTGATCAAAAATATTTTGTTTGTAGTTACTATGTTACCTCATGTTATTGCAAAGCAAGTTGCATGCGTTGCAAATGCGTTTTACATTAAAAATTCATTTATTTGGTTTACTATCATTTCTAAAACGTCAAGTTTATCTATTTGTAGTTACTCTACCACCGGTTAAAAGACAATAATTTAATCTTTTTATCGTTGATAAAGACGTACATACAAATTACTCGTACCTGTTTTATAGAGCGTAAATCAAAAGAACAGTGGCGAAATTGACACTATGACTAGTGTTGAATGTGGATATTTGTTTTATTCTGTGGCAGTACGTTCACCGAGTCAGCTCATCCCCATATAACAACCGCTCATGTGAATGGGCAATCGACGTGCGCCATTCACAGGCCACGCGCACGCCGCACGTACGCCTCCTTGTGCGGGACCTGGCTTGAGTGTGCTCCTAACATTATAAGGATTTATTTGCATCCATCGAGCGGTATAGCTTTTTTTTAGAAACGTTTACCTAATAACTTTAACTGTGTTCGTGCAATAGTGAGTTATGTGGTTTTGAGCCACGAGTTCTTGAGCTACACCCACTACAGAACCAGTCTTCCCCCTTTTAGAAGAGGTTGGCGGGCTATGAGTAATCTTGTAAAGAATACTTTCTATAAGATTGACCGAGACTAATGACTTAACCGACACTCTAAGTGACGAAGATGTTTCATCATCTGATTCACAAAACTAGACAGCTTTTGAGATTTAAAAAAAAACCTTGAAATTTTGAAAATAAATAGTTGAAAGAGCAACTGTTGAGTTTTTTGCCGATTTTCTCAGCACAACCAGCCTGCTAAGCTGATAAAAGGATGTTTTCAAAAAATTTTTAAATAAAAATAGAACCGACTCAAAACGCACTAAAAAGTAAAAAATAACTGTGTCATTTAGTTGCTTTAAATTACTTAAGCATATCTATGAAGTCGGTGCCAGCCAAGTTTAGGGAATCTTTATTTTACGTAGTAAAGCAGTTTGTGGGTTCTAGGTAACGTCCTTAAAGTAGAAACCTTGGCTGGCACCGACTCCTAGATATGCTTAAGTAATTTAAAGCAACTAAATGACACAGTTATTTTTTACTTTTTAGTGCGTTTTGAGTCGGTTCTATTTTTATTTAAAAATTTTAATTTCTTACTTTTTAGTGATTTATCGCCACGTATCGTACTCGTACTATACTGTCATAGTATATTATATGCCACTAGTAGCCAAAAAGCTACCGACAAAAACCGAAATCGCTGAGCAAAATTTGAAGAGTTCCTTCAATTTCCCCAGGATATCCTCATCAGATCCTAACATGATGACAATGGGACCACCTTGGAAGTATGCCCTTTCTAATAAAAAAAGAATTATCAAAATCGGACAACTCTGTAAAAAGTTATGCGTGGTCATACATAAAAAAAAAAAAATATACGTGTCTTTTTTTTCGTCGGTTAAAAAGCTTTCCAAAGTAAGCTTAATTGAAATACATGTTTTGAATTTAAATTTGTAACACATGTAAGCATTATACCAAAGTGGCAAATTCATACGATCATCCTATTATCACCATATTTATAATGGCCGCAACTTTCTCTCTCTAAGGAGAAATCATTTCAAGTTTACATCCACACCCATACTCAAATGCGACTCAGCTGATTAAGGCTTGTGTGCACCAAGATTTCGGTTATCATAACCAACGGTTTACATAAGCTAAACGTAAAATTTACTGTTCACGACAACCCGTACCCGGTGTATGGGTAGGACGTAAGCTCGGTTAAGATAACGCCCGGTTTACGTCCGTAACCGGTTAACATAACTTTACTATAAATAGTAAATTTATAGTAAAGTTATGTTAACCGTTGGTTATCATAACTGAAATCTTGGTGCAAATAGGCCTAAAACTTTACAAATAATCAATTAAACAACACAACAACCAACATGAGCATATTGTTGTTAATAAACAACAAACAACAGACAAATAGGAAGTCGTCTGTAGATGTAAACCACACACCGTACATAGGTAGCAACACCGCCGAGCAATTCGTTTAATGAAATATGTTACACTCGGTATAATACAAAAGTCAATAAGCCGAAATACAGGCGGCTCCCCAGAGGGCAGTAGCGGCGCTGCTTCGGCAAATTGGCTGCAGACAAAGCCGGGCCGCGTGCTGTATCACAGCTAGTTACTATTACGCTGATTCGCGTACCGAACTACTATCTAATACCACAGAGAATTTTGATTTTTATTGATAAATCTAAGTTAAAATCCGTTTACTTTAAGTAGGCTTACTTTAGTGACTTTTGAAACTTTTTCATACATGATCTAATTTCATTTTAAAATTAGTTAAAACAGAGATTCGTTATTACTATTTTTGACATCATTAAAGGCGGAATAAGCTTATATTTTAACATTCATGGACGCACCGGATTTGATTCCCGACAGGGCGGCTTAGAATTTTCTTGATTGGTAGGTCTGGAGGGAGGGAGGCTTCGGCCGTAGCTAGTTTTTTTTAATCGACTACAAGTTGGCCCGTATCAGTTGCTTATGTTAAGTGATGATGCAATCTAAGATGGAAGCGGGCTAACTCGTTAAGAGTAGGGTTAAAATCCACACCACTTTCGGTTTCTACACGACATCGTACCGGAACGCTAAATCACTTGGCGGTACGTCTGTATCGGTTGGGTGGTAACTAGCCACGGCGAAAGCTTCCCACCAGCCAGAACAAGAAAAATCTCAATCTGCCCCACCGGGAATCAAACCCGGGACCTCCGTCTTGTAAATCCACCGCGCTTACCACTGCGCCACGGAGGCCGTAGTTCCCACCCTACCGACAAAGACATACCGCCAAGCGATTTAGCGCTCTGGTTTGTCGTACTACTGGTACTAGTACATCTTTGGTAAAAGTGTAGTAATAGCCGAGGGTGGAAAGTCTGTTTTTCTTCACTACAAATTAGCCCTTTATAAATCTACAACACATACTCGTACCACTGCGCTACGGCGGTCGTCAAAAGCTGGCCGTAGAAACTACTAAACTAAAGACGATAAACCCATCTAGTATGGGCTCATTTGCCTTTGCAAACATCGCGTTGCTACATATTAGAAGATTTATAGAAGTAAAAGCTTTTTTTTAAAAATATAAACTTGAGTAAGTTATAAAAATATTTCCGAATGAGTGATAAATATATATAATATTTTAAAAAAGTGCATTCTTTCAAACATTTCCAGCCTAAATCTAGATGAGAGATATAAAACACCACCGTCCTACTCTAGAGCTGTTAGCAAAACGTTTAAAACACCGCTTTTACATTGTTCATCAGAAAAAAAACGGGTCAACGGTCTGAAGCAGTGAAAATATTGACGTCCGAAGTAAACGTCGCTCGTCGTGGATGTTTGGACCGATCGTGATTTACTCTGCGTAATTATAAACAGACTGACAATAATAACACATGCTAACATGTCCGTTAATATGAAAATAAACGGACGCGAGAATTTAGGGGGGAAGGGGGAATGCTTTTGTTGTGTTGTTTGATTGACTTTTTAATTTTTTTTTTTTATGTATGACCACGCATAACTTTTTACAGTGTTGTCCGATTTTGATAATTCTTTTTTTATTAGAAAGGGCATACATTCAAGGTGGTCCCATTGTCCGCTTGTTAGGATCTGCTGATGATATCCTGGGGAAATTGAAGGAACTCTTCAAATTTTGGAGGCACGCTTACAGCGATTTCGGTTTTTCACTAAAAAGTATTTTTAAGAAATAAAAATTTTTAACAAAAAATAAATAAATTTTTAAGGACGTTACCTAGAACCCACAAACTGCTTTACTACGTAAAATAAATGTTCCTTAAACTTGGCTGGCACCGACTTCATAGATATGCTTCAGTAAATTAAAGCAACTAAATTACACGGTTATTTTTTACTTTTTAGTGCGTTTGGAGTCGGTTCTATTTTTTGTTAAAAATTTTTTGCTTTTCAACCTGTTTAATTTGATCTGTATATATTTTTACGCGATTATGTCGCGCCCAAAACCCTTCAAAAAAGATTCTTCAAAACGCTGCTCTAAAGCGGGTTATTAGTTATAGTAGTTATAGGACTTTTGGAATTATCACTATTAATGCTCTTCGACATACGTGTGTGTGTGTAACACAACTAATTTGCCAACTATGTCCTAAAAAATATTTTTTTATCAAAGGAGATGTCCCAAGAGATCTAACAAAATAAACGAAATAAAATAGGTCTATAATTATAATTTCTAAATATATAAATTGAAACATTGCAACTAGCGGGGTTTTTAAATAAACTTAAAAAAAGGAATTATTTTTATTTCGCATTGGGCGGTTTAACCCGCGCTGATGCCATTCCTTTGAGTTTATTGGCATCAAAAGAAGTCTTTATGCTGTGCCAGACTATTATCTATTTCAATGTCAAATTCTACCCAGATTTGTTTAGCCGTTGAGCCGTGATTGAGTAAAAAGCGTTGATATCGACAATTGCATACAAAATGTATAAAAAAATTATTTTTCATCATAAAACTTTGTTTTCGGTAGTTAAAATAGCACTAAGTATGACATAATTAAAGAATTATTTCACTTTGAGTTCGTTAAATTCCCTGTAACAATATTTTTTAGTAAAATAACCTTTTAGGCAGGTATTTCAGTAAGAGTTTATGATACTGATTATGCAATAACCCCTCTAGGGCCAAACAAACTATTTATTATTATATATAGATTTTTCCTGGGGCAAACAATGTATGGAAGGTGGGCCATCTCCTTTCATATTTTTCCAAGTACTTGAAAAAAGGAAAAGCTTAATATTTCACTGTCTCACCCCGGCCTCGAACCCAGAATCTTGTGACTGCCAGCTAGGTGGTCGCAAAGTCTCTTACTATTAAAATAAAAAACTTAAAACCCGAGGCGGGAATAGAACCCGAAATATCTCATTTAAAATCATCGCAAGCCCCAAAAAGTCCAATAATACTCACCCTATATCGCAATAACACTTGGATCATCAGACGTAACCACTAACCACATATCTATCAGCGGCGCGAGCGCATTGATCTAATTCACGTAAGCGCATCTCGCTTTATAACGAAAATACTCGTATATCCGAGCTTTATCTGTCTGAGTGCTTGCAGATGCTGCGTAGAAGATATGAGCGAGATAAAATATGCTTTCATAAGATTTTAGTGTTGCTAAATAGAGTTTAAAGTCTCGCTGGTCCAGTGCTCAGACGGTCAGATCCTGACTACGCCGGCAAATATTAAGCCGTTTCCTTAATGAAAACTCAGCCCGGAATGGAATAAAGGATTGACGACCTCCGTGGCGCAGTGGTATGCGCGGTGGATTTATAAGACGGAGGTCCTGGGTTCGATTCCTGGCAGGGCAGATTGAGATTTTCCTTAATTTGTCTTGGTCTGGCTGGTGGGAGGCTTTCGCCGTGGCTAGTTACCACCCTACCGACAAAGACGTATCGCCAAGCGATTTAGCGTTCCGGTACGATGTCGTGTAGAAACCGAAAGGGGTGTGGATTTTCGTCCCATTCCTAACAAGTTAGCCCGCTTCCATCTTAGACTGCATCATCACTTAATATCAGGTGTGATAGCAGTCAAGGGCCAACTTGTAGTCGATAAAAAAAAAAAAAAAAAAAAAGAATAAAGGATGGTGTTAAACCCTCGTGCTTAGATCAAGTTAAGCCGTCGGATACGATCATTCTCTTTAAGTTCAGTAGTTACAGAGTCTAATATTATCTTAGCTAATTCGCACTGGAACAGCGTGATAGGTCCAAACCCTGAAGTAAACTCGTTCTACTAGTATAAGGATGTATTTGGCCCTATTGTGGACCCTCCGACTCTCATTGCCCCACCAACCTCGCGGTGATGCGGGTCGAGTCTAGGCGAGGGCGAACCCGGTACGCCACGTGAGCTTCTTCATCTTCCTTCTTCATCATTGTCCCTATGAACACTCATCCCATTCATAACATCTAGTGGATAGTAAAAATGGGTTACGAATGTTACATAACACTAATGTTACATAACATAATATATAATAGAATTTTGTATTGGGTATCTCAGCATTATCACTAGGCTGTTGTTCAGTACGTTCCAAGCCCGGAATTTGAAAACACCCCCGTGTCTCGGAGAGCACGTTAAACCGTCGGCCCCGGTCGCTATCATCAACATCTGATAGTGATCGTTAATAAATGAAACATTATCACCCCAAGCCCGCCAACCCGCATTGGAGCAGCGTGGTGGGTGTACGCTCCATATCCCTTCTCCTATAAGTAGGGAGGCCTGACCCTGTAGTGGACCGTTAATAGGCTGATGATGATGATGACGATAAACATATTATCTAGCATTTATACATTGAAAACAATGCACGAAAATGTTGCATTTAGATTGTTTTTGACATTGAAAACAAATAACAACACGAGTTCACCATCAAAATTAAACTATAAGTACATAATAAAACATAATTTATGTGAATACCACAGACTTTCAGAACCGAGCGGAAGTGGATGTAATTACCTAACATTGTCAAATATACTATTGGATACAGTAACAGCGCATTCGAAATGCTATTTAATATTTCCCACACTAATTCGTACGAAATTCGAGCAAATTATTTACCGCTTCGTTAGCTCGCTAACTGACCTGGGAGCCGATACTTCACCGTTACTGCAAGATTGTAAACTTGATGCAAACTATGTATTGCCTCATTACTTTACATGTTATTGATAGTTGCAATGTTGCGCGATGGAAATATGTACGCAATGGCAATTATTCCCAAAGAAAATCATAATATTTGCATATTGATCCTCCGTGTACTACTCGTTATGTATATATTTGTGAACTGAAATACTAATATACTGATTTTCAATATATATAATAATAAATAAATAAAATAAAATATTATAGGACAATTACACACATCGCTATATAGCCCTAAAGTAAGCTAAACCTTGGCTATGGGTGCTATGATAACTATGATATGTTTAAGAAAATTTAAACAACTAAATGACACAGTATATTTTTTATTTTTAGCACGCATAACTTTTTACAGAGTTGTCCGATTTTGATAATTTTTTTAAAAATTTTTATTTATTATCTTTTTGTGATTTATTGCCACGGAATGAACTCGTATTATACTGTCATATTTCGGTTTATATTATACTTTTTGGCACTAGTGCCAAAAAGCTTCCGAAATAAAAAAATTACACAAAAACTGAAATCGCTTTAAACGTGCCTCTAAAATTTGAAAAAAGTTTTTTCAATTTTCGCAGGATATATCAGCAGATCCTAACATGATTATAATGGACCACCTTGGAAGTATGCTCTTTCTATTAAATAAAGAATTCTTAAAATCGGACAACTCTGTAAAAAGATATGCGTTTCATAAATAAAAGAAAAAAAAAGTATATACGTGTCGAATTGAGAACCTCCTCCATTTTTTTTCGTTTGTTTTATATATATATAATAATACATATAATAAAGATAACCGGAGACACTAGAAAACATACATACAATACACAATATTTTCCAACTGGGTATCGAAACTACCAGCTTAATTTCCCTATGAGTAGGTACAGGTAATATATTTTCTCTTGACTTTCACATTTCTCAATTTGTAATCAATTTTTGAATACGTTTTCTTTCATTTGACTTTATTATATAATAGAATCATTTAATCTATTATGAAAACATACAACAACACATAATACAACATATAATACAACAATTTTGGATTTATACATATAAATGTATATCTGATATACGTCAAATTTATTTTTAGTGAAAAATGCTTTTATTTACTAATTTTCAAAATGGTGGCTAGTAACTCCTTAAAGTAGAAACCTTGGCTGGCACGATCTAGATATGTTTAAATAAATTAAAGCAACTAAATGGCACAGTAATTATTAACTTTTGAAAGGTCGTAAAAATATCTTTTTCTAATTTATAAAGATCATATCAGTACTTTTTTAACATAAAATATGGCAAGAAAATGTACCGATACTTCTATACAAAAACCAAAACTATAAGGTCTCCAAATTTAAAAGTTACTTATTTCCTCAGGATATCATATCAACATAAAAATGGGACCACTTGGAAGTATGCCCTTTCTAAAAAAAAAACAATTATCAAAATCGGACAACTCTGTAAAAAGTTATGCGTGGTCAGACAGAAAAAAAAGATATATACGTGTTGGATTGAGAACCTCCTCCGTTTTTTTCCCGCAGGTTAAAAAAGTATATTTCCCTGAAATTGCAGCACGATAAAGTACATACAATTACACAATATAGTACTACTTGTTTTTCGGTTTTACAGTTTAATTGCCTTTTATTAGATACAGTTAGTTATATTTTCTTTTCAGTTTGCTTGTTTTTATGAAATTTATACAAAGTTCCATTCTCCACGGACCCAATTAAGAAGTCCACACAGTTAAACGTGTCACCTAAGCAAATAAAGCAAAAACCTAGTAAGGTAAAAGAGCCGTTTCCAGGATTTCACTTTCAACTCGAGCCGACGCGTGCTTGAGCGCCGCCGCCGCTTCATCACGCGCGGCGCTTCGCCAGGCGCCCTACATGCACTACCTTACCTTACGAACACTTGTTTACGTTCCTCTGGGATACGTTGCTTTGCTTTCCTTTTATCCGATTTAAACAAAAGTATATTTATGTCTTTGGTAAAATCTATTTTAATGGCCCTTAGTAGAGTCAGACTTATAAGAAGAAGCATTATACGATAGAGGTTTTGACGACCTCCGTGGTGCAGTGGTATGCGCGGTGGATTTATAGAGGAATGTTTGGGTTTGATTCCTAGCGGGGCAAAGTGAGATTTATCGAATTTATCTTTCTGCGAGTGGTGAAAATTTGCTGTAGCAAGTTACCACCCTACCGACAAATATGTATCGCCAAGCGATTTAGGTCCGGACGATTCGTGAAGAAACCGAAAGGGGTGTAGATTTTCGTCCTATATTCCTTACAAGTTAGCCCGCTTTCATCTTTTCTGTCATCATTTAACATCAGATATTATAGAATAAGGGAAAACTTGTAGTCGATAAAAAAAAAATTATAAGCATGGGTTAATATAACGGTAACGAGACTGCTCCAATGCGGGTTAGTTTATAATGTTTGAATAATGATCACTATCAGAAGTTTGCCAAAGCACGAGGATGTAACGAACTTAAAGCCACAACTGCGAATATTGTTGAAAAGGATTGATTTAGGAAGTTTACAATACTAAATATTTCGAAGCCCAACCGCATGCTTAGGACACAGACAACTAGAGTAAGGGTTATATGAACCAGTTGCGATTAAATACTTTTTCCTTAGAGCCTAAAGTGTTAATAGGTTATAATAAAATTAATAGTCAATAATAATAACAAAAGTTCTGGTACAATGACAAACTTTTGTGTAAGCGCAGTTTAAAAATTACTTAAACAGCAACTGGTCCCTTATTACAGGCACAAATAACCCGGCTTTAATCTGCAGGGGTGCTAAAGGCTCAGGTATGAACTGGTATCTAGCTCACGGTTCATTTTCCACCACTTGTAGAGGGCCCTCGCGACGTGATGTAGCCGCGCTCCGTTGTACCTCATTAAAAGGAATTAAAAGCCATTGGGTTCTTCATGCCCAGAAATATAACTCGGTTCAACCTGCAGGGTCTCTCAAAGGCAAGGCTCGCAAAGGTACAGGTCTGGGTATCTAGCTTACAGTTCATTTTGTGCCACTCGTAAATGCAGCCTTGCGAGATGTAGACGTGCTTTGTGGTATGACGTTGTGCAGAATAAACGACACGCAACCTTTCCTTGTTTTTAATTACCTAATGAATTTTATTTATCAACTTCCTACAAAACGTTATTTATTTTTTACTACTAATGATCACCCGTTGGTTGATATTCGTCCATTACAAATTTGAATTTCAAGTCTAAATGATTTTTATAATTCTATAATCACAGATAAGTTTAGTATAGCCTAGGTTACACAGCAAATTAATCTGCCCAACCGCAATGAAGCAACATTGTAGATGTAAGCTGCTTAAATGTGATCTGATTAAAAAACATTACCCTCCTTCTGACGCAGTCCGGTAAAAAAGGGAGGGGGATGACTCCATAGTACGTAAAATAGGCTAATAATCATGATGGTGATTATGAAACAGTTAATTTTTCTATATTTTTCGATCAAGGGACTTGATATTGAAATAAAATTTAATCCAAAAAAAATAAGCAGTAAAAGTAAAAAATAGCCAAAAAAATTTACTTGGATTTACTGGAAAGATGCTAACTACCAACTTTCAGATTTATCCATTCAGAAGACGTAAATTTCTAGATTGGTCCAAACGAAGAACCAAATTGAGCTCCTCCTAGCTAGTGAGCAATGCATGTTTAACATATGCGACCGTCAAACGTTTTAGATTACCAAATGTTACAATACCAACTGAAACAGAATTGCCAACTGCCGGAAGTATCCATCGGTTGGCGAACTTGCAGTAACATGTCGCGCGCGCCGACGTGTCCGGCGTCTAGAGTTATGAGTATGACATCGACTGTCAATCTTCACTATTTACTGCTATATGTAGAGGGTAGTTAGAGAGATAAAGAGATAAAACTTTAACCTTTGACTGCAATTACACCTGATGGTAAGTGATGATGCAATCTTAGATGAAAGCGGGCTAACTTGTTAAGAGTAGGATAATCCACATCCCTTCGGTTTCTATACGACATGACACCGGAACGCTAAATCGCTTGGCGGTATGTCTTTGTCATTAGGGTGGTAACTAGTTACAACCGTGGCCTCCCACAGCCTGACCCGGACCAACTCAGAAAATCTCAATCGGTCCTGCCGGGAATCGAACTCGCCCCTGCGCCACGGAGGCCGTCAAATGATGTTAATTTACCCTGAAGTCTAAAAAATGGTAGAGGGCAAACATTGACGTGATGCGATTTTGTAACTAAAACGCTTTGTGGAACGTTGCCGTGTTAGTCTGTAATCTCTCCTATGAGAAAGAAATCTGACCGTGTCACGTGAAGCCGTTAACTTCAGTCATTATATTATAGAACACCGTTATAATTTCAAGGTCTAAAACGGAAGGGCCTAGCTCGTGAAACCGATAAGCAGGCTATAATGATTGTTACCACAATGTTTCTATGCACGTTGGCCCACGTGAAACTGCATAATTTATTTAATAGGTAACAATTTTGAATGCAATAAAATTTTTTAAATAAAAATAGAACCGACTCAAAACGCACTAAAAAGTAAAAAATAACTGTGTCATTTAGTTGCTTTAAGGAGCCTTTCTTTTAAGTAGTAAAGCAGTTTGTGGGTTCTAGGTAACGTCCTTAAAGTAGAAACCTTGGCTGGCACCGACTCCTAGATATGCTTAAGTAAATTAAAGCAAGAGTCGGTTCTATTTTTATTTAAAAAATTTTATTTCTTACTTTTTAGTGATTTATCGCCACGTATCGTACTCGTACTATACTGTCATAGTATATTATATGGCACTAGTAGCCAAAAAGCTACCAATACCGAGACAAAAATAGCATAAAATTTAAGAGTTCCTTTATTTCCCTATAGAGATGACAATTCTTGAAGTATGCCCTTTCTAATAAAAGAAGAATTATCAAAATCGGACAACTCTGTAAAAAGTTATGCGTGGTCATACATAAAAAAAAAATATATTCGTGTCGAATTGAGAACCTACTCCGTTTTTTTCGCCGGTTAAAAAGACAACGATACTTCATATTCTCCTCTCTTCTACACATAAGGATGGTGATGGGCTTGTAGAAGGCCTTGAAAATATTCGATAATGAAGTTTTCACACTAAATAAATAATAATCATACACTCTTTCAAAATGAACACTGTAAGTCCAATACAAATAATATTTTACGACTTAATATCAGCGCCATATATCCCGTCCGTCAATCGGAGGCAGTTGGTAATAAATCTACACTAGTAATAAACGGCGACTGCTCATAATTTACCGCTACATTCACGAGCTGTGGCACCACAGCTTTACGACTAACGTGTGACCGTGGAATGGCACGATTTTGATATCAAAATTCTGTCAAAATAGTCATGTCATTAAATACAATGTTACACGTGGTACCTTGCGTGTTACATATCAAACCACTATTTACATTCATTATTATGCCGTATCTTTTCAGCAGAACCTGCTTTTCGAACCAGCGGTGGAGTCACTACTGACTTTGTGAACAAAGTCTTCTTAAAATATATCAGCCTATTTAAATATACTGCAACAGGGTTACACCTCCTTTCTCAAAAAAACTTTTCGCTCGGATCTACCACATCGCTTCAATGCACGTTGGCAGACTTATAGGGTTCTAATGTTTTAACGATTAAACTATCTTGGTCCAGCATATGTTTATAGCTTTAGATCTCGAATTTGGTACGATCTTTGGCTTCCAACATCTGGCTCTATCTTCGAGCCCTGAGTTAAGCTATTAAATATCTGGATTATCTTTGCATTGGATCAGAACTTGGAAGTTAATGGTACATCCACATGCTTGGAAAACATGTTAAGCCCTCGATCATTACAACTGATGGTGATCGTCATAATATTCATAAATTGTCACCATAAGTTGGTCCCAAGTTACATTAAAACAGTGTGACAGATAAGTCTCAGTGCCTCTCCTATAAGAAAACAGACCTAGTCCTATAAAGGGTTCTAAAAATAGGTTAAGATGATGGACCAGGTAGTAAAGACAAAAAATGCAAATTGTATAGATACTTTCTCATTTCATGATTATGAGCCGCCCTCTTACAGGCCAGACTCCCCTTCTTATAGGAGAGGAGATATGCACGCTAGTCCAATGCGAGTTGGTGGGCTACTCATCTATTTAGAAACAATGTTATACCTTGGCTAGATCGTAATAGTAAAAGTAGAAAAGTGCAGATCGTAACTACTCGTCAGTTTAGAAACTAAGCAACAGACACAGACAAAAGCAACAAACGTATCCCACAAGTTAACACGTTGAACAACAAGTCTTTGTCAGCTCGCTCGCATCTTTTCACACTCCGCTCAAAGGCTGAAACGCAGCATTTCCCCGTTTCCCTGTTTCCCTATCTGTTATCTATCCGCTCGGCTGCGCGTTCCGCCCCACTGCGTCGCTACACTTGTTGCATGCACGGTTTGGGTAACATGCCGTTTAGGGTAAAGGCATGTCGACATTACTTCAATCTTGTACATCCCCATGTAAGCAAAACCATCCAAGCTTCAAATGACCGATACAAACTATAATAGCATGACAGAACAAAGGGCATGAATCAATAAGACTTACGAACTAATCGCCAGGCACACGATCGAGTGTTATACACATATACACAGAGGACAAGTTAAAAAATTTTGAAATATGCAAAATATCGAATATTGCTTAATAAAGGATCAACTTCGTACGACAATGCAGCCTAACCTTATTACTTTGCTATAATCCCTTCAAGTTAACGTTTTTTATTATTTTTAAACGCAAATTTATTATTATTTAACCATCACTAAGCTAATATACCAAAATGATCCAAAGCTGGAACCTTAACCCTAGGTTAGTAATTTGACTGTAAAATAGGAAAAATAACGATGAAACCTTAACAATGTTTTGTCGCGACACCAGAGGTTGCAATTTATTTCTATGATGTTTGATTCCCTAGCAATTAAAGATATTTCAAAGAAACCACTAGTGCCACAACGATAGCTCGCCATCTGTTGCTGTCGTACTCGGGTACGCACTCGTCCTTCGTCTCTTTCTTCCGTAGGGATATCCTCAAGGATATTTTCTCGTCAAGGGTGGGCAAAAAGATTATGTTGGACTTGGTACGACTAAAACCCAACGGTGTTCCAATTCGACATCATGATTTCGCATCATTCAAGGTCAAGACCTTTCATTATCTGTCATAACTTTGATGATATCTGGCAGAGATAGGTTTCGACCAATTGCTGCTATGAGTGCCTCACGAAGTATTCATAGCAGCATAGTCTAGCTCGGGCATTCAGCCAAAGTACGCTGCGCGGTTTCTGAGGAACAGCCATACTCGTGGCACTCCTTGGTTGGCTCTCTATCAGCCACCAAGGTACCTTTCGGAGCACTATAAACTTGTCCTAAGTCAAGAAAACATGGGTCCACATCCCGCCTAGTGTGTCGCAATACTCAAACGCAACTAGTGGGGCACAAAACTATAAAGATATCAACTCCGCCTCATATCAGTTCGACAGCTCTTTCAGAAATACATGACTCAGGGATTCGCTCGTACGTTCCGGCCCAACTTACATTGTGCTAACATAGTATATTATACTTTGTTTCCTTTAGCCATATTGCCACATTTTAGCCATATATTTTATGGCCTCCGTGGCGCAGTGGTATGCGCGGCGTTTTTATAAGACGGAGGTCCTGGGTTCGATTCCCGGCGGGGCAGATTGAGATTTTTCTTAATGTGTCTTGATCTGGCTGGTGGGAGACTTTCGCCGTGGCTAATTACCACCCTACCGACAAAGACGACAAAGACAAAGCGATTTAGCGTTCCGGTACGATGTCGTGTAGAAACCGAAAGGGGGTGTGGAATTACATCCAACTCCTAACAAGTTAGCCCGCTTTCATCTTAGACTGCATCATCATTTAACATCAGGTGTGATAGCAGTCAAGGGCCAACTTGTAGTTGATTAAAAAAAAAATAATAATATTGTGCTGTAACATTTTTAACATCGTCTTCTTATCACTTATCATTGTGATCACCATTATCAGCCTATTAACTGCATACTTCAGAGCCAGGTCTCTGTACACAAGGGATCTTATTTTCCGAATTTCCAAAAGGTTTAGTCCGATTCGATCTAGAGCGAATCATTTGAAAATCAACACTAATTTATAGGTAAGTTCTTTTAACTATCGATCTCCTTTCATATTTATATG
This sequence comes from Mycalesis mineus, assembly GCA_034621355.1. Lineage (NCBI taxonomy): Eukaryota > Metazoa > Arthropoda > Insecta > Lepidoptera > Nymphalidae > Mycalesis > Mycalesis mineus. The sequence continues at coordinate 19,292,127 of CM067884.1, read as the reverse complement.
ACAAATATAACGCAATTTTTGTTCAAGTAAAGTAGAATTTATAAAAATTAAATTAATAACGCCCTAACAAGTATTTAATTGATATATCTTTCGATACACAAGTAAACAAATGCCGAAGCTAAATACAAAGCTTGCTAAGGTCGGATGCACACATAAGACAGATTCGTCGTTGAAAGCGATATCTAAGGTTTTAATAAATGAAATACACAATAAAGGCGGCGGAAAAATTCAAGTTGTCTGGGTAGTTTTATCAAAATCCCTTTGAAATATAAGTAACTGCGAGTACTTCTAGTACTTGACAACGGATGACTATAAAAAAGCGTTGGCATATATAAATATTTTTCGACTTCCTTTTTTCTAAGCATGGAATGTCATATTTATTAATATCTAATCAACTGCCTAAGAAATAGTTCTTAAGCTTTTAAAATTACGATACTTTCATACAACATTTCATCCCTCCTTTAACCCCTTACAACCCTTTTTTCGCAAAAGTAGCCTATGTCCTTTTTCAGGTTCTAGACTTACTGTGTACCAAATTTTATTTTGTTTAGTTAACTATTTCAGTAGTTGTTGAGTGAAAGCAAGACAGACAGACAGACAGAGTTACTTTCGCATTTATAATATTAGTTAGGATTATAAGTATACCTTGTCATAGCCATGTAAAGAATATATTCTGTTTGTATTGATGTTGTTGCAGTTGGCATAGACTCATTATGTAGCTGACGAAATTGCGGGCGTTCGCTAGTATTAGTTAAGAATATTTTGTTTAATTATTCTTTTTTACTCCAACAGTCACTTTATGAACTTATTCCATTATCATTTTTGTAGTCATCGCAGGATCTTCTCCAATGCTGACTGTCAACAGTTACTACAATACTGGTTCTCAATTAGTTAGTCAGTTACTACAATACTGGTTCTCAGTTAGTTTGTCAGTTACTACAATACTGGTTCTCAGTTAGTTTGTCAGTTACTACAATACTGGTTCTCAGTTAGTTTTTTTTTTATCGATTACAAGTTGGCCCTTGACTGCTATCACACCTGATGTTAAGTGATGATGCAATCTAAGATGGAAGCGGGCTAACTTGTTAGGAGTAGGATGAAAATCCACACCCCTTTCGGTTTCTACACGAAACGTACCAACTATCGCTGGGCGGTACGTCTTTGTCGGTAGGGTGGTAACTAGCCACGGCTAAAGCCTCCCACCAGCCAGACCAAGACAAATTAAGAAAAATCTCAATCTGCCCCGCCGGGAATCGAAGCCAGGACCTCCGTCTTATGAATCCACCCCGCATATCACTGCGCTAGGTCGTCATACAGGAGTTAGTCAGTTACTACAATACTGGTTCTCAGTTAGTTAGTCAGTTACTACAGTACTGGTTCTCAGTTAGTTAGTCAGTTACTACAATACTGGTTCTCAGTTAGTTAGTCAGTTACTACAATACTGGTTCTCAGTTAGTTAGTCAGTTACTACAATACTGGTTCTCAGTTAGTTAGTCAGTTACTACAATACTGGTTCTCAGTTAGTTAGTCAGTTACTACAATACTGGTTCTCAGTTAGTTAGTCAGTTACTACAATACTGGTTCTCAGTTAGTTAGTCAATTACTACAATACTTTGAGGTTAGGCAGTCCTTTCTCTTTATTTGGTCTACCAACAGTTTTACAGATAATACACTGAATAGAAAATAATACAAAATATACGAGTAACATGTTAAAATGTAAAACTAATTAAAAGTAAACACAGCATGCGATTAATTTACAATAATTTTTAACAGAAAATATTTAAACTAATTACTACTAAGTGCTTTTAATTCTTTAATTCCAACTTAACAAATTTAATAAATTTCGAGAATGAACCAATACAAATATCTGATTGGCGAGTTTCTACCCTTAACTGTGGACCGATGAGGAAAACACAGAAAAGTATTTTTTGGTTTTCTTGGGCATCTTTTTTGCATGTATGAAGAGAAGATCGCCTTTTCAATAACGTTTGAAAGCGCAACACCACCATATTGCGGTCAGCCTTATGCTTCATATCCATAAACTTATTTACGATACCGTCTAACCAAATATATTTATTACTCGCACATGCCTACAGTTGCATTTCTGATTTTATTGCACAAGAAATAAGGTTTAATGTCGCTTCTACGTGCAATCAGATTGAGGCACTAATGATTTATTGCTTTTAGATTGGATAGTGTTTTATCGACAGCAAAGTTCTCAAGGTTGTTTATCTCAAGTCATTTTGAAAAAAGCGAAAAAAAATTGTTACCAAACAATTTTTTCAGTTGTTTATCTGAAATTTAATTGTTGACGCAACTAATGAAAACAGCCGAAATATGTTTTTGAAATTATACTAAATCCAAACTCGGATTTTTAATTAAAATGAAGGTAAAAATCCTAGATTCCCTATTTTTTTAATTAACTAGTTAAACATTCAAACAAACAGCAATTTTAAATTTATTAGGCAAAAACGTGGATTTTTACCGTATGTATACATGATCCGTTAATCAGTTAACATCTTGTTACGACCTAGGGGTGGAGGATTGGAAGAACAACCACAACAGGAGACCAGTATTTATTTACCCATAGAAAAATACTAGAATCTATGCAGCACGTTGCGACGCCGACGATTAGCGCTTCAAGGCCTGAACGAACCCATCATCGCAACGATGATCTGCCTGGGCGTCTCATAGCCCTCCACACCCCAGTGACTGGGGACGACTCATCGTCCCAAAACATGCACTAAATCATAGGGAACATCTCCCTACATTCCTTCTGCCGTCTCGACTGTTCGATGACGCGCTTTTAACCACGTAGAATCTTTCAATATTTTTTTAGGTTTACAAGATAAATTGAATCGTTCCATATTCTTTTAACATTTTCTTTTAAAAAAAATTGCATTGTCTTCTAATCCAAATGAGGTTTCCAAACATAAACTTTTTTACTTTCCAAATCCTCCGAGGGGACATCCGCAACAATATGTACCTACAAGTCACACCGAGTCGTCGCATATGTTACGCTCCTCTTTTGTGCTAAAAACAACGAATTTATAAAAAATATTCCACCATGAATACGTACAATCAACTGATCAATGTTATGTCCAATTACAAAAGTAAAAACGAACGAATGAGGAGAAAAATAAAATAAAATAGAGAGAGATGTTTTTAAATATTTTTTATTTTTGCCACCAGGCGATGTTATTCTACGCGCCGCGATGGCTGTGGAAGTCCTGGGAGGGGGGCAAGATCCGCGCGCTGATGATGGACCTAGACGTCGGAGTCTGCACCGAAATAGAGAAGAAGACGAAGAAGAAGCTCATCCTCGACTACCTGTGGGAGAACTTGCGTTACCACAACTGGTGGGCATACCGGTACTACCTGTGCGAGGGGCTCGCTCTTATAAACGTTATAGGTAAGTGAAGGCACTGTCCCTATTACTATATTTTGGAGCTGTCTGCATCCAACGTCTCATTGTAGCTCGCTTGATGTCTTTGGTCCACCTACACCTAGCAGGGTCGACAAATATCGTGAATACTTTTAAGAAGTTATAGGAAGCTATTATCATTATCATCATGACAAATCGAGTTTAAATGCTAACTAATTTATTCCAGTTTCTTAGTTTACAAGCAATTTCTAAGTCATGTTAGACTAATAGTAGTGACAATACCAACGTCTCGACTTGACTGCCTCGTTGGTGTAGTGGTTAGCCGATGTGGTTTCGAACACACATCCTGGGTTCAAATCCTGAGTCGGATCACAGAATAATTCTGACTTTTTCATTCTTCTATGAAATTTTCATGACATTCCAAGCCCGGAGTCGGGAAGTTGATGGTATTACACCTCTGTGCCTCGGACAGCACGTTAGGCCGTCGGTCCCGGTCACTATCGTCAACATCTGACAGTAATCGTTAATTAATGAAACATTATCACTCTAAGCCCACCAATCCGCATTGGAGCAGCGTGATGGGTCCACGCTCCATATCCCCCTCCTATACAGAGGGAGGCCTAGCCCTGTAGTGGGCCGTTAAAAGGCTGATGATACCAATGTCTCATTTGAGTTCAGATCAAACAGTTTGAGATCGTAAATACATTTGTCGGAAAAACCAGAACCGTTCACTAATAAAGTCCGTATTCGGCAGCTCTCTATAGTAAGGTAAGAGCAGCTTGCCTGACTAATATCGGTTCAGAGTTTGATTTACAATGGCTCCACTAGTTGACGATTCAGAGCAACGCACGCCACAGATGCTGCGACGCCGCTGATATTTTACTTTGTGAAAACACGGGCCTACGAAACCAGCGGAATAAATCTATTAACCTTACCTTAAAATAACATAACCTGACTCGTTGAACTTCGTACCGACAATAAAATTAACGTTCCCATCCAAAGTTATGATTGCTAATATTTTACTGATTCTACTGATATAAGATTGCTTAAAGTTCTTCAAAATTTTTATTTTTTAAAGCGAACAAAACAAAAATTCTTGTTAACAAGATCCTTTTGGTAAACTTTTAACTTTGTCATTCAATTTGGAACAGTATGTAGACTAAAGCCAAACTCGATTGAGAATGCTTGTCAACAAACAAATTCAAAATGGAGGTAGAAATCACTAGTCATTTTACACCTAATTTTTTTAGTTGCAATTTAGTAAAGAACAAAAATATTCAATATCTTTTAAGATTAAAATCATTCCAAAACATAATTTTAAATTTATTAGACATAAAATGTGTTGCATTTTCTACCTTCATTTTAAATTTGTTTGTTGAAAAAGAAATGATTACCTATTTCAAAATTTTGATTTTTGTTAATATTTAATAAAATGATTACCTATTTCGAAATTGTAATTTATAAAATACGACAGAAAGAATTTAAATAAAAAATGTTTCCGAAAGCTGTCGCTGTGTTCACGGCCCCAATCGTCTAGGGATAGCATGGCCAGCAAATTTGGCTTCACCGGAGGGGGCCGTTTTTGTTATTGGAAAAGCGGAAGTCGGTACAGGCACAGGGGCATATGCGGAATAACAATCTGAGAGGCCCTTCGGAATACATTTATTGTTATTGAAGTTAAATAAAATTGGTTTAACTTAAAAACGTCATCAGAATGATATTTCGCGTACATATCTACACTTTATTTTTATGCACGTTTTTCTATGCATATGTTGTACCTGTACGATATATGTCGCTGACAATTTTTTTTATCGCTATTAAAGCGGGCAAACGAGCATGCGGGTCACCTACCCCGCCCATATACATTTACCACCAGAGCATAATTGTAGCTGTACAATATATATCCTCAGCAGGAAGTTGGTTCCACATGTTCGCGGCAGAAATCCAAATTCTATTTTATTCCCCTAAATTTAGAACTACCTACTAGAAGAAAGGAAGTTTAAAAAAAAGCATAAGTTGTATGAACATTCTACCTTGAGTACTCCTGTAAATAGAAAAAGTGAAATAGGTATTCGGGCAGTTTACAGGCCGCTTGTAACCAATTGTTATTTTCTTGTACATTGTAAGTTATTTAATTAATAATAATTTGTACTCCAGGGCAAATGTTCTTGATGAACCGTTTCTTCGACGGCGAGTTCATGACGTTCGGGTTGGATGTCATCGCGTACATGGAGTCCGATCAGGAGGACCGGATCGACCCCATGATCTATATATTTCCAAGGTTCGTGAAGCATTTTGCTAATAACTTAATAAGTGTATCTCTGTATTTTGAACCGACTTTCAAAGAGGAGGAGGTTTTCAATTCGACTGCATGTTTTTTGCATATTAATTAGGATTAGGATGTCTATGAATTCGGTGCCATCGAAGCTTTGTACTTTAAATAAACGTTCGTCAACCTCGGTAACAACAATCAAATAACAGCGACTTCATAGATATTTATTGGTATTTTTGTTTAATAGCGATAAGTAAAAAAAATTTAAACCATTTTAAAACATCCACAGCTGTGGCCACAGTAACAAAATAACGTAATTACTATTACATTTTAGTATAGTTATTATTACTTTGTTGAGTATTTCGTTGTCGATTTTAACTTGTACATTTACGTAAAAATCTTAATACAACTTTACCCTGCTAATTTGGGCTAACAGATACATTGATTTTTTTTTTATTTGAATACCTAATTGTTAATAGTGACTATTTTGTTTTATTTACAGGATGGTCAAATGCACGCTATTCAACAAATTCGGGTCGTCGGGCGAGGTAGAAAGGCACGACGCTCTCTGCATCTTGCCACTTAACGTCGTTAACGAGAAGATCTACGTGTTTCTTTGGTTCTGGTTCGTCATACTCGGCATCCTCACATTCATCACTCTAGTATACCGAATAGTGATCATCTTCTCGCCGCGCATGCGCGTGTACATGATGAGGATGCGCTTCAGGCTCGTGCGGCGAGACAACGTCGACACTATCGTCAGGAGGAGTAAAATGGGTGATTGGTACCTTCTCTATATACTCGGGGAGAATCTAGATTCCGTGATATTTAGAGATATAATGCACGAGTTTGCCAACAAGCTGAACCACAACTACCAGCACCACATTCATGGTGTTCCGGACGCGTGACCTCCGATCCCGGGTTGGGTATTCCACACGTGACTGACGTCGTTGCAGCGCGACATGGACCCGCCCGTCTAGAGTGCGCTGAAACTTATTAGAAGTGTAGACTTCAACGGGAACAATCTCTTTGTTCGAATGTAAGAGAAAGTAAATCGGGCCAAGTCAGCTGCCCTGCGGCACTCCGTTGCCGCCGGCTGGACTGCAACGCAGAGTGTAAGATACATGTCAAAGACTTGAATTGACGATATTTGTAATCGTTACAGTGCAATTCTAAATATGCAATAATAGAATGTACTTAATGTTTAAGAATGTGATCTCAGGATGAATCCTATCGAAAGCCTTATTGAAGTCGACAGTGGCGGCTATCCCGTTAGAAATATCTAGTGTTCAACTTTTAGAAGTATTTTTACTTATAGTTTCGCTGCTCGTAGTTACTGTTTGTCAGGACCGCTTCGTTTTTTTCTACTATAGCTAATATTCGAGAATAAGCACACAGATGGCACATCGTTTATCTTTTACACGATTTCTCACTTGCAAGGATTTGACAGACCAAAGAAGAAAATAAAGCAATAATTAAAGGAACTAATAAGTAATGTAGGATTAGTAATCGTAATTGGAATTTAAATACAATAATAATAATTACATATTATAGATACGTTATCCAATGCGACTGCCCAAAGCGGGCATTCCTGTTGAGCATGCATCACTGACGTACTTACCTTTTGCGCGCCAAAAGACATTTTACGTTAAACTCTAGACAAATAAATGAACATAGTTGTACTTATAATACAATATTATCAGCATCAATAATATGATAGACGTAAATTTACTCTTGAAATAAGTTCCTTTGAGGTTTAACATACGTGTTCAGAGTAGTAAGTACGTTTTCGAAAACGACTGAAATTTTGGAAATTGTAACAATAATTTGTAAAAATTTAAATGCTTAGGACATATTTTGGATCGTTTAACGTCGGAATTAGACGATTTATTACAAATGATACAGTTACATCAAAATACTTAAATCCTTACAAAAACACGTTTCTAACGTGTACTGATTTCAAAATTTATTAGGTGGTAAGGTCCTTTGAAAAGTGAAGCAATCTCGTACTGTATTGTAAAAAATATAAACAACTTATTTTAAAGTTAGAAAGATAAATTAAATCATGATGCTTCATTTACGGTACTTCAAATCAGAATCAAAAATATAACCAATAATGAACCGTCTAAATCCGGTTTAAGGTGTATTGTAACTATTCCAAAATTATTTAGAATTTAGACATGGACCTGGAAAAACTCTTTATGACAGTAAATTCTTAAAATGCTAGTAGTGACTAGATAATACGTCAATTATGACGTGTCACAAAGTATTAAGATTTCACTATCACAGAGAGTCATGGCCCTGAGGAAGGACTAGTTGTGACTAATACGTTTGATCGTGTTAGAAAATGTAAAGTTGTTGGAGAGCTGTTGTGTTTATTAGTAGAGAAAATTGTTAATGTGTCGGTTGTTTGTCTGTAACGTTAAACAGTAACAACATTTTTGTGCGACTTTTTGGAGCCTTTGCACATGGCGACTCGATACACGCTTAAACAGTTGAAACGACAACAATTTAAAGAACTGATTATAATATAAAATAAAAATTCTTACAAATCTATAATAACCTGGAAATATTTGCAATGCTTAGATATTGTCGACACGTGCAAAGGTTTTTAGTCATCAGTTTTATCATTTCAACCTTCAAAAACAAATACAATGCCACATATATGTAAAATGGCAAAAAAAAAATAATCAAAAGTTTTAGTTATAATAAATTCTGAAACTCGTGAAAATTTAAATTTCCTTAGAAACCAGCTATAAATCCACTTCGACGGTAATGATATTTTGAATTTACATATAGTTTTTGGCATTGTAACGCCCGAAATTAATAATTTTATATCTCCACAACCAAGCTATTTATAGCAAGCTAAAAATGAAAATCACAAAAACGAAATGTATAAAATTGTAGATGCTGTGATGTACGGATTGATATCAAAGAATACAATTTGTTATTAGAGAATGTGGAAATTTTATTAATATCGGGCGTGAATTAGTTTGTGCAGAACCAATTATATGTAATGAATGATATGGTATTCACATTAAGCACGGTCCTCGTAAAGTATTGTATGGCTTATAATAGAATATTATTGTTACTAGCAATAACGTGTTCACTGAATAAATTGTTTTAATTATTTATTCAGCCTAGGTAAATTACAATTATTATTTATTTTATATATTATAATATTATATATTCCGATAAGATTGTTGATAAATATAATTGTAGCCAGTGGACAATAGTCAATGCAAAGTATTCAGACTTAAAATTAGAATAAAATAGGTATATAGGAAATGACATCAGAATTGTGTACTATAAATAGTTTTAAGATCATCTTTACCTAGAAATCATCTAATTAAAAAATATGATTCGAAATATTCTAAAAAAATTAAATAAATTGGTTTCATATCGAGAAAGATATTCAAAACTAAATAAAAAATCTAAATAAAAGGAAGCCTAATTTCCACAAAACTTAATAAGAAGAACCAATCCACTAAAATTAAGATTAAAGTAAGATGCACCAAGAATATTAAATTCGATAAGCAACCTTCATATACATCCTATTAATTGATTTAAAAAGTCGAATACAAAGGCCTATAGTTAGCTGTTAGGATAATTACTAATTCTGATGTTGTTTCTATAAATAACCCAATTTCAGATGTTAAAGACGTAAGCTTTTATGATTGCATTTATTTTTATTTCACAGTAATTGATTCTTGTCTACGAGGCTGAAGTAAACATCTAAATATTATGTATATCTAGTCATTAATATAACGGCATGAATGAAAACGACTAACAAAGGGCCCAAGGGACTATTACATCTAATATTTGGGTTTTTCTGCTTGGCACCACTGCTTTGTGTAACACCACAAAGATTAGTATCTGATAACGAATGTCACAGAGTGAAATATTATCGACTTTTTAAATCTCCATTTCTATATAAAGAAGTCTGACCATATTATTAAAAAAGCTGGTGATGGCAATGAAGGTGATGATAATGTTTATGTTCATTATAAAGTTGCATGTTCTACGTCATTCGTTTAAATTACTGCACAGTTTAACTCGTCAAGGACTGAAGCGGCAGCTGGATGCCGCTTTCATGTACATTTGCCTTGCTCAGTAAAGGATCAAACTGGACTCCTGAGTGCCTGGTGTGAGTTTGTTATGGAGCGACTGCGTAAAAACTTAACACAAATTTAAATGCAATTGAAGTGACACCATCTAGTTATAGCGAGAGTAAACGTTTTTTCACTATATAATTTGACGTTACGAGTGATTACTTTTTTACGCAGTCGCTCGGTGAAAAACTCGCACTTGCGCCACTGATCCTTCAGTGATCAAGTTAAATAGCTTGAGCTATAACATTCAGATAGCAAGTATATAAGTGAATTGATCTAAATAAGTAATTACTCCCTAAACGTACAGGACATTTTCAACTCCAGTTATAATAATGGATACGTGGATAGATTCTTGATAAAGTATGAGAGCCCAATAAACTATCCAATTGAAATGTAACAGTAAATTAAGTACCATTGCTATTTTGTCATATCTTGACAGTCATTATTGACAAATAATTTGCCTGCGATTTGCATTTATCGGCTTGTTCCACCAAATAGTCGTTGCTGCTAAAAGTATCACACATGGAGGCCCTAAATAAACAGGAAAATAAATAATGTTCGTATCGTATAAATGATTAGTTGTTTACATTCATTGCCTTTTAAATCCGCAGTAAATCATCTCTTAAGAAACATCGGACTTTTATTTTATTTTATTTTGTTTAATCTACGGATTGAAACGTCCATTACCGAAAGTGTAAAACCATAGATTAACGTATGAAATATGTTATTTTTTGGGTAGAGCTTTTAATATAATGCTCGCAGTCTAAGTTGTTTCTATTTTGTTGAAATTATAATCTTTTAAAAGAAATTGTTTTTATCAACAGGAATTAAACATTATAATTTTGAAGAATAATTTTTTTTTGTTTATAAGTCAATATATATTATACGTAATCATAAATTACTATATCAAATAAGAATACAATCAATTATTAATTATATAAAATTATAAATTCTAATTTTAATTTATTATCTTTAAAATATTTATTGTTTTTTATTTTGCAAAGTTCATAAATTAAGAAACTTGAAAGCACATATAAAGCCTTTTCTACAATTTCCTCTGAAATTGGACTTTTTGCAAATGCAATGTTTCTTAAGCGATGATTTGCTAAAATGAGCAAGTGTACTTTTTTGAGTGACTAAGAGGTAAGACGGTTTTAATATACCAAACCAGTTCAATATTACAATTGAAAGTTTGTATAATTTTAGTCAACTGCCTTAAGAGATATCATGCAATTGATTTGTAAAATTAAAACTATTCCTTTGCATTAAAACCTCTATTATCCAAAGAGAAGTTATATATAGTTATATACATATGCAATTTTCGACTTCAAATTAAACATAAATAATTATAACATAATCGTACAATTAATGAATTTAAATCTTTGAATTTGTTCCGTAACTATCGAGTTACTATTAAATCATTCGAAACAAACTATAGCGACTATGGTTTAGTTTACTCAAAAAGATACACTTAAATTTCCTTGGCGTCATAAGAACTTCCGCGAATAGAATAATAGAAGATTGTTTATCTTGTGATCGAATCTGCGAATAAGGAAATAAATAAGGAAGCGTAGATGATTTTTGAACAAACGAGAAATTCTGCACCAAACATTGACAAAAATGACTAACTCTTCGAAAAATAGCATGCAGTTGAGACTGTTAAGGCCATCATAATATTTATAAGTAAATTTAAAGGCTAGTAGATTGACACATATCTGTTATTAATTTTTTTCTTTGACTTTAAAGTGTTAGTATAATAATAGCGTTTGCGAAGTTCTTATAGCGCGTAGGTATAGATAATTAATCTATTTTTGGAAAACGGTTTGGTTTTAATGTCATCTGTCTGAGTGGTAAGCAACGATTTAATGATCAGCGGATTTCAATATTGCTTTTCCCGTATCACTAACTAATTTAACAATCGTATCTGCTCTGCTGACGTTACTTTAGTTACATTTAAACACACACACACATACACACATATCCACAGATATTCTTGCTGTCAACTTACATACAAAACCGAAGCGTTTTCCCAAAGTAGAAACAACTTTAAGCCACTGTATAATGTCAAATGGAAAGCAAATCAGTACTGTACCGTAGACATTGTTAACCGCCAAATATTGTGCCAAAGTTATAATAATAATACTCGTAATAGTGAGGACGACTTTGTAATGAGGAAGAAGGTTGCCAAGAAAGATAACGAATAAATTATGAAAAGCATTTCTTGTATTTTTATTTCAGTCATGTTCATTATCAGCAAAGGACATAGGTAAAAATGTATGCAAGTCTGCCCCAGAGATGCCCAGAGATGATATATATGTCATTAAATAGTACAGATCTTGTATTTAAATAGTAATAAAGTTAATTGTAGCCAAGCAGTCGCTGATAAAAGTTATGAAGGTTGGTAAAAGTTGACTTTTCATACTACGACGACGGTCACGTGATTCAGAACACAAAAAATCTATTGAAATTCATATATTTTGGATATATTTTCAAGTAATTGCTATGAAACATGGATAGTTGTTTAAAATTCATTGTGTATTTAAATAAAATAGTTAAATATGAGCATACGTTTGGACAGCCTGGGGCAAATTTTGGCAATGTCCTTTTAAAGTGCCACTGCAAAGTGTAACAATGATTTTATAAATCGACATTAAAGGTAATGGAATTCATCTCTACTTATCTCTATTTTAGAAATTAGAGATTTTGAAAGTTTAATTACGAATTATAAAATTATCGGTACAGATCATATAACGCTCTCTCTAGGAATTGGAGACTTCGACATACATCGTTAAAGATTTAACTATAAAAAGTAAATTTACACGGCTTTTGAAGACATGATTTTGCTTATTATGAAATGCCTTTTTAAATATCAAGAAGTATGCTTCATGGACGAGGCCATTGATTCTCAACCACTGTGCCCAAATTTTGCAAATATATAATTAAATATTATTAAATTATATCATTTAAAAAGAAAAATATTTTTAACATGAATATATATTTAAATCCACAAAAAAATAAATTATTTTATTATTTGCTTTCAAAATTTGTGATTCACTTTGCGTCGCATTTTTCAGGAACACATTAGCGACGCTAAGCGGGGTCTGGGTGTATTTAAAATTTTTGTCATAAACTATTTATGCAGTGTGTTGTAGTAAGTAAATAATTTTTATCTTTTTCTTTGTGTGCCGCCAAAATTTGAAATCATTAAATGTGTGCCGCAACAAAAAAAAGGTTGAGAATCACTGGTTTAGGCCATTGATTTCTAAAGTGATGCAAGTAGGCTCCTGAGTCGAGACTTGACTGGGGTCTACGTTGGCGTGACAAAAAATGGGTGTCTACAACTGGTAAGCGGGGTGTTCATGAAAATTGTCTGGTTTCAATGTATATATTGGCTTGACTCCATTTATAAAGTAGGCAGAGATTATCAGTGGCGTGCACTTCATGAATGCATAAACGCACTGCCTACCCTGAGGACACATAACGAACCAGTAGTGGAGAAGGAATTTTCAATTTCGTGTAGGTATCTCAGTGGTGCAGTGGTGTGCGCGGTGGATTTGTAAGACGGAGGTCCTGGGTTCAATCCCGATGGGGCAGATTGAGATTTTTCTTAATTTGTCTTGATCTGGCTAGTGAGAGGTTTTCGCCGTGGCTTGTTACCACCCTACCGACAAATACGACTGCCAAGCGATTTAGCGTTCCGGAACGATGTCGTGTAGAAACCGCAAGAGGTATGGATTTCATCCCACAATTAACAAGTTAGTCCGCTTCCATGCATCATCACTTAACATCACGTGTAGGACCAACTTGCAGTAGTAAAAAAATAAATTTGGTATCTACAGTACCTACCCTAGTTATAAACCTTGTGCACGCCACTGTAGAGAATATATATTAAGAAGGTTAGCATTAACTTTAACTTGCACATATTTTTTTTTAACCATCCACTCACACAAATTTATTAAGAAATCAATTCCCACTTTCTTTTTTGGAAAACTGTTCATTCAGACTTTCAGAAAACTGTTCAGAATTCATGGTTGGAACTCAGCCGCAACGCATTTTTTTATTGTTAGATCTATTCTTCACAATTTTGCCCGAGTTTTTGGAAAAGGTAAAAATGTAGCTGTAGGGGATCCACAGGAACAACATATATTAAGAAAATGGATGGTTTTTGAAACCTCCTTAAAGCTCCTCAACGCAATCTCCGATGGTAGAAGTATGGGCTAACAAAGTTGTAGAACTTATAAAATGATGGACGTCGGGAGATGTATATTATAGACTTTTCCTTTTTATAAATTGATCTGATAAAGTTGGGACCTACGGCACTCAGAGGCTCAGGAGTGTACAACCAACATCCTCGAGAAGAAAGAAAAACTCATTGATATATAAAACATGTTTTTTTTATTTATTCAGGTGTTATATTACAATATTGAAATTTCTAAATCGATTAAAGAAGAAATTTTCCATGTTACAAAAAATTTTGCTTAAGCATATCGCATTTATCATTTATTGTATAACCAAATACTTATGATCGCACGCGGATCCAATTGGAAAATATAAATTTAACTAATAATAAAATACTAAGCATTGATTTATCCGTAAACAAAAATTTTTAACAAAAAATAGAACTAACTCAAAACGCACTAAAAAGTAAAAAAAAACTGTGTCATTTAGTTGCTTTAATTTACTTAAGCATATCTATGAGGTAGGTGCCAGCAGGTTTAAGGAACATTTATTTAACATAGTAAAGCAGTTTGTGGGTTCTAGGTAATGTCCTTAAAGTAGAAACCTTCGCTGGCACCGACTCCTAAATATGCTTAAGTAAATTAAAGCAACTAGATGACATATACTAAAGCCAAACTCGATTGAGAATACTTGTCAACAAACAAATTAAAAATGAAGGTAGAAATCATTAGTCATTTTACACCTATTTTTTTTAATAAATTAGTTAATTACAAATTCATGCCAATAAATTAGATTAGCAAGCTTAAAACTAATTAATATATTCAGTATCTTATAAATTAGATTTTTTAAAATAACAAAACATAATTTTAAACTTATCAGGCACAAAACGTGTTGCATTTTCTACCTTCATTTTTAATTTGTTTGGTTGACAAGCATTCTCAATCAAGTTATTTTTTACTTTTTAGATATATTTTTATTTAAAAATGTTTGTGTTCTTAGATTGTCGCAATACACTATTTACCTCGTGGATGGAGTCGCGGGCGGCTGCTAATATGGCTTAAAAGTAGAAACATACCACCCTTGATTTTGTTGTCCTATTATAGAGCAGTGGCGTAACTAGGCCAGTGCCAGTGGTGTCCAGGCACTGGGGGCTGAAATGACCAGACCTTATAAAAACAATACCTTACCAGTTACAAGTCTGTAGGACGCAGTTACGCACGTTGGCACTGGGCGCATAAATTGCACCTTTGGTAAAGAGGAACCATCATACATTTTTCTTATATCTCAATTTGATTAGGCCATGTTTTCAATTACTTAAAGCTTCCAAACACCGCGAAACTTCTAAGAATAATAGTGAAGGTCACATATAAGTAGCCAGGATAATCCACCAACAACTTGTTCAGTACGGCCTTGTCGATTTTGAGATGCCTTACTATAGGTACGACCCAGTGCCAGTTCTTGAAAATAACAGTGCATTGCTCTACTGGGATCGAACGATTATCACTGACAGGTATATTGTAGCCAATAGACCTAATATAGTGATAGTCATCGATCAGTACGCCGTGCAATAATTGTTGATATTACTGTTCCTCTGACGATAACCTCGTGAAAGCCGAAAAGGAAAAAGTATCAAAGTACTTGGACCTTGCTCACGAGATTACCGCCATGTGGAATGTTGAGTCAACTATTATTGTTCCGATAGTCGTTTCAGTCCATGGTCTTTTTGCGAAAAGCTTCGACCAACACCTTAAGAAGCTTTCGCTTAATTGTTGGATCGGATATAGAGGGCAATAATCCTCGGCGGGCGTATTGTGAGGAGGTTCCTCACTCTGGAGCCCTGACCATCGGTTGCTTGGACCCGCAAAGGCCCCGCAATTGGAGAAGATTTTTTTATAAATTTTTAATAGTGTTTTTATATATATTTTTGTATTACTTATAACATTGTTAAAATTTTTTTTAAAATATGTAAATAAAGATAAATGAGAGAAAAAAAAAAGTAAGCCAATTAATACAAAACCTTTGAGATTATCGCGATCATGCAGACAGACTTTGTTTTATAATAATTATATAGTGATAGATGCTTCCGTGCCATCTTGTGCAAACATGAGGAAACAAAAGAAATATATTAAAATACCACATCAAATGTTAGTTTAGCTACAAGGCCAGACAGGCTCTATATTATATTTATTAACATGTGTTAATTTCACATTTGTTACAACTATACAATATTATTTTTATTAAAAATGTTAAAGACAACGGTCGTGTTATTGACTTGCGTAAGCGTTGCTTTCGCGGCCGTCGCTTTGATGCCACTGGAGCCAAAGCCTATAGAATTCGGTAAGACAATATATATTTCTTTGTAAAAGTCTAAGTTTATTCGTCAAGCTAATTGCTTCAACTAAACTTGTGATCATCGTGAAATTGTATTCATGTTTTCAGAAGACAAAGGGTTTCTTGAGAAAGTACCTAAGTTTATATAATAATTAAGTTCATCTATAGGTCTGTGATATGTCTTGCAAACTAATATAAATATTTCATTGCATTGGGGCAAAAGAGAAGGCTACATTTTCGATTTCGCCGCTATTGGGCGACGTTGTGTCGTTTCTTCTACAAGATATATTTATATATTAGGGCACCTCGTAGTCTTGATAATGATGATGATATATTTTACTGCAATTGCTTATTCCAATCTTTTGTAGCTGACCAGCAAGGATGTTATATTTCCGATCTGAAAAAAGTAATACCGTTCGGCGAATCAGAAATCTCGAAGACTTCCTGTCAACAGTACAACTGCAGGGAGGACTATGTGCAAATAGTAGGGTAAGTGTTCTAAATGACAAAAACAATGATTTTGTAAAAATTCAAACAATTCTTGTAGAAATAAAATTTTTTAACAAAAAATAGAACCGACTCAAAACCCACTAAAAAGTAAAAAATAAATGTGTCATTTAGTTGTTTTAATTTACATAAGCATATAAGCCAGCCAAGTTTAAGGACCATTTATTTTACGTAGTAAAGCAGTTTGTAGGTTCTAGGTAACGACCTTAAAATAGAAACCTTGGCTGGCACCGACTCCTAGATATGCTTAAAAAAATTAAAGCAACTAAATGACACATTTATTTTTTACTTTTTAGTGCTTTTTGAGTCGGTTCTATTTTTTGTTAAAAAAATTTATTTCTTACTTTTTAATGATTTATCGCCACGTAACGTATTCGTACTATACTGCCATAGTATATTATACGGCACTAGTAGCCAAAAAGCTACTGATACCGAGACAAAAACCGAAATCGCTGTACGCGTGCCTCCAAAATTTGAAGAGTTCCTTCAATTTCCCCAGGATATCATCATCAGATCCTAACATGATGACAATGGGACTACCTTAGAAGTATGCCCTTTCTAATAAAAAAAGAATTATCAAAATCGGACAACTCTGTAAAAAGTTATGCGTCATACATAAAAAAAAATATACGTGTCGAATTGAGAACCTCCTCCGTTTTTTTTCGTCGGTTAAAAAAAGAATAGAATAAACGTTCTAATAGAGAATGCTAGTGTGTTCTTCAATAAAATTCTAGGGTTAGTAAGGTGTTTTAAATACATAGAGGCGTTTGGGTCAGAGAACGGTTTCCAGGCGTTCACACTCCTGCATTTCTGCTACGCCCAAATAAAAAAAAAACAAATTGAACCCAGTGTTATACTCAGGTTCTTCTAGTGGGCCGTTAATATAGCCATAAAACTATTACTATCCTAATCCCACCAACTCACACTGGAGCAGCTTGGCGGGTTTAAGCCTCAAACTATTTCCTACAGTCAAATAAGTGTTCCTTAATTAGCTGAAACAGACATAAAACTATGCTTAACTAATTCCATCAACCAAATGACAGCTAATTGTTAAGCTTTTTCCCACCAGTGTTTGAGTCAGTTCTATTATTTTTTTAAATTTTAACCTAGAAAGTTTGTATCTGTCCGGTTCATTATTTTCGCTGAAAACGGCAAAATGAAAAACCTAACAAGTTAGCTTCCTGTTCATAATGAAATCCTAAAAAAAACCACTGCATGTATTCTATACTGATTCATAATTATGGGCTTACTGTAGACTAAATAATCCTTCATATTGTTCACAGCTGCGGTGTGGCAGCAGCAAAGCCTCCATGCTGCGTGGTGCAGGACTTGTCCTTGCAGTACCCGGCCTGCTGCCCCACTATAAAGTGCAATGACGAGTGCCCTAAAACTAAACCGGATGACTCTGAAGACTGTGAAGAAACAGTCTATGATGTCTGAACTCATTTGTTCTTGAGTGATTAAAAATTAATCAAAATATATATAATTATAACATTAAAAAAGAAATCACAATATCTTCACTTGCTTACATGTTTTATGCAATTATTAAATAAATACATTATTTTTACTGGAACTTTTTATTTTACTGGCAATAATTTGTAAATAGTTAATATGAAATTAGTCTGCTGTTACGGCAATCCGATCTTAACATTTGCATTAAAAAATTATTCAATTGCCAAATAACTCATGGCCTTTTCATCATGTGATCGTGGTTTCAAGTCCTGGGTTGTCAAATATTGTGATTTGTTTATACTTATTGGAAGGAGATATAGAGAAACCCACTAATCGCTTGCAAATATCGCAAATATTGATGATCATGATCAGGTCTGACAGCTCAAAGTGTCGTGCATTACGGTGACGTGACCCCACTAACTTCCCAATTAATTAAAATTTAAGTAGGAACTGCAAATTTTCTTAGAAGAAAGAAATACTTATTATTATTTCTTCGTAGTATATGACGGACGAGTGGCGCAGTGGGTAGTGACCCTGCTTCTGCGTCCTAGGCTGTGGGTTCGATCGCCACGTCTGGAAAATGTTTGTGTGATGAGCATGATATTTTCCAGTGTCTGGGTGTTTATCTATATGTTATAAGTATTTATGTATAATATATATAAAAATATTCATCAGTTATCATAGCACCCATAACACAAGCTACTTACGAGTACGCTTACTTTGGGGCTATAAAGCGATGTGTGTATTGTCCTATAATAATTATTATTATTTATTCGTAAAACTAAGACCTCGTGTACTTAAGTCACATAGGCTCTTCACTGGACTAAACATGAACTTCTCTCAGTATCTCTAAAATATGACCTATAATGTACCGAAAGAGAAATGGTGAAAATGAAAATAAAAAATACTTTATTCTCTCGGTAGTAATTATTTTATATAGGTAGATAGATAGTCTTTACTGCTTACATGATACTAGGGCACTAGCTCGAAAACAAAAGTTGACGATCTCCGTGGCGCAGTGGTATGCACGGTGGATGTATAAGACGGAGGTCCTGGGTTCGATTCCCGGCGGGGCAGATTGAGATTTTCTTAATTTATCTTGGTCTGGCTGGTGGGAGGCTTTCGCCGTGGCTAGTTACCACCCTACCGACAAAGACGCATCGCCAAGCGATTCAGCGTTCCGGTACGATGTCGTGTAGACACCGAAACGGGTGTGGATTTTCGTCCCACTCCTAACCAGTTAGCCCGCTTCCATCTTAGACCGCATCATCACTTAACATCAGGTGTGATAGCAGTCAAGGGCCGACTTGTAGTCAATAAAAAAAATGCACATAGCCGGTTTTATCGATTTATTTAAGTTTTATTAAGTATTTGAAGTTACATTTTAATGACATTTTAGAAATCGAAACTACTTCTTCGAAGAAAATAATTAGAATGTCGAAGAAAATTCTAATTATCATCTTTATTCAGAAATGGACAGATAAAAGTAAACATAATAAGTGCAACAGTTATCGGTCACAAGTGATAACCTTACTTTAGTCCGAAGCAATTAATCGCAAAAATAAAACCATAACAAATTATCACTTCACACTTTAAAATGAGAATAATTGATTCCGTGTGACAATTTTTAATAGTTTTCATGAATACATAGTAGTAGAAGTTTCAGAATACAATATAATGCAAGTAGAATGATCGTGATATCACTCTCTTCTCTCTCTCTCTCTTCTCACTAGTAAATAAAAAGGAATCTATGCAAACAACTGCACGCGTAAGTATTTACTACAAGTAGGTATTCTGACCAAATATAAAAATTTTTAACAAAAAATAGAACCGGCTCAAAACGCACTAAAAAGTAAAAAATAACTGTGTCATTTAGTTGCTTTAATTATACGGCACTAGTAGCCAAAAAGCTACCGATACCGAGACAAAGACCGAAATCGCTGTAAGCGTGCCTCCAAAATTTTAAGAGTACCTTCAATTTCCCCAGGATATCATCATCGGAATCCTAACATGATGACAATGGAATCACCTTGGAAGTAAATTCTGATAAAAAAAGAATTATCAAAATCGGACAACTCTGTAAAAAATTATGCGTGGGCATATATAAAAAAAATATACGTGTCGAATTGAGAACTTCCTCCGTTTTTATTCGTCGATTAAAAATGAAGTTTTCTGATTTAAAGCAATCAGCAAGATTACATATCGCAAGCAGAGTAAAAGGTATTTTTACCCGACTGCGTCAGAAGGAAGGTCCGTTGTTTGTTCTAGTATTATTCATAAACAAATAAACAATCTAATGGGTTTTTTTTTACTATAATTTATTTATTTACAATTTTTTTTAATTTTTAACAATGTCATACAAAAACACTATTAAAAATTTATAAAAAATAATCTGCTCCTCCACTTGCGGGGTCTTTGAGGGCCCAAGCAACCGGTGACTTCAGAATGAGGAACCTCCTCACAAAACACGCCGACCCAACAGTTAAGCGAAAGCTCCTTAAGATGTTGGCGGTGCCAACATTCCATATGGCAGTAATTCATGGAACATTTATTTATCGTCATGTGGAACAGTAATATCAACAATTATTGCACGGCGCACTGATCGATCGACTATAACTATATCAGGTCTATTGGGTACAATATACCTGTCAGTGATAATAGTTCGATTTGTGTTATTTTAGGTTAAGGACTAACATACTGTTATATTAAATAAATATCAACAATTTAGAATTTCCATCAAAATTAAACTTGTCGCTTTTACAATATCTCCTTCGCGCCTTCTCCATCCACGTGACATTGGCGAGATAAGCTGTGCCCAGTTGGCACAAATGAAAGCCATAAAGAAGAATTGAATTGAATTGAATTGAATCGTTCAATCCCAGTATAGCAATGCACTGTTATTTTCAAGAACAGATGCTGGGTCGTACCTGTAGTAAGGCAGCTCAAAATCGACAAGGCCACACTGAAGAGCAAGTTGTTGGTGGATTATCTTGGCTACTTGATTATGTCTGTGCAAGTATTCGCCATTAGCAAGATGAGAACAATCGGAAACTATAATTATTTCTGAGGGATTCTAGGGATGGGATGGGATGGGATAGTGGGATTATTATTATTTAATTTAATAAAACATTAGCAACGCCCTGACAGGGCCCATGCTATTAGCATTTACGCCTGAATAATAATAAAAGCTTCTCAAGTCGACTTGCTTATTTGTATCTGTCAAAAGAATAATTGAATATTCGGACGTGTCACATAATACGATGCACCTCACTTACGATGTACACGAAAGTAATCTATTTACCAGAAAAAAAAACTGTTACACGGAGTTTTATGTTTTCGTGGAAGAATAAAAAAGCTCAATCCAAGTGAATTGAAGCTTATTGGGTTGTATTTTTTCAAACATAAAAGACCCACGCATGTATGTTTTTCCCCTAATATATGTTATACCTTCACCGTGAAAGCTAGTTAGAAATGCGAACTTAGAATCGATCCGCCGTCCTACCAAATTAAAGCCTTAAACAATAAAATCTCTACGCTCTCGCGGTTCCTTAAAATGAAATAGGCATAATAATATTACCTAATCTGATAACAAAGTTCAGGTAGATAAGCATTTGCTTGCAATGAGATTATTAATCGTCAAACATGTTGAAGCGAACGGTTGTATTTCTGTCGTTGCTCTGCGTTGCTTTTGCGGCAGTCGTGCTGGTACCACAGGAGGAGAAACCTAAAAAATTCGGTGAGAATAATACAATAAATATTTTTGAAGAATAAAAAATAGAGTAAAAATTTCCAAATATGTTAATGAGTGATTGAAACAGAGTACAATTTTATTAATTTTTATTTGTCTGTCCACGATATTCCCTGGGTATTCTGAACGGATTTCCAAGCGGTTTTCACAATACAATTGAGCAAAGTCTTGCACCGATTATAAACATTATTTTATCATGCTAAAATGTAGCCAACCAACCAGCCTCGAAGCAGTGTAACCTACAGCCTAATCATTGATGATAAATCTTACTACTCCTAAAACAACCTATACCTAACCTAATTAGGTGGGAACCAGTACTTATTCTTCACATTGGTCATTATAGCAAACATTTTTTTAAAAACCAATAAATCATCATCATCATCATCATTACCAGCTGGTAGACTCCACTGGACATAGGCCGTGTTGAGGGACTGCCGAACAATGATCAAGCCCTGATGTTGATGACAAGTTTATGTCGTCAGTCCACCTGGTTGGGGGTCGACCAATGCTGCGCTTTCTTGCCCCGCCCATTGCCATTTCAGTTTTGCGAAACAACCTAATTATTTCTGGTCGGGAACCAGTTACTTTTTCCATCGCCCGCTGAGTGACTTCACATTGGTGATTATAGCAAACATTTTTTTACCAATAAATACTTGCTCGTTAATGTGTGTTTAAAATTTTGTAAGTTTAAAACCAAACTCAGAGTGGAGCGAGCAGAGGCGATGCGAACTGACGCGTCATCAGTTTTGCCAATAGCGAATTCATCATGATTTTGAAATATATTATTTTCCAGCGGATATAGAAGGTTGTTACATTTCTGAGCTGGACACGGTGATCCCTTTCGGAAAATCGGCGCCGTCTAAGAAAAGTTGTATGCAGTATCGGTGCGGGAAATCATTCGTGGAGTATGCTTCGTAAGTTTAATTAGTCGATACGAAGTCGCGTTTTAACTTATATTTTATCCACAGTAGGTACTTACTAATGCAATTAGCACGGATTCAAAATTACACATTTTTAGTCACCAAAGATTTTTTGATTGATTTATTAATCCATTCCATTAGTTGCTAGCTTATCCGTTCAAATATGACGAGCCCTAAATTTTACATCCGAAAACGTATTTGATAAGTTGGTGAAATACACACTAACCTACTTAAAGCTTACAAGAGTCAAAAACTTTTTCGAAAACAGACATGATTTTCAGATGTGGAACTATAGCGGCGTCTCCCCCATGTTACGTGGTGGAAGACCTAACCCTGACCTACCCTGGATGCTGCAAAACCATACGATGCGACGACAAACACTAAGCTCAAATCGAATCTAGTTATAAAATATAATGATATGTAAAAACCACTTTTTTCTTTTTGAAAAAAAACTCTGTTTCTTAAGCCTACTTGCTGTGTTCAGCGGTTTCATTCAGCCTGATCCCGATTCCGTAGGAATATCGTAAAATCTTGACTTGACTATGCTTTTCAAGCGAAACGATATCTCATCATAAATCAATAAGTCAGTAGTAGATAGCTTATATAGGATGATTTTTATTTAAGTGCTATTTTTTAGTTATGCTTGTTTGCGGTTACGGATCTTTAATAGATTGAATACTCACTAACAGTTACATATACATTTTATGAAGTCGGTGCCACATGAGGAACGTTTATATAGCGTAGTAAAGCAATTTGTGGGTTCTAGGTAACGTACAAACCTTGGCTGGCACCGACTTCATAGATATGCTTAAGTAAATTAAAGCAACTAAATGACGCAGTTATTTTTTTACTTTTTAGTGCGT
This sequence comes from Mycalesis mineus, assembly GCA_034621355.1. Classification (NCBI taxonomy): domain Eukaryota; kingdom Metazoa; phylum Arthropoda; class Insecta; order Lepidoptera; family Nymphalidae; genus Mycalesis; species Mycalesis mineus. Next base: position 19,268,358 of record CM067884.1, on the reverse strand, counting down.
TTTGAGTTGGTTTAATTTTTTGATAAAAAATTTTAATTTCTTACTTTTTAGTGATTTATCGACACGTAACCTACTCGTACTACACTATTATAGTACATTACACGGCACTTGTAGCCAAAAAGCTACCGACACTTACAGAAAAATAGAAATCACTGCAATTCATCGAATTTGGTAGGATATCATCATCAGATCCTAACATGATGACTATGGGACCATTTTGGAAATGTGTCCTTTCTAATAAAAAAAGAATTATCAAAATCGAATACTGAGCGATCTCTTCTAGGCAACCCTTTTTATTTAAAAAGAAAATATTTGTATTATGTACACATTTTTAACTTGGTTTATCTTTAGTAGGTACCTACATAGTTAGATTAGGTTAGGTGACACCTTATTATGGCTTTAGATCTCTTGGTCCAGGGCTCGAGTCTTTGGTCTGTTTATAAAATATTGAGCATTTTTTAATACTTTTAAATGATATTTTTCAATTGTTTGTTCGAGTATCGGTCATACAAAATTAATTAATTTCATTAATTGTTTTTCAAGTATATTTAGTTATATTTAGTTTCAAGGATAAATAAAAAGAACAATAAAAGCCAGGTTCTTTTAAAAAAAAAATTAAAGGATACTTACTTAAGCCTACAAGTTTCCTGATGAAAGGAAATCACAACGCTACTGCCGTTCCACAAGTTGAGTAGTTAGGCATAGTAACTGATAACAAAGTTCAAATGTACAAGTATTCGCTTAGAGATTATTATTAATCGAATAACATGTGGAAGCAAGTGGTTGTGTTTTTGTCGTTGCTCAGCGTCGCCTTGGCTGCGCTTGCGTTGGCAAAACTGGAGGAAAAACCTAAAAAATTCGGTAAGATTAATTTTAACTTTTGGGAGCATTAATACTGAAGTGAATTAAATTACCAAAAATTGCAATGGAGTTATAAAGAAAAACAGAATACAAAATTTTGGTTTTGGCTAACTGTCTTTCAGTTAGCGCTGATTCTCTGTATCTTCTCAACAGATGTGGGTTTCACGCAGTCTTAAGTAAAATACCAATGAACTTGTTTTCATCATTAGTAGTTGTTATTTATGTAAAATGCAGTCATGCAGCCTTCATTAAAGCGTTGCGGCATCACCTAAGTATTCCTTTTCAAATTGAGACAACACTCAAGCACAAGGCGTCTATGTTGATGTTGGGGTTTCATTTATTCAATAACAAGTTGGCCCTTGCAGTCTCATTAAGAAGAAGAAGAAGAAATACTTTATTGCACATAAAAATAGATGTAACAGATACATGAAAAAAAAAGGATTAAAATAAACATGCAAAGGCGGCCTTATTGCTAGAAGCAATCTCTTACAGGCAACCTATTGAAAGGACATTTGAGTATCGTAAGCGCGGTGGTGCAATGAGAAGAAACTACTTAAATTTGTTATAAATATAATATTTAAAAATTTATTATTAAGTATGTGTGACGACGCAGTCAATGATGACTACACCTGTAAATGGTAGTTTTTACATAGCTTCATAATTAAAGATACCTATATCGCTAAACGGTTTACATCTTTGCCGTTAGAAAATATCCACGGATGAAGCCATCACCAGAATCGAAAGTTTTATTATACCCATTTCCGGAATTTCGATTAGGCTAACTGGCTATTTTCGGCGACTTAAAGTCTGAAGGAGACCATCCTTAAACTAAAGGCTCTCTTGTCTTGGTAAACCCTTTGGCGCTACATTTTAGAATGTTTATAAAAAGTTTGCTTTTTTAATTTGCACCTAAGTATAAGATATTATATAGATATCGTTATGTTTTAATATATTAATTTCCAGCGGAAATAGAAGGTTGTTACATTTCTGAGCTGGACACAGTGATCCCGTTCGGAAAATCAGCGCCGGCTAAGAAAAGTTGTATGGAGTATAGGTGTGGAAAAACATACGTGCAGTTTGCTTCGTAAGTTTCATATTTCAATATGAATAGGATTTTACGACATTTTTATTCTACAAAGTAATCTCTTCTTTAAGCAGGGCTTCAAAATTGCAAATATATTATCTGTCAAAGCTTTTTGATGAAAAAAGATTTTGGTTAATATTTATACCATTTAGATATTTGAATTTGAAATCTCCAGTTGTCTTACTCAGTTCAATTGCTAGCCTATATCCTGGATTTTCAAAATTTTTAAGAGGAAGAAGTATTTGTTGGTGATGAGAGGTAAATGTGTGTATTAACATAATAATTGTAAGAGACAAAAGCTTTTTCAAAAATAGCCATGGTTTCCAGGTGCAAATATATTATCTGTCAAAACTTTTTGATGAAAAAAGATTTAGGTTAATATTTATACCATTTAGATATTTGAATTTGAAATCTCCAGTTGTCTTACTCAGTTCGATTGCTAGCCTATATCCTGGGTTTTCAAAATTTTTAAGAGGATGCAGTATTTCTTGGTGATAAGAGGCAAATGTGTGTATTAACATAATAATTGTAAGAGTCCTAAGCTTCAAAAATAGCCATGGTTTCCAGGTGCGGAGCTGTAGCGGCGTCTCCCCCGTGTTACGTGGTGCAAGACCCGACCCTGCCGTACCCTGGCTGCTGCAAGACTATACGATGCGACGTCAAACATTGAACCATCTTTATTAGCAAGTTATATCGTTCGACATATCAACATTCTATGAGTTAGGAAATATTATAATGTTTTATAAAAAAATGATTTTAACTCGTATACCTACTTAGATTCCGTACACCCAAGGGAATATCGAGAAATCGTGAGCTTTTAAGTGGCGAATTACTCATTTCGCCACTTAAAAGCTCACTCACTCAATACATTTTCACATGAGTTATCTTTGATCGACTGACGACTGGTTAGGCTAGTAGCTTGAGATAAGAAGGTCTTTTAAAAAATTCATTCAGCAAAAATACGAAACATTGATCCGATGGACATTAGGTATGTTAGTTTTTAATAGGTAAGTAGCCACACAGTAGCGCCTGCCCTTGGCAATATCTAAAAAATGTTTATTACGACAAAAAGAAGATACGGTCTGTGGCCCAGTTTTAAAAAATCCAATAATTGAGTTAGCCGAGGCACGGTTCTCTGCCAAACAGCCGAATTATAGTCTTATCGTGAATATAGCCCGATAAATTATAAATATAGCTGCATACTGTATCTTTGTGGTATAGACGTGATTGGCTTTTATAATCTGTACAACACTCGTAAATAAGAATCACACGTCTAAGTACCATGTTATATAGACCCATAAACCCGCATTGGAGCAGCGTGGTGGGTATAAGCGGCATGTCTATGAGCAGAGATCGTCTGTTCTTGTAGTGGGCCGGTAATAGGCTAATAATAAGGGTTTTTTTATTTTTTTTATTGATTACAAGTTGGCCCTTGACTGCTATCAATTCACACCTGATATTAAGTGATGATGCAATCTAGGATGGAAGCAAGCTAACTTGTCAGGAGTAGGATGAAAATTTTTCGATTTCTACACATCGTACCGGAACGCTAAATCGCTTGGTCTTTGTCGCTAGGGTGGTAACTAGCCACGGCGAAAAGCCTCCCACCAGCCAGACCAAGACAAATTAAGAAAAATCTGCCCACCTTCTTGTCTCTTTATTTTCTCGCATTTCTCCAATTCTTCTCTTCTCTTCATTATGCCCCTTTACATTTGGGCGTATGTAAGCCAATCTTCTTTGAATCGAACCCAGGACCTCCGCCTTATAAATCCACCGCGCGTACCACTGCGCCACGGAGGTCGTCAAACATGATAACAATGACACTACCTTAATCATTCATTATTGACTCGGACCCTTCGGTTACCACGCTCTCAGATTCTCGGGCATGTACCTACTCATTTTACGCCAAAAAAGTGGTGGTGCTAAGTGTTTTTCGTTATTTTATTTTTGACAGATTTTAGTTACAACCTTGTCGAATCTAATTAACACGTTTCAAAGAGCCCAGCATTTTGCAAGTTTCTCAATGAAAACCCAAAAGGAATATACCGAAATCCGCCTATTTATCATCTATTATGCACATACACTGTGTTTATGTTTTTAGATTTTAGAACTAAGTTAATTTCAGTCGGGTGGGAATAGGGGTTAAAAATTATTGAAATCAAAATAATAGTATCGTTCTGTAGACGGAAACGTTATAATTTGATAAAGGCATTACTGTCGCAGGTTATTGGGAGTACCATCATAATATTTTTTTAGAAAAACGACGTACATAGCATTTTGAGAATTCGCAGACGATTTTTTGAATCTTAACTTGTGATCTCCAAATGATTACTTATCTACCTCCAAATGATACAGAAAGTTAAAATTAGTAACCTTTTTATTTGGTCATTCTATAATCCTTTTATCTATGGCCTTTTTGGTTGATGTTTAAGGCGAATATTCATACAAAAAACCCCATTCTTCTATCTAAATACCTACACTTCAATTTACTGTCGTCGTAATATTATAAGTACATTTAGTTTTTATTTATTAAACCATTTACAAATACCTATACAAAAAACTTTCATAACTACTGTGCAACTAAAACCACTGTTGGCTTTACTATGCACATATACATATAAAGATCAGTTTTTTTTCAGTCTAAACATCGGCTCCTACTCTACAAAGCCCAAGTACGTCCACATATGGAGTACTGTTCACATCTTTGGGCTGGAGCACCTCAGTATCAACTCCTTCCTCTTGATCGCATTCAAAAGCGGGCAATTCGACTGGTCGACAATTCTGAACTTTATACGAACCGGTTGGAGACTTTAGAGCACCGAAGAGAAGTTAGTTCTCTGTGTGTGTTCTATAGTCTCTACAACGGCGAGTGTTCCGAGGAGCTGTTTGAACTGATACCACCATCTGTCTTTTCGCAGCGGAGCTTGCGTCGTAGAGACCAATTCCATCCTCACCATCTTGATGGTTGGTCATCTACGACATCAAGATTCTCCAGAACTTTTCTTCCACGAACATGTAAATTGTGGAATCAACTTCCCGCCCGGGTTTTTCCTGGGAATTTTAATATGGGGGAGTTGCAAATGTTTATGGGCGGCGGTAATCGCTTAACATCAGGCGACCCGCATGCTCGTTTGCCTGCTTTATTTTCGATAAAAAAAAAAGATTTATTAGAAAAGTCGTAGATTTGACACTATGTTGCTAGTAGGTAGACGTACACCTACCCAGTTTCTCTCCGACTAACCGCTAAAGTCTAAGCATGCCAGCAGTGTGCACGACAGAAGCCCAGCGCGCGTAAGCGACCTTACACCACCTGGCTTTAAATCTGGCCCTATCACCACATGGTGACTACATAGTTATCAAGTCAACTTCGTGTAATTTGATATGTGCAACTTATCGTGCTTAACAGAAAAATAATCAGATAAAGTTTGTAATTTATACGGGTCATCTAATGCTAAGTGATTACCACCACACGTGGTTATTTGCAGCAATAGAGGGATTTTGAGAATTTTGTCAAACATCCACCCATACTGTGGGGTATATCGAAGGACCGTAATCTAATATATAAATTTTTCCTGTCACAATGTTAGTTACCCTTACCGTACTCCTCCGAAACGGCTTTACCGATTTTTACCAAATTTTGTAAGCGTATTCAGCAGGTCTAAGAATCGGCTACTATCTGATTTTCATCTAAATTTTTTTTTTAATTTTTAATGCAAAACAACGTTTGCCGGATCAGCTAATAATCTATATAAATACTGATTCGGTGTGTACTCCGTCCCTAAACTTGTAGTTATACGAAATATACAATTAAACAATACTGAACGAGAACCGGGAAGCTGGAACGTCCAGGGTCTCGATGGTCGGAGTTTGAGCACGGCACAAAACTCTTAATTCACCCGGTGATGATGATAGTTATATTGGAATAAATTAATTAAGTTCGCACGTTCGTAATGTGCGGTTGCAATCATAATGTTTTTGAGAGGCTCGGTGACCGTGCGACAGTAGAGCCGTTTGAAGATCGGGCAGCCAATCACCGTCCACCACGACGCCGGCGCAGACCAATAACCGCAGGAGTGCCCAATATTGACAATTGCAGAAATCAAAACAACCACAGATAATAAATACCGAACACATACGTGAATATGGAAATTCTGCAGCAGGTTCTACAATTTACGTACTTGTAAAAATTTTTTTGTTAAATAATTCATATGACCGAATTTGCTAATTATATAATTGCTAATTGGCAGGGTTTAATAAAACGACGTAATAAAAAAATCAATATTATATAATTCGCTTTCAACTGAAAACCTTATATAAGTTTAAAAATATCATTTTAAAAACCTAAAACATACAGATAATAATAGCTCTGTCACAATAAATAAAGTATTACAAAGTCACTAACGTTTTAATAAACTTGCGGTCTTATTAATTAATCAATCAATTAACTATTTATGCGAAAGTCAATTTATTAATAATCAAACATTTAGTTGTTGACTGTAGTTAAGAAATTAAAAATCTCACAAAATAACGGTTTTCATCAAAAAATACAAACAAGTTCATTTTGTAGCAAAAAATGAGGAAATTAATATTATTTGAAATTTTTTTTATTTTAACAACTTTGTCGAAATCAATAAATATACACTACTTGTTTTTTGTGAAATTCCTAATCCTGAAAATTTCTGGTCGACAAATAACGACTTAAAAAGATTAATTAATAAAACCGCAAAACAAATGATTTAAATCACCGAATTGACACAATTTATACATTCCACGTCTTTATGCTTGAGATTTGTTTACACACGCATGAGAATCCTTACTTAAATAAATAAATGCGAGCATTTAATTGTCTAACTTAAAATATTAATTGAAAAAGTGAGCGATTGGATATTTAGCATATACACGAGAAGCGTTTTACTGACAAACATTACTAAACGTCCATATCTAGCGCCTGTAGTAACGTCAACATCATCATTGTCGGCCCATTGACGGCCCACTACAGGGCTAGGCACACCTTATAGGAACATGGAAGAAATATGGAGCTCATACCTCCACCACTCTGCTCCAATGGGGGTTAGAGGGCTTAGGTTGACAATTTTTTATTATTATTGAAGTGAAACTTCTTTATCGGGGTCGGAAAAAAATTTTGTGTAACATTTTTTCGTTACGCGTCACATTTTTCCGTTACGCGCCATCTTTGACTTATGGAAGTGACGTGATAAATATATATATATATATATAATACGGAATATGGATTAACATAGATATGTAAGTGTATCGATATATATAGATTATATATAGATATAGATATGATGTTCGTGCGGAGAACTTCGAACGAATGAGTGAAGTAGTACGAGTGAAGCTGAACGAACTGAACGATTGCGGTGAAGGCAATCGTCTACCAGCAGGAATAAACCTACCTATGCCTCCGTGCGAACAACTTAGTATAACTGTAATAATAGTTATTTATGTATGTGTGTGTGTAAAATATTAATATAAAGTGATTGTCTATATATTTATATATATATATATATATATATATATATATATATATATGTTCTTTTACATATATATGTTACGTCTATATACATGTATTCAGGTATATATATTTATATATATGTATATATATGTTATATTGAAATGATCAGCAAAATCAAAGGGTTTATTTTTTTAAGGATTGCCATTAAATTTTGATGACACAGTACGGGACAGATAGCTTAACATGCAATGTAATGTTACCAACTTCCCGATTCCATGTTTAGAATTTTACTTAAAATTTCTTTGAAGAAAGAAAAACTCAGTATTATTCTATAGCCCATCTTAGGAAGGACCTACAAAACCCCATAGGCTAACTATGATACCAACGAGGTGGTCAAAACCGCAGCTCGAATGACGCAATATAACACTACAAACAGCATAATAGCGTACTGTCGGTTTGGTATTAATGATAAGTTTAATATTTATGGACAGATAATTAACTATACGACACTGGTTTATAGATTTACTGTTAAAATTGCTAGACATGGACATTCTTTAATTTAATACAAGAAATATAAAAAATTGTAACCATACATACAATATATGTTATCAGAATCAGATAGATAAAGATCCAAATGACAAAAGCAACTAAGTCGTCAGTAATGGAATGATTCTTCTTTGCTTTTCCAATTGATTTTCCAAAAGCTCACTTTGATTACCGTTTTTAAAATGCTTAAACAAATTAAATTGGTACGTCGTATGCAAAGGAAACGATAAGGTATATAATCTCTTTCCATTAAGCTTACAATTAGTAGTTTTAATCTGACAAAACATGTTTGATAATAATAATTGGTGCCAATTTGACCATTGTTACCCTCGAATGTGAAAAAACGATAGCGGCAACCGATTATTATTATTGGAGATTCGACCGCACTTCGAATCCCTTCAAAAAATCATTTTAGCTTAAACGTTTTACAAGTTATGCTAAGTTGCACAGACTGAGTGCGGAACGCAGTTTTTATAATAATTCGAGTAATCAAGGATCCATTATCATTTCTTAAACCGTTTTCATATCCTGTATATGGATCCCCGATTACTTAAACTTCTCAAAAGTTCATGATTCAAGACAAACGTATACGCTATTTACTCCAGTTATTCGGTACATTTACCTCAAGAGTTTTCTAAATTGGTACATTTTTTATTACAATTTTGCCAGGTATGTGTACCACCCGCGCCGCCATATAACAATGGCGTCTAATTGGAATTTACTGACGATATCGCCTTCCCCAAAAATTTCCTTAGAAACTTTCCAGCTCACTTTTTTAATGGTAAGCGCCAAATGACCGAAGTAATTGTAAAATGGCTATTATATTTTAGACCTTTTTAGCATTGCCGACAATCTTAATGAGTACTGAGACTTGGTTCTTATATGCAACCGGACAGCAGGTTCAGCCTAAACAGCAAAATATTTTGCATTCACGCATTTTTCACTTTCAGACATCATAAGAAATATTTACAAGCACACCACATATGAGATGCGATATCGAGATGCAGCGAGATCTTATTATTATTCCAATAACTGTAAATTATCACTTTCTAATGAGATTACAACATTGTCTATAGGGCTATCTATAACAAGATGGGACATTTCCATAGATTGTACCATACAACGTTATGTTATTCTAGCACTTCTGCTATTTATTTGCCAATTGCTGAGGTGGTGGAATCGCCGGGATAAATAATTTTATAATATACAATTTTTGCCAAATTTTTTATACGATACAGATTATTTACTGTTTGATTGACTTGAAGATACCCACATTTTAGGTAGTAGGAAAAACGATAGCTGGATAGGTGGGATACGCCCACAACTTCGCATTTCGGAAAGAGATACCAAAACGTTTTGTCCAAGGGATATCAACTACGTAACAGGTACTAAACGATGTGCATATGGCAAATGTAATAAAATCCAACTGCATCGCATGATCAATGAAATGACAACACATGAGAAAACTTAACAAGTCTCAGTCAACTATTAACGCTTAAAACAGATTTATAATTTTGTAAAAAATACATCCAAAAGTCCTCAAAACAGGAGGCGCACATTTAAAAATGAACACGTATCAGGCCGATACTTATACATAACATTATTAAATAATACGCATTATAGTTCCAATAGATCACGCAAGATGGCGTGCCTACTAATTTAACTTTAAATATGTGCAACTATATAAAGTTACATAGACGCATCGTGTCAAATAAATTACTTAGTAGATTTAACAAATTGTACAATTTTTTCACGAGATACAGAACTCTAACCCCTTTTGCGTAGACAGAGAAGGAAATAGACTGACAGCTGTTTGCCGCTTGTGAGACCGAATCGTATTCGTATGGCATAAGTGTCAAAAATTAATCTGTAATTTTTTTTGCATGGTAAAGCAATAGAGTAAATGCCAATACATAAAGGCCTGGGTTTTGTACTGGGACCGCTTTGAAATTTTCTTGAATTTATTAAATTCTTTGAAATTTCGATAAAAAGTCATAATAACCGAAACTCAATTAATCACTTTAATTGATTGTTTGCTATCCCTCTATTTACTTCTCTATATTAGTCTTACGCTATAATTCAATTTAGTAAAAAAATTACTGTTAAAGTAATCCTTACTTGATACACACATCTCATTCTAACCCTACCTTTTCCTCTTCTCCTTTCAACTCTACCTTGTATACATAAGGCTTTACATTCCAGTCTAAACTTCATAATCAGTCCCAATTTAGATATAGTATACAATAAATTAGTTACGATTAATGATAGACCTGTGGCATAAATGTACGATCTTTTATAATACATGTATGGAAACCAAAAATTTCTAGACTCATTAAATCCAGCACACGTGGTAGTTTGAAAATTATAATGAGATATGGACAACATTGTTAAATTATGCTATACACATGAATACTTTTAAAACATACGATATGCATATATATTACCATGGCTAATGTCAAAAATGTCTTTTGTTTATTTATAACTTATTGGCACTTGCAATTATACATCTATGGAAAGGGTAAGGCTTATAATTACTTTTGAATTGTTTTGTACAAAATCAGACGTTATAATTTTGTTTTTTCAAAGTGATAGTGGACGTGGCGAAAGACACTTGAAATTTAATTTTAAATAATGATCAGCTTCTACAGGAGTACCCATCGCTTAACAATAGAGAATATGCAGGTGATCTGAATTCAAGCCGTTTGTTAGTGCGTTCTAAAGGCACGCATTAAAATTTACTATCTAATGCATTACAACAATTTAATATGGTTTGCTTTCTTAACGCCTTTTCATATTAATTACAAGTTTTATCTTGACGCAATCACATTTGATGGTAAATGCGAGCTAGCTTGTTTGAGAGTACGACAAAATCCGTGCCCTTTTCTACGCGACACCGTATCGAAATGCTAAATCGCTTGGTGAAACGTCTTAGCCGGTAGTGAGGTATCTAGCCACGAACGAAACCTCCCACCAGCCAGAACTGGACCAATTTAGGCAATTTCAATCGGTACAGTCATGCGGACCACTAAGACACGGAGGCTGTCAAAAATGTCCAAACTTCGAACGCGCCATTTTAAACAAATGAGTCACATCACGTCCCTACCACTTCATGCATGAAAGCCTCAGCTAGGCACATTTGTGACATTAAGGCTTGTGTGCACCAAGATTTCAGTTATCATAACCAACAGTTAACATAACTTTACTATAAATTTACAATTTATAATAAACCCGTACGCCGATTTGGACGTAAACCGGGCAGTTATCTTAACCGAGCTTACGTCCTTAATCGGTGTACGGGTTGTCGTGAACAGTAAATTTTACTTTATTAGCTTATGTTAACCGTTGGTTATGATAACAGAAATCTTGGTGCACACAAGCCTAAATTGTCAAATATTAGCGTTTACTATATTCCTAAACCTATTACTCTATTACAAAAAAAAAATGGAGAAATACAATACCCTCAAAAATTCTACTAAATATATACTTAACAGTAAAAATTCATTTGTAATGGCAACACCGATAATATCTTACTGAACGTTGTCAAAGTATAAGCAAATGGCAAAACCTAATCCGTCTGCTTAGTACAGCGTTGCGGGGTAGGACGACAGAGGGACGAGTGGTAATATCCGCGACAGTTAATGAATGAATGATGGCAAAACTTGGTGTCCGCTCTTAACTCGCTCCCTTCATTCATCATACCTAAAATGACTTTGAAGGACACTCCAGCTTTTAGACTATCTCTCGCTGTCCCCAGCCGGGGCGAAATTGTCCTGCTTTCACAGAGACAGTTTCACTTATTGTCCTGCTTTGGGCGAGACAATTTCACTTTCAGAATATCTGTCTCCCTGTCTCAGGGGCCGGGGCAAAATTGTCCTGCTTTGGGCGAGACTATTTCACTTTCAGAATATCTGTCTCCCTATCTCAGGGGCCGGGGCAAAATTGTCTTTCACTTTCAGAATATCTGTCTCCCTATCTCAGGGGCCGGGGCAAAATTGTCCTGCTTTGGGCGAGACTATTTCACTTTCAGAATATCTGTCTCCCTATCTCAGGGGCCGGGGCAAAATTGTCCTGCTTTGGGCGAGACTATTTCACTTTCAGAATATCTGTCTCTCTGTCTCAGGGTCCCGGGCAAAATTGTCCTGCTTTCGCAGTCCAAGATTTTAACAAGGCCCGATGTTTTAAACTCTTATGTTTGTTCGGCCGACACAAACAAAAATATTAACTAGAAGTTACTTTACTGCAATTGAATCTACTTAATCATGTAAAAAGCTCGTCAAAACGAAAAATTGTTTTCTTAATTAAACATTCCCGGTCTGATTCATGGCCCTTAACCTCTGTATCAAGCAGACGAAGACATGTAATTTAGCTATAGTTTCTTATTACTACATATAACTCAATCGAAGCGTTGATAATAAGATCATAAGATCTATATTTCATTTATCATTATATCGTCGCGTCGCGTCAACGCGACGTTGTCCCTGCGCAGACGTTGCAGAAACGCTAACGTTCACAAAACGCCAGTGCGTTCGGGGCCTTAATTTCGGGTATGTATTAACTTGGTGCCTCACCTACTATAAAATAACTTGAGTGCAAAATTGGGCTATGTAAAATATAAATAAAATATTGTATAAAACATCAGGTCCCTTTTGAGTTCATTGTTTTAAAATGTATAAATGATTTGTCACATCAATAACAACCATAATTTTAAAATTAAGAGATTTTTGTTATTCGAGACTTTTAATTTTAGAAAGTCAGACATCAGATCTAAGAAACAATAGTTTATTTCATTGACATATTAATACTATGGACTTCGGGTCAGCGCTAAAAAGTGTCCGAACCAAAAGAGAGCTAAAACGCGAAAAAGATTTCTAATCGCACTCAGTCTCATATTAGCTTACTAAGAGAACACACGTCAATAATATTTTAGAACAACGACTGCATAGAGTTATTATGTTGTTTAATATTTGATTTTTTAATTCCTTCAATTTTTTATTTAAAAATAATTTTAATAAACTTTTATTTTTTATGTCATGAATATTAAGAAGTTTTACCATTAAGGTAAAATGGAATCCTTCCTTCCGTCGGTCCGCCCTTCACACTCGATTATTTTGGTAAATATAAGAATTATCTACATGAAATTTGGAACAGTTGTTTAAAACAGTGACTTATTTAGTATTTATTTTAGTTAGTATTTTTTACTACGTCATTGTAGTAAAAAAAATATATTGGTTGGTACTAGATTTATTCCAGCATATAGAGGTCACTGATACATTTAAAGTTTGCTGTGAATATAACATATAGTTTAAAGATCCCAAAAAAAAAAATCAAAACTACCTACTCCACACCATTTATGTTGTTCTATTTTCACGAGAAGTTGCCAAAAAAGGCTGCCATGGCAACCGTTAGTCAAAGCTGATTACTTATTGCAAGCAATTAGACTGTATAACAATAATAAAAGACATGTTTTAGTTTGTTTATAAAAATACAAATACATACTAGTATATATAAAATATCTCGGGACACTTTTGTCGTGAATTTTGCATTACACACGAAGTCCATGGTACTAATTATTAATATGTCAATGGTTTATTTATTAAAATTTAACTCTCCCTTTGATTAGAATAATAAATAAATAAATTTATAAAAAAGGAAAACAATTCATTTAACTGATATGACCATTGATTTTAATACTTTTTATATAAAAATCAACATGCGCGCCTGTTCTCAACCGTGACAAAAAATAGTTTATCAGATAAAAATGGCAGTGCGAGTCTAATTATCATTATCCTAGCTTACCTTAAAAAAATAATCGAAATCGTGGAAGAAAGTTGCGAAAGTATGCTCGAGCACTTTTCCCCAACGAACAAACTAATATAGTTCAACTCCACGCATAATAAATTGCAGTTCCAAATTGATATATTTTTTAAAACCGGTTCCTTTTTGGGTTACAGCTTGTTGAGCCTTTATATAGTAGTTTATAACTTTAGTAGCGTGAACTTTGTGGCTTCGTTTTATACGAAGATATATAACTTAGTCTATGAATACTTCCCGTTGTCTATTGCTCCATATCTAAATACCAGTCGGTAACGTTTAGTGATGGCAACTTAATTAGGAATATTGATTCAGCTTATTCTAAACATTGTCTTATTGTTGTGTCACATGTTATCACTCCTAGTATAAAATTATAATTTTTAAATCGAAACTAGCTGACGAAGAATCCGTAAAAATATCAAAAAGTTGAATCATTAGCAATCCAAAGTAAAGTCGTTCTAAAGGTCGAAGTATGCACAACCAATAAAATCATAGTTTTCGATATTTTTTATAATTTTAGTCACAACTTTGCGTATCCTTGAACGACTCACCTCGTGTCAGCCGTAATAACATACGAATGATATATACAACATGCACGACATTACTGTCTGTATCAACGTCTAGTGGCAATATTCATTGCAATAAATAAATTTATTTTGCTTTAAATCCACAAAAATCACAACTTCTAAAAATTAAATAAATACTTTTTGGGCCTGACACCGAATCTTCAAGAGACTCAATAACATTCAATTTGTAAGAAGTTTTATTTCGAAAAAACAATTATAAAAACGTTTTGTGAAAGAGGACATCTACTCATAATGCGGTATAATAAATGTTTTGCGGAAATTTGCAAAATAAAATTATTCATTGTATTTCATGGAATAAAAAAATAGAAGGAACGACATGCTTTCTTTACTATGTAGATCACAAGAAATAAAGAACTAGGATTCTAGATTTATAACAATGTTTTAGAAGAAACATGAAAAATGTGGCAGCAAAATTCATCACACGTGAGATTGTTTCTGAAACCGATTTAGTTAGTCCTTTGTACATTTTGCGAACTATAGCAAAGAAAGCATGTTAATAGTATTCCAAAAATACCTAATGAACTGAGTTTTATAGCAAAACAGTATCAGTGGCAATACAAAAGATCTTCCGAATAATTCATCCATAAATTATACGAAAGAAGAGATTCCAAACAAAGTTTACTCTCGGTTGTCTAAATGCGAACTGCAGCAAGGAAACGTCCATTGTGTACTGCCGAGGCCGCACACATCGCGATAACGTTCGCGAAACATTCGCGACAAACGAGCGATATGCCTTCCTTGTCCGAAGCGTCAAAAGTTTTTGCGAATGTAGAGCTACACGCATCGCGATGAATAAAATATTAGGGTTATAGAGACGCGTGCAGTTGTGCGGCCTAGGCGTACCGTGGACATCCGCAAAGTAAATGAATGAACATGTCGGAACATGTTGGCACAGTACATAGACATGTGGCAACATAAGGTACGCAGTGCGCACGGGCCGCGGTCAGTCGCCCACGATGGCGATGCGCGCTTCTTTGGCCGCTCGTCACGCGCGCGGCCCGCTCTTCTCGCCCATGCGCTTTATGAGCTCTGTGATTAATTCTCTGAAACAATTTATTATTATTTAATTATTGTCATTTTTTCGGTATGTTGATACTTAAGAATCACCTGACCTATTGTTTTTTTGGTTTTACTTGTTGAGAAAAAATGGGAGAAATCTGAGAGAAACTGCCATACATTATAACACACCTAAGTTTTGGATACGCGTCAGCCCCAGTCGTGCTAGTTACACATTTAGTTGCGGCTATGTACTCACCGGTATATGAGCGGGTCCATGTTCCTGGCGAGCATGTACAGCAGCCACCAGTCGCCCACGTCGGTGCGCTGCGACACGATCACGGCGGTCTCCATGGCGATGGTGCGCGAGCGCGCGTGCAGCAGGCGCGGCCGTACCGACGGCACGCAGATTATAATGAGTCTGCAATTAACCAGCACATTCTCTATTACTTCAATATATATAGGACACAGTGAGACTAGCGGCAGATTCGTATTTCATTCTGACACGCGTGTTACCACCGCGAGGGCAAAATTTTAATATAGAAGAGTTATATACAAGTTTTGTATGTAAAACTATTCTATATAAAAACAATTTTGACATAGTACACTTTTTTAACAATCTTACGCTTGCCATATTTGTATACAAGAAAATATAATTTTTAAATTATCCTCCGGGCCTGTTATCCTCTTTTTAAATAAATAATTTTTAAAATACGTGTTTTAAGTTAACAAAAAAAAATAATCGACATCAGTACACATTATTTTATATACAAGAGAAATTTTATCTGTCACTCCCTAAACCTGTGACCTTAATTAATATTTAGTGTTTACAATCTCCGGATAAATTTATCTTTGCTATACACCAGATAAGGTGTTATGGGTCGCGTTGCCTAAGAGATCATCTTTGCGTGAGGTATCGGACTGAATTCATTATAAATATTTTTTTACAACTTTTAATATCAAGATATACGAAAAAGCGGTCGAGAACGTTAGACGATGTGATGCCTTTCAAAGAACGTCTCATACTTCCCTCCAGTATGAAGGGAAGTTGGGACGGATACAATTTATGGGCTGAACAAAATCAGTTATAACACCCCTGTCATCTAGGTAGTAATCTACGTTCAACATAGATTAAAGACAACAAGATGGAGCCCATAGCGTGTCCACTCGTGAGACAGCAAGACAGCCTTATTGACAAGACATGTCAACATTTAAAGGACATCATGAAATGTTACGTTTTAAAATATCGTAGGCAGGTACAATGACTGGAATCATATTCAAATTGAGAAACACTGAGAGAATAACTCCGAACGTGGCTGAGAAAATAACTCCGAACAGAGCCCGAGACTTGTGACACGGGTGTAGGTTTAAAAGAGATCTCTTAGTGACGGCCGTCAACACTCACCTTCTCTGTTCAAGTTATTCTCCCTGACCAGCCAAATTTAGGGATGTTTGTTTGCTACAACAACAAATCAATCAATGATCAATAATCCGACAAATGAACTAAGGAATAATCACAATGATGACCAATAATAACCAATTCAATAAAATATTAACTAATTGAGCTATCAATAATAATGATTAATAAATCTGAACGCCACGAAGAGAATCAGACCGCTGCCTTATATCGGCAGCAATCGGTCATCCCCGCCACCACCGAACTTGGCCGAGTGGCTGTTATGATACTACTCCGCCGACATACATCATACATATGGTGATATTCGAGATATGTTTTTAAAATATAGAGTTGCGCTTGAATCACGCCTAATAGTAATGGACAATGTAGCCTATATTGTAAAGCGGTTGTTCAGGGCCCCCGTTCTCATTTGAGTTGATGATTACCGATTTTAGGTGGAAGAGTAATCGAAAATGGTATTCCATAGCAGTTAGCAGTTAAGCAATTGCTCAAAGGATGTATCAACAGTGCCGTAACTAGGACAGTGCCAGCGGTGTTCAGGCATAGGGCGCAGACCCTGGAGGGGCGCAGAAATGACTAGACCATATACAAACAGTACCTTATTGAGAGTCACTTACAAGTGTGTAGGGTGCAGTTGCGCACGCTGGCACAGGGCGCATACAGGGCGCAGGGCTGGTTACGGCACTGTACTTGAACGTCATAGATTAAAGACAACTAGATGAAGTCATAAGGCGGTTGTAGGTTCAAGACCGTGACAGACTTATTTAATTCGGCCTTTATTAGAAAGTGATACAAGATTATTTTTTGTCCCTTTCAGCGTGTTCGTTTTTATATTGTTTGTCAAGAGTGGAGTTTGTGACAAACGAAGGACGTATCTGAGCAATTATTAGCTTTTTATTAAATTTGCTGATAAATAATATAACTCTGCGGTTACGATATTAATTTAAACGTTATCGTGCTATGGTGGGTTGTAGTATTTTCGGCTGCAAAAGTCGCAGCGAACGGAAAATCGAAGGAATTACGTTTTATAAGCCGCCTTCCTACATATATGTATATCGTGAGCTCTAAAATATAGTCTTTAGTGTATTTGCGCATGTATATTGTATTTTTATTTTTGCAATATCCCGTCTCACGGAATCTTTCGATTCTTTACAGTAGCTTGCCTGGATATGGCCGCCTTATTAACCGTGTTTATTTTATGATATACAAAAAAGTTATTAAGATAAAATCTATACTAATATTATAAAGCTGAAGAGTTTGTTTGTTTGTTTGTTTGCTTGAACGCGCTAATCTCAGGAACTACTGGTTCGAATTGAAAAATGTTTTTTGTGTTGAATAGACCATTTATTGAGGAAGGCTTTAGGCTATATAACATCACGCTGCAACCATTAGGAGCGAACAAATAATGGAAAATGAGAAAAAAACGGGGAAAATTATTCATCCTTTCGACGCGTGCGCTGCGAAAACGGTTTAAGATACCAAAAATATATAATCGAAAGAATTATTCCTCTTGAAATGATCTAAAAAAATGTCTACGACAGTATATGTCTATCTTTTAAGATTAACTCACTAGAACCGTTTTTATGGTAATCAAATTTGGTCGAGGGTATTATAATATCGTACAATGTTTAACAAAAATGTAGATCTTTAGTACACGGGACGGGACGAAGGATATTGGTTGACGGGAAACTATAAAAAAATTAAATTGAGAGGGGTAGTGGGAATGAGCACACTTTATATGAAAGTCTGTCTTTAAAATTAGAAGGGTACCTAAGAGGTTTTCACGCGGACGAAGTCGCGGGCGACTGCTAGTAAATAAATAAATTACCTGTATAGTACGAGCAGCACCAATATGAGCGCGAGGATGATGTACCAGAACCAGAGGAAGATGTACGTCTTCTCGTTGACGATGTTGAGCGGCAGGATGCACAGCGAGTCGTGCGTTTGGATCGTCCCCGACGCACCGTACTTGTGGAAGGTGCATTTGGTGACGCGCGGGAACACGTAGATCATTGGATCGTATCTGAAATCGAGTAAATTAAAGTTAGAATACGTTTGAGAGATTTATAGAATGCTTAAAAGCCTATACTCAGTTTTGATTCAGATATGAGCAGCTTCGTTGACCCAGTCGTTAGCCCATGCAGTTCAGAAAAAAACAAAATTAACAGGTTCGAAATTGATAATAACAGCTTGGGGTTGTGAAATAGATGGCGTTCCATCCACGTGTCTCGGGTCGGAGCGTGTCAAGCCGTCAGTTGTCAAAGCAGCGAGGTGGATCTAAGCTTCAGCAACTGCTTATAAGAAATAAAGAGACATGTTCGATGCCATTAAAATAGTCTAAAGAGGAAGATGATGATTACGCTATGCAAGTTATGAACCATCTAAAATATTGACTATTCAAGTGACTAATATCAATACCTCAGATGATCCAAGTATCTCTCAAATCAATTGGGTTTTTATAAATATAACAAATAAATAAATAAATATTATAGGACCATTTCACACATCGCTATATAGCCTCAAAGTAAGCTTAGATAGCTTGTGTTATGGGTACAATAACCTCAAAGTAAGCTTAGATAGCTTGTGTTATGATAACTGATGAATATTTTAATATATATAATACATAAATACTTATAATATATAGATAAACACCCAGACACTGAAAATCATCCATGCTCATGATACAAACATTTTCCAGAGGTGGGAATCGAACCCGCAGCCTAGGACGCAGAAGCAGGGTCACTACCCACTGCGCCAGTCGGCCATTTTAACCCAATTTATTTTATTGGTTTATACTACGATAAAAATAATAACGTAGGTACGCTGCAAAAATAATAAAAATCCGATAAACATCTGCAAAGTTAGAGGTACTTAAATATTTAGAGTAGGGGTCTTCTGTCCTTTTCTTGCAAAACGAATATTTGTACTAAGCCACTATAACGATACTGTGGTGTGACGTCACATCACAGTATGGCTGTCTTCGTCTAATCAGAAATATTCAAATGCTTATAACTTTTTATTTATGTGATCAATTTAATTAGTTTTATCATATTTTGTTTGTTATAGAATCAAGTTACAAAAATTAAATTGAAACTCTAATTTTTTGATTATTGTCAAATACCAAATTTTGTGCTGTTAGTTCATAATCAAAGGATGATAATTGAAATACCTTTCTTCTTGCGGAACTTCGCTGTAGCCCAGCACTCGGGTGCCGTAGGAGAAGAACTCGCCGTTGAAGAAGGCGTCCATCATCCACAGCTGCAGCACGATGTTGATGAGACAGAGCAGCTCACAGCCCCAATACCTGAACGCGTACAGTTTGTGCGTCTGGAACAAAACAAATTTAATATTTAATATGTTTATCTATATATTATAAGTGTTTATGTATAATATATATAAAAAAATTCATCATTTATCATAGTACCCATATCACAAGCTACCTAAGTTTACTTTGGGGCTATAATTGCGATGTGTGTAATTGTTCAATAATATTTATTTATTATTATTTATTTATATTATTCAGCAGGCATGGGTCAAATGTTGAGAACATTACTCTCAAAACAGCATCAGTACGCTAAAAAATTATCCTTATCAAAACAGAGGGCCTTATGCTAGACCCTTAAGCACCCAATTTTTCCAATTAACCCAGTAGATCGCATTCAATTTCAGTCTATTTTCTGAATTCGATCAGAAAATAATACAAACATAGATTTTTAGTTCCGATACGCGTAGTAATAATAGCTGAAGAGCCAGTTCACATTTTTGGGTAGGTAACTGAGAGAAGCTGGCAACTTGTCCGATTACTAATACAGAACTACAGGCCTGGCTGAGGAGTTATGGGACAATTTCAGCTGGCTTTTGGGCCATAATTAAATAGCTTCCTAGTTCTCGAAATAGCCCAGTATTTCTAAGTTACAGCCAGCAAAAACGGCAAGATTCCATAAAAGGATCTTTTGTTTTTCAATTATCATTTACAATAAATTGACATATAATATAAAAAGTTCTAACATGATAAATTTTAAGAAAAAGTTAATGAAACTTTTAATAGACAAATCGTATTACACCGTTAAAGTGTACCTGGATGACACAATCTAATATTCTGACATTAAGCACACGTTATATATATATTTTTTGTACATTGATTGACTAATATTATTTTTGTATACTGACATAATTAAAATTAATAATTCGTTCTCATGTTTATTGACATGTGTATATAAGGTGACAGAATATTTATTGACGTAAAGGCATCGTTAGAATCGTAAATTGTTTGGAATGACAGAGCTATTACCAGTATTTTTAGTGATAAGGACATTGCAAGCTGTAAGGCGGAATTTGGAAGAACCTAAAATATTTATATAAGATCTCCATGTACCTACTCACAATAAAAGAATTTGAATTTGAAAAATTTGAATTAAAAAAAATAGCAATCAAGTAATAACAAGAAATACCAAGTGGTGTAACTATATTGAGACGATATATAAAGATCGGTGAAACAGTATCTGTTGCTGTACGATTAAACGCAATCGGAAGCTTGCTAAAGAGCTCTGAAGGAGTCATTGGATAAACTCGCAAGACAATGACACCTTTACATCATAATGGGGCACACATTGCCCGTCATATAACACAAACATGCGGGTCTTACCGCCCACTGAGTGTCACGAGTGTCACTTACTGTCAACTGACACTCGTTTACGTATTCAATATAGACGTATATCCTAACCTAACCCTTTTATAACACCGAGTTTATACTAACCAAAATATTTACATTGCATACGAGAAAAAAATGTTGTAATTCGATGGTATATTTATTAAACAAAGGTATTCAACGTTTATGGGAAGCGGTGTTGTATGCAAACTTCAAGGCGACGTGTAGTGAGTGCTACACCTTATTATGATAATTTCGCTTTGTTTCATCTTAATGAAATCTTTAATGATGTAATTAAAAGGGGACTGTCCATTTTTGGCCCGGCGTGAACGTAATTCATAGAATAGAACAAAACATAGACACAAAAAAAATAGTAAAAAAATACATATAAAAAATAATAATTATCTAAAGCCATAATTGGGCTATAATTTGGCGTTGACATTATCTTTTATTCAAACTTGAATATTTATGAATTATGGATTGGATTAATTAAAAATATCGATTAATTAGTATTTTAATTCATAATTATATTTTTCCGGACGACATTTTTACTGCACCACGTTTTTTATTTGAATAACAGAAAATAAAAATTAGAAACTCCTGGACGCAGAACTTTAATATTTTTTACACGCTTTTTATTAGCTTCACTTGTATGTCAGTATGTCAGTATGTAACTCTCCGTGGATAATCTGCGCGCCTGCGGCCTTCCTTGGTCCTGGTAGCCGTTTCTCAGGCTCCCTCTCCGAAATTGAACTCTGATTCCCCGTATTTATAATATTTATAAATAATTATTTTATTCTCACTAATAAATAAATTACTAGCGACTGTGTGGCCGAGCGGTTTAAGTGCTAAACTGCCCGTACAACAGTCGCTCAGGCGTGGGTTCGAGCCCTGGCAGTCGCAGTTTTTCTGCGACTTCCAAGGCTCGCTCCCGTGCCGACTGTACTCTGGCCAGGTTTCTGTGGTTTCCTTGGTCACTGTGCTAAGGGTGGGGCACAGGCAAATGCGGGTACAGATTGTAAGTAAAAATAAGAATTGTAAACATCAAATGTGAATTCGATGTCGACGCTTACTATGAAACATAGTATGAATATTTTTGATAATCAACAAATAATAGTTTAAAAAAACTAAAAAATCACGCTTTTATAAATAAACCAAACTAAAAAGTAAAAAATAAATAATAGTTTAAAAAAACTAAAAACACGCTTTTAGTGTAAATAAAAAAAAATATTTTATTTTAAAAAAAGCGTGGGGTGCTTTTTAAGATATTATCAAAATGATAATCACTCTACTCATATCTGTCAATAAAATATTTATAACTATATTGACACCATGCACCCCACGCTTTTTTTAAAATAAAATATTTTTTTTTTATTTACACTATTATTAATTTATAGTTAATGAAATTTTTAACACTATTCTTAATTTAAATTTATTAAAATTTATTTTCTATTTTTTAGTTTGGGTTTCTATAAAAAGCGTGTTTTTAGTTTTTTTTAAACTATTATTTATTAAATTCCTTGTTGTTAGAGCTATTAAATGAATATATAATTATTATTCTCCGTGACTGTCCATTCCGGGGCCAAAACCCCCATACAAAGTGGACAGTCTCTTTTGTGTGTAAATTCTATTTATATATAACATAATATTTTCGATCAATTACATTTTACAAATGATGAAAAAGGGAGCTTTTTTTTTATCGACTACAAGTTGGCCCTTGACTGCTATCACACCTGATGTTAAGTGATGATGCAATCTAAGATGGAAGCGGACTAACTTGTTAGGAGTAGGATGAAATCCACACCCCTTTCAGTTTCTACACGACATCGTACCGGAACGCTAAATCGCTTGGCGGTACGTCTTTGTCGGTAGGATGGTAACTAGCCACGGCGAAAGCCTCCCACCAGCCAGACAAAGACAAATTAAGAAAAATCTCAATCTGCCCCGCCGGGAATCGAACCCAGGACCTCCGTCTTATAAATTCACCGCGCACACCACTGCGCCACCGGAGGTCGTCAAGGTCGTCGAGGAGCTTACATTTTTAAGGGTGTGGATATTGTCCTGCTCTGAGCAAGTTAGTCCGCTTCCATTTTAGATTGCTACATCACTTACCATGAGATGTGATTGCAGTTTTGTAACTGGTAATGTAAAAAATACTTAGTTTTGATGTTCTACCTTTAGATTGAATATTATACCTAAGCCAATTTAAAATACTTAAATGACTCAGAGATGGTAATATTCCGGTATCTGCCATTGTTTTAATAAAATATTACCCATATTCTTTTCTTCTTCCTTCAATAAATGGTACTGATTGTGTTAGGAGTGGATACAGCAATAGTCCAGAGGTCTGGTTACACACCCTGCACTTAAGTCCATCCCCTTTACCGGGTAACTACGCTTCAACCAAGGAAGCTGTTGACCACTTATGACAAATCTAAATCATAATTAGTACACCTAATTTAGAATGTTTAGAAGCACTTTAAAATGTCTATCTGTTTGTTGTATAATACCACCGATTCGAAAGGCATTCAATACATATGCACATATACCAATATACAAACGACGGCCGAGTGGCGCAGTGGGTACTGACCCTAGGCTGTGGGTTCGATTCCCACATCTGGAAAATGTTTGTGTGATGAGCATGGATGTTTTCCTGTGTCTGGGTGTTTATCTATATATATATATATATATATATATATATATATATATATATATATATATAAAAATATTCATCAGTTATCATAGAACCCATAACACAAGCTACTTACGAGTCCGCTTACTTTGGGGCTATATAGCGATGTGTGTAATTGTCCTATAACATTTATTTATTTAAATATAAATAAATATAAATATTAAATAAATATAAATATTATAGGACAATTACACACATTGCTATATAGCCCCAAAGTAAGCTTAGGTTGCTTGTGTTATGGGTACTATGATAACTGATGAATATTTTTATATATTATACATAAATACTTATAATATATAGATAAACACCCAGACACTGGAAAACATCCAATTCCAGATGTGGGAATCGAACCCACAGCCTAGGACGCAGAAGCAGGGTCACTACCCACTGCGCCACTCGGCCGTCAAAAAATTTAATATTTATTTATTAAATATTGAAGGTCCAAACACAGTACATGCTAGTAAAAATGCTTTATAGCTGGTACTGCTAATGGCGATGGCACTTTCTAGAAATCCGCTACTCGTACATTAAAACCCAAGCTTCCATAAATTCGCACAGGAATGAATAAAACATTAAGCTCCCGAGAGTGTTGAGAAAGCGATGTAAAAACGCTTAATGTTAGAAGCGCACTTGCAACTCGTCAGCAGTTTGTCCATTAAAGCAGATACACACTATCACTGCAAGCGTTAGACTATCATTATCATTTTCTTTTGCCAACTACGCCAAAACCAATGATCTTTACCTAGATCGTAACTAGTTTTTATAAAATAACTAGCTGACCCGGCAAACGTTATATATATAAAATAAAAAAATAAAAATAAAAAAGCCTTTTATTTCTTGTTTTTACAAATAATTGGTTTAACAAATAACTGATATAAAAATACAATAAATGATTTTCTGTTTTTAATTTAAACAAGAACCCCTCTAGTTGAGGGTGAAGGCCTCCTCCAAAGCAGCCCATCTGTTCCGATCTTTGGCTAGATGTAGCCACTTCTTGCCAGCGATTTTCGATACGTCGTCCGACCACCTGCCGAATGGCCTTCCTACTCTCCTGTGACCTGTAGGGCCGAGCCACGATGTCAATATTGAGGTCCAACGATCGTCGCTCATCCTTGCTACATGGCCTGCCCATCGCCATTTTTGCCTTGGAGAGTGTTGGAGAGCAAAAGCCGGCAAGTTATTTTGCATTAAAAATTAAAAAAAAATTAAGATGAAAATCAAATAATTGCCGATTCTCAGACCTGCTGAATACGCATACAAAATTTGGTAAAAATCGGTAAAGCCGTTTCGGAAGAGTACGGTAACTAACATTGTGACAGGGAAATTTTATATATTAGATGAAGATTAATATTCTACTACAATATATAGTGTTAGATTAGTATATAGATTTAATACATTTGGTTCAGTCATCGCGGATTCTGCATCTGTATGCCGTCAGTTTGAGTTTGCAGTAAAGGTTGACGGCCGAGTGGCGCAGTGGGTAGTGACCCTGCTTCTGCGTCCTAGGCTGTGGGTTCGATTCCCACATCTGGAAAATGTTTATGTGATGAGCATGGATGTTTTACATTGTCTGGGTGTTTATCTATATATTATAAGTATTTATGTATAATATATATAAAAAAAATATTCATCAGTTATCATAGCACCCATAACACAAGCTACTTACGAGTACGCTTACTTTGGGGCTATATAGCGATGTGTGTAATTGTCCTATAATATTTATTTATTTATTTATTTATTTAAAGGTTGATTGACAAGTTGGTATTTATTTAACTCTCTAAAAATTAGTAACAGCGCGGCCACTAAAAAATATGCATTCGGCAGCTTAAAAAGACCCCAACCATAAAAGATCTACCTCTATTCTTTGGTTTGGCATAATCGCGAGGGCAGGCGACTGGCAGATGCCAGTGTCCTTTTGTAGCGAGGTTGCACCTGGCACTTTTTGTGCCCCACTGCAGTTTGCAGCGATTGACGGACGGACATCCCGTACAGTGAGAGCGTAAAGTTCTATCATATCGAAAAGATGCAGAAAACTATGGAATAATTAAATTTAATATGATTTATATTACAATTTATTACACAAATGTTTACGCGACACACCCAGTCACCCAGACTCCAATACCTACCATCATCAATCATTATTATGAATAGTTTGGCTGGTGGGAGGCTTTCGCTGTGGCTAGTTACCACCCTACCGACAAAGACGTACCGCCAAGCGATTTAGCGCTCCGGTACAATGTGTAGAAACCGAAAGGGGTGTGGATTTCGTAATACTTCTAACAAGTTATCCCGCTTCGATCTTAGATTGCATCATCACTGTACATCAGGTGTGATAGCAGTCAAGGGCCAACTTGTAGTTGATAAAAAAAAAAGAAGTTTATATTAGCCTCTTAAAATTCCGCTATTTATTGGTGAAAAAGAAACCAAAATTATTTCAATAATGACAAAAAGTGCAATTATAATAAAATTGTTACCATTTAATTAAGTAAATAATTCTGACTTGACACGAAAGAAAAGCTCTTTATTTCATATACAAAGCTCGCTACTCTGTAACGACAGTAACGATAGTTTTGTGTAACTTTCTCTATATTTTGAAGACCTCCGTGGCGCAGTGGTATGCGCGGTGGATTTATAAGACGGAGGTCCTGGGTTCGATTCTCGGTGGGGCAGATTGAGATTTTTCTTCATTTGTCTTGGTCTGGCTGGTGGGAAGCCTCGCCGTGACTAGTTACCACCCTACCGACAAAGACGTATCGCCATGCGATTTAGCGTTCCGTGTAGAAACCGAAAGGGGTGTGGATTTCCGTCCCACTCCTAACAAGTTAGCCTGCTTCCATCTTTGACTGCATCATCACTTAACATCAGGTGTGATAGCAGTCAAGGGCCAACTTGTAGTCAATAAAAAAAAATTAAAAAAACTTCAGTATCACCTTTGACAGAGAGATAGAGATGAATTTGAAACAAGCACTATCGAGTAATAAATAATGATCGTTACAGAATAGCTGTTCCGAATTAGAATCTCGTGATCTAGCAACCAACCAACGACAAAGAGATCTTTCAGTCACATCATACAACCAACAACGTATCGGAAATGATTCAAGAATAAAATCGCACAACATCAAAGTTCCGTTGCATCATGTGAGCCAAAATATAAACGAAGTACTTAAACAGACATATCAACAAACTCTACGATTGTTGCGTGCGACGTCAATGGAACCTACAATCATCTTTTGCATGCCATGACAACTTGGCACGATAAAAGTATGAAATTACGAATTTGCACAACCTATCATAGTGCCGTTATTTCACGCATCCCTAAACTTTGATACTAAAACTATAATTTTCAGATGATTTCTATTAATATTTAATATAGGTATCCCCATACACACTGACTTAACAATAAAGCTTGCCATTGCAAATCAAAGTTTGAAATATGTACATTGAAAGCATCAATTTTAAATGTCGTAAATACTACAATTTTTATATGAATTTAAAATTAATAATTGTTCTGTAAGTACACATCATTTTATGCTGGAATAAAATATTTATAATAGGGATCTGAGATACAATAAAAAATCTAATTTATTTTCGTAAAAATATTCTCAATTATAAACTTCTATAAAACAGTTGCATAAAATGTTTGACCATGATGTGGACATTTCGCTGAATTCATATTATTGATTCACGACAAACCATATCATTACATAAACTTAGCGAATATGCACTCCCTTCCTTTTTTGTTTTCAAGTGACACTTCAACCCAGCCGTAGGTATAAACCTTCTAAAGAATAGGGCCCAGTAAGTACCTTGTGGGACACCCACGCTTTTTTCTTATCGTATCGCATCCATTATGCCCGCATTGCTTGAGAGTGCCCAATTTCGTGGACTCTTATACACCCACTACACTACATAAGTACTTGAGATTCTGTGATACCCTACAGACTAATGCATCCCTATTCCCCACACATTTTAGGGAACACGAAACACCATCTGTGTAACAGACTCTATAGAACATGTTTATTTTCAAAGTTTGAGTTTTTAACTCATGTTATTTACAATTAATTATATGTTGACTTACTTTATAAAGCCTAGCAAACGCCCACGACTTCACCCGTCAGAATAATATTGTATGCAACCTTCCAAGAACATCAAAGAAAAAAATTGTACGTGATCTTATTTTTAAAGAAAGAATTGGGTATATCTATCTTTTAAGGATAGCTTACTATCCTTAAAAGATAGATTAATAGCATCGCGAACTTTTATATAGTCCTAATAACGGGGGAAAATTCTTCCACACGTAGTATTGTTTTATCTCAAAGGGTTTAGGCAGCGTTTTCAATCAAAGTTCGCAGGAGTTGCGACCCTTCCTACTATTGCCGTCATATGTGAGCTAATTTACACAAAACCATCAACATATTATATGTTGATGGTTTTGTGTGGAATGTGTGTTTGTGTGGAATGGTTTTGTGTGGTTGTGTGATGGAAAACCTTCCTTAAGAATCACACTATCTATTAGTAAAAACCGAATGAAAATCCGTCCAGTTTTCTTGTAGTTTATTACAGACAGATAGGCGCAGCGTTGGACTTTATGTACTTAGTGATAGTTATATAATATTCTAATAAATTATTTTTCATTAAAGGATTAAAACAAAGCTACGGCATTCTTACGCATAAGTAATTTTATAAATCCTAAAATGGCTTTTACAAAATATGTAAAACTAGCAGTCGCCCGCGACTTCGTCCGCGTGAAAACCTCTTAGGTACCCTTCTAAATTTAAAGACAGATTTTCATACAAAATGTGTAAAGGCACATATAGTGTGCTCATTACCCGCTCCCCCTCTCAATTAAATTTTTTTATAGTTTCCCGTGAAGCAATATTCTCCGTCCCGTCCCGTGTACTAAAGGTCTCCATTTTTGTTAAACATTGTATGAAATTTTAGTACATTAACATTAAAAATATATATTTATGGCAAGCTGATGGGTATAAATTGATATTAAATAGTATATTTCACTCTTGAGTCTAGCCTGCAGAATAAACAAAAATAATTTTACAATCCGACACGCAGATAGAGATTACCCCGTTTAAACAAACGAACAAACTCTTCCGTGTATTAAATAGATATTTGAACAAAGATCGAATTCTTAATTCATCATCGTATATATAACATAGATCTAAACTCCCGCACGCGCACCCCCGCCTTGGTGACGCTCACTTCGCAACGCAGAAATAGTAATATTTTAATTTCGCCATAACTTCAAAACCAAAAGTCCAATTTTAATCTTTTAAATACCAAATATTATCTACATAAACTGTACTTCGTGATGAAATAATTTATTTTGATAAGGATTAATAGCATGAGTAAAATAAATGCGTTTAAATGTAGTCCAAAAAAAAAATCAAGATTTTTAAATAAAAAAATGGTTGTTGTGCCTCACTCGACATAGATAGGTATAGTGTGTCGCGGACTTTTTTGTAGATATTTATAAGATCTCCAATTAATTAGAACATTTTATGGTTCTATCTTTTATAGTTTACGCAGCGTACGCAAAATAAGTAACTTTTCTGGTTGATTTTGTACACCTTGTGCCCGAAAAACCCAAATATTTTACGGAACCCTAATTTTTTCCAAAATAAAATTTAGCCTATGTTACTCGTGGATAATGTAGCTTTCGAATGGTGAAAGAATTTTTAAAAAAGGTCCAGTAGTTTTTGAGCCTATTCATTACAACCAAACAAACAAACAAACAAACAAACAAACAAACAAACAAAGTTTTCCTCTTTATAATATTAGTATAGACAATTAAGAAAGAAGTAAAACTTTCACCAAACGCTTAAGAAAGTAAAAGAATTTACAGTCTACGCCAAATACTAGAAATGTACTGAAGCAAAAACTTTACTTTAGAGTAGAAATAACAGGTTATAGAACTTTTTGCGAAAGGCAATTTCAGACCCGAGATGTAACAAATGGCCAGATGTTTTTGCTGTCCATGCTGTTTTTGTAGTGGTCTTGTTCCTACCCAACAGCAACTGCATTATTAATGCTTCGATATATATGAAATGTTTTAAGTTGAAGTATATAATCATAAACTTACATTATGATATATGATATGATTTGACTTTCAAATATAACTTGTACTTTAGGAGCTTTAGAGTCAAATATAGGTGGATTAATTAAATTATTCAAGTTTGTTCTGATTTTTTAACCGACGAAAAAAAACGGAGGTTCTCAATTTGACACGTATATTTTTTTTGTGTATGCACACATAACTTTTTACAGAGTTGTCCGATTTTGATAATTGAAGGAACTCTTAAAATTTTGGAGGCACAGCGATTTCGATTTTTGTCCCGGTATCGGTAGCTTTTTGGCTACTAGTGCCGTATAATATACTATGACAGTATAGTACGAGTTCGTTACGTGGCGATAAACCACTAAAAAGTAAGAAATAAAAATTTTTAACAAAAAATAGAACCGACTCAAAACGCACTAAAAAGTAAAAAATAACTGTGTCATTTAGTTGCTTTAATTTACTTAAGCATATCTAGGAGTCGGTGCCAGCCAAGGTTTCTACTTTAAGGAAGTTACCTATAACCCACAAACTGCTTTACTACGTAAAATAAATGGTTCCTTAAACTTGGCTGGCACCGACTTCATAGATATGCTTAAGTAAATTAAAGCAACTAAATGACAGTTATTTTTTACTTTTTAGTGCGTTTTGAGTGGGTTCTATTTTTTGTTAAAAAAATTTTGTTATAAATTTCGTCCGGGAAGAAGTATTTCTTAGTGTATAGTGAAATTCAGTTTATGTCGCATCGAGCAGTATTGGGAATCGGATAAGCATTCAGTACAGTTAAACTTGCCATTTGATCATCGATGTTAACTGGACATTTGTCCTTGATATTAGCGTAATACAATCCGACAGTGGCAACCGGCGCATCGACTTACATTCCATTCAAAACACTATTGAATACCAAAGCTTATTGTACATTGAGCTCTGCGTTATTCCGCGAATGTGAGGTTAGGTAGGTAAGGTTATCTTTCATAAAAAATCTTGTTCTTCAGTTTTAATTTTATTTTATGCTCATTTTTATGAGCTATGGTGCATATGCCTCCTTTGTAAGCCTGTGGTATGTGCCTTCGATCACGAGGTCCTGGGTTCGAATCCTGGGTCGGGTCACGGAATAATTCTGACTTTTTCATTCTTCTATGAAATGTTCAGTACATTCCAAGCCCGGAGTCGGGAAGTTGGTGGTGTTACACCCCCGTGCCTCGGAGAGCACGTTAAGCCGTCGGTCCCGGTCACTATCGTCAACATCTGATAGTGATTGTTAATAAATGAAACATTATCACCCTAAGCCCGCCAACCCGCATCGGAGCAGCGTGGTGGGTCAACGCTCCACATCCCCTCTCCTATAAGGAGGGAGGCCTGGCCCTGTAGTGGGCCGTTAGTGATGATGATGTTGATAATGGTGCATATGAGATAAATATTCCGAGTTAGTATGAACTGTAGATTGACAATAATTAAAACTATACAATAACATCACATTTTTATGACAACATATTTTTGCGCCAGAACTTTTTTGCATTGTCAGTAATCATTCGTGCAAGGAAGAGATTGACACAAGTCATTAAATCAATTCCACGTCGAGCGTTGACTCACAGCGACACATGATGTACCGTTATGGCAACGCAAAAAGTGGCCACAGCTAGCCTCTGTAGCTGTGCTGTAACTTTGACGCGTCATTCATAACCATAACTTATCATAATGTGTAAGGCAAAGTGGGCACGGCTTTGCGGAATATACACGCAATGGTTTGGAACGAAACGAACAATAATTTGGATGAATACGTCGTAATATACCTACGTGATGACGATTATGACGCAATACATACGTAAAACAAAGTGGGCACGGCTTTGCGGAATATACACGCAATGGTTTGGAACGAAACGAACAATAATTTGGATGAATACGTCGTAATATACCTACGTGATGACGATTATGACGCAATACATACGTAAAACAAAGTGGGCACGGCTTTGCGGAATATACACGCAATGGTTTGGAACGAAACGAACAATAATTTGGATGAATACGTCGTAATATACCTACGTGATGACGATTATGACGCAATACATACGTAAAACAAAGTGGGCACGGCTTTGCGGAATATACACGCAATGGTTTGGAACGATACGAACAATAATTTGGATGAATACGTCGTAATATACCTACGTGATGACGATTATGACGCAATACATACGTAAAACAAAGTGGGCACGGCTTTGAGGAAAACACAAGGAAATAATTTGAATCATATGAATCATTAGACGATTCTAAAAATAATACAGCACATCTATAGGCGTAGATGTGTCTTTGTTATTTGTTTAGAAGCAAAGGAAGAGAGCAGCATAAAACCACTCTGCGGTCTACAATTCCTTTCAATCATCATCATCATCATCATTACCAGCCGATGGACGTAGTTTTTAGGGACTTCGAAACAACGATCCCGAGCCGCCATTGGCTAGCGACTACCAAAGATACGTTTAATGTCGTCTTCCACCTAGTAGGATGGTTTTTGATTAGATCACGCCGATATACCCCAAACATAGCTCTTTCCAAATTGTATTGTATCAAGATTTCGGCGACAAGTATCAGAAATTCGAAACGGTAGATTTAGATGAATAAAGTATCACTTCGTTGTGAGAATAAGTTAATTTGTAACGCCAAATGATGTGGGTTAATTGTTATTGAAAAAAAATTATATATTTTTTTCCGTAATATTAACCGCTGCTAAATGCCTAGACTGGTGCCAGAATGGCTGGCTCGTTTTTTACGCAAAGGAACAGCCTGGCAAACGCAGAAATGCAGCAGTATACTTACTACCATTGTATAATAGCTATTAAGATGAGTTAGCTAAAATTTCTTATTGTATTCTTTCTCATCTAATCACTACAAAAACAAAGGCGTCCTATGCAAAGAACAACTAATTTTCAATGGTGTTTTCACACATGGTTTAACAAGCCTATTTTGCATAAAAACTACACCTAACAAAAACAGCGACAAACGCCACACAAACCAGAAGCTACGTGAGAAATACAAAATCCGGCAGCACTCGACGACGGAACAATTAACACAAAACAAGTCATCATAGACAATCAGATGAATACACGTGGCCACTTGAATGAACCACACGCTCGAGTAAGCACGTAAGGCGGAGGGAAACACGCGTGTACAAATGGAACAGCGAAATATGAATAACAATGTATGTGAACTGATAGCGATGCATTGTTATAGTACATCTAATTTATGATTTGCAAATGTTTCTGGTTTTTAGAAATCTTAGTAGATTTCTAAAAACCAGATACATTCTATATTGCATTAGAAGCTTGTAATCACGTCTCCCCAATTTGGACTAGCGGGCTTAGTTTGACGTTAACTATCCTGCTTTCAGAGTTTTTGCATGGGGGTGTAACACTACCAACTTCTAAGCTCTGGGCTAAAAAAAACTAAAACTGAGAATTTCTTGTTAAAGTTAAAGTTAAAGAATAAACCAATAATTCACAGTTCGACCCAGGACTAAGCCCAGATCGCAGAAGCATTCACAGCAGGACAAACGAATCACTGGACCACCGTCTTCTATTATACAGTTCATAAAGTAGCAACGACCACGATCTGATGACTCCAAGCGACAACGTTACCCACTCTGACAATTCTCTACTTTTTAACCGACGAAAAAAACGGAGGAGGCTCTCAATTCGACACGTATATATATTTTTTTTATGTTGTTGTCCAATTTTGATAATTCTTTTTTATTAGGAAGGGCATACTTCCAAGGTGGTCCCATTGTCATCATGTTAGGGTCTGATGATGATATCCTGGGGAAATTGAAGGAACTCTTCAAATTTTGGAGGCACGCTTACAGTGATTTCGATTTTTGTCTCGGTATCGGTAGTTTTTTGGCTACTAGTGCCATATAATATACTATGACAGTATAGTACGAGTACGTTACGTGTCGATAAATCACTAAAAAGTAAAAAAATTTAATTCCTCTACCTCTTCCATTGCGAAGAGCAAACATAACATTCAGTGTTATACATGGTT
The DNA here is from genome assembly GCA_034621355.1 of Mycalesis mineus. Lineage (NCBI taxonomy): Eukaryota > Metazoa > Arthropoda > Insecta > Lepidoptera > Nymphalidae > Mycalesis > Mycalesis mineus. The sequence continues at coordinate 19,234,138 of CM067884.1, read as the reverse complement.
TTCTAAACAGTTGAAAGTTTGAAAGGTTGCAATATAAATCTGTCAAAATAAGTTGACATGAGACGTATTTAAAATTGATTTGCCTTTGAGTAATCGGGCGTTCGTTCTGAGTAAGGACATACGTGAGAAACTGAAGGGGCGGAAACGAGTGGAATAATTACGACTATGAATATGAATAATGCAGAAACTAAAACTGAATGTCACAAAGCGCACAATGTGCCAACACCGGACGTTATGGCAAGTGACAATGGCGAAAAATATTTGAAAGTAAAGGTATGTATGGAAATAATGAGGCAAGAGCGAGCCTCTTTTATATTTCGCCACACTTTAATCATAGAATGAGAAATAATACCATGAAATAATAAAAGATGATGTAAATTTTTCCTATTAAAACGTTACACAAATATGACGCACACAAGGACCTACAATATTTCTCATGCTTTATTTGGATCGTTGTTGTACACCCAACCCTACGAAATACACTTCTAGGGAAACGACTGTTAACTACTTTTATTTATGCTACTAGAACTTTGATCTACTGAAAAAGAGAATTTAAATGATTAGAAGGTGCAATAAATTCAGTGATAACGACATACTAACACTATCACCGTCATCATCTCATCAGCCGCTGGACGTATACAGCTGAACATAGGCCTTTTTAAGGACTTTCAAAAACACCTACCCTGGCCAGTTTCCCGCGATACGTTTAACGTCTTAACTCCATTTAGCACCTTAGGTCCGCAACGTCCATTAGCTTCCCAAACCATGTAACCTAAACACAGGTAAAATAAAAACGTGAAATAAGCTTAAGAATATATAGCAGATAAAATTACAATAGCACCCAACTGTAGTTCTAATAAACTTGATCAATTGAAGACTTTCGAAAACCTTGATAGGGGAAAATTTCGGGGAAACAAACTCATTTAGTGAGTCAACACCTACAGCTGTCACCAGATCGATATACACGGAAAAGCCAGGATAACTAACGCTATACGCACAGTTACTTTACCGGAAAGGAATAAATATAAAAAACCCAAAAAATATACAAGTATTTAGAGTCACTAAATCGATGTAGACGACGATGAAACGATCCTTTGATTTAGATAGGAACACTTCTATATCGAGATGAAATATAACAAATATAATTTCAACAGAATCGATAAAGACAAAATCAACAATCAATCATATGATAATTTTTGAAACAAGTAAACATTTTTTGTTTTTGAGCTTCGATACAATACGAATTCACTCCAATACAGTGGAGCATAACATAACAATTCTTTTAATTATGACTTTTTCAAATATATTTAAATTACATTTTGAAAACGTAAATTTCTGTATAAAATCAATATAAGGAACAATAATTTTCTTCCTTTCTAATAAAGTATAAAGTAATAGACGAAAGCGAGCAAGTTAACCAGTATAAACGAGCAGCGGCTAACTTTGTAGGTTTGAGCATTGCGTAATGGAGCATTGAACGTACCGGCACTGGGCAATGACCGGATACAAAAAATCCACAGGGCAATTTTGATAAGCCCGCGCGATCTCTTTTTGCCACGCTCCAATAGATGCTGAAGAAAAAACTAGTACCAGCCGACAGGCTAAATATATAGTGAACTCAAACTGAACCAGATCTTGTCCGCAGCACTAATATCTATGCAATGATTTAAAACATCATATTAGATATATAACTTTTTGATCCATTCTTATCTAAACATAGCAAAAAATGAACCACACGACTTTGTCCGCAAGATAATCAGTAGATATTGTAACTTTCAAAAAACACTAAAGAGTTAAAACATTGTATTCGATGAAAGTTCCCAAGCGGCTTCAGTTTTTTCAAAAACTTTCAACAAAGATCTTTAAAATAATATCAAAAATAGCGGAGCCACCAAGATTTGAGCCCAACAATTTTCACCTAATTTCGTCCAGTTTACCTTGAACATTGAAAAAATATATACTAAAACACAACAACAAACAGAAATCACTGTATCTAAAGGTTAAGACGACGTAAAAATTCGTTTAAAACTCTTTCAGTTTATAGCGAACAGACAAACAGACGGACATGAAACGAATGTTTATCAATACAGTTGATAAAATTAACCGAACTCGATATTAGAGAAAGCAACTACAAATATGGAAATAAAAACTTTGAATTCTATCTATTGTTCGGTTTACCTAACACTGATGTCTTATTTATAAACGTAGAAACCATGTTTTGAATGGCTGCTTAAACTCTATTTCCTCAAAAAACATTTAGAAAGAAACCAATAGTAACGCTGCAACGTGTCTCCTGCAGTCGGTAACGTTATTGCACGTCCGCTGGTCGCTGTATAAATATCGTGAAAACAATCAAAACCAGACTTAATCCGTTATGATTCAGTTTCCATTATAACTATAGTTAAATTTTCTGTATTTCGTGGTTCGTCCTCTCAATATGAATTGGCCATGAATAGCCATATTTCCGGTCTAGACTAATATACCTACTATTGTGTGATATGTCAATATTTACATACTTTGGTTATATTTATATAAGGGAAATATGTATGCGTGACCAAAAAAAACTCGCTAGTTCGTTCGGTACGTTCAAGCTAAACAATCACCAGCGAGAGCCACTGGGGGCATACAAATCAACGCTGGGAACGCGCGGCGTGCGCTGGGTGCGTAATGTGCTGAGTTCAACGCTTCTGATTATTCTTGAATGGGTACTATGGGCGCATCGTGCATTGCAATGTGTAAGCCCTTAATAATTTCTGAACCAGCTACAATAACTACACCAAGAACAAAGGCATCCATTAATAGCAGTTCGGCATTTTTACCCGACTGCGTCACAAGGAGGGTTATGTTTTTCGAGCGTATGTATGTATGTATGTATGTATGTAAGTATGTATGTATGTATGTATGTATGTATGTAAGTATGTATGTAAGTATGTATGTATGTATATATATATGTATGTCCATATCTTCGGCACGCGGTACAGCCTAAACGGCTGAACGGATTTTGACATATGAGGTGTGAGGTGTCGTTGAATTTGTCAAAATTGTGGTAGTGACATAGGCTATATAAATTTTCAAAATGGCGGCTGTAAATGGGGGAAAAAAGGGGGGATGTGTGTATTTTTTTCTCTTATCTTAGCAATATGGGTACCAATTGAAAGGTCGTAAAAAGACCATTCCAGAAATATAATTATCATATCATGTTTATATTACTTTTTTAACAAAAAATGGCAAAAAGTGTACTAAGTGTACCGTCTCATTTCTATACCATAAACTAAAACTAAAAAGTCTCAAATAAAATTATTATTATAAAAACAAAAAAGCCGACTGCTTAGTTTTGGTAGATCTTTCTTTCCCCGCAGGTTAAAGCATTTTGTCCCTGCTTGCATCACCATAAAGTATTTAGAATTTTATACAGATATAGTGATCCTTGTTTTTCTCTTTTCAGTTCATAACTTCTAAGCAGTCGGGTTTTTTGTTTTTATAATAATAATTTTATTGCTTCGATGGTTTTATTTAGCTGCAGATCACTGTAGTTCCTATCGTCGGTACCCGTGTGTAAACGAAATTAGATTTTATAGTATTAATATATGACAATAATTTCGATAGAAATGTTAAAGAGTATAGCCGAGCCATCAAAACGAAAGAAACATTTTGAAAACTGACAGCGTTTTTGCTTACGAGAGATAAGCACAGAGATAATACTCGTCCGCTTTCATATAACGGTCCTTTGTATACGATTATTCTATTGATGCCGGCCGCACTTTAGGAAAGTTGGTGGTGTTGTGTTACCATAGAATAGACAACGTTTGAGGTAGGTAGCTCTGAGTAAGTGTTACGCCTTGATTCTAAAATAAAAATTAATATCTCGCTGCCAACATATTGTTTTAAGTAAAAAGTGAACTAAGTAATGTCTCCTGGGTAGATGTTTTCCATCAGCTTAGATTAATAATTCTAATTTTCATGGAAAACCAACGAATCCTAACGACATAAAAGTCCATGACGTAACGTTCACTTCGAAACTGTAGTCTGTATGTCGATTCTTGAAAAAAACGGCAGTTTTGAAGCCGATGTACAACGGTTGAAAAGTGGATGTAACAGAAATCGCATAGATTAAAGACTACTAGATGGAGTCATAACGCGGCTGCAGGTTCAAGAGCGTGACAGACTTATTTCATTCGGCCTTTATTAGAAAGTGACACAAGATTATTTTTTGTCCCTTTCAGCGAGTTCGTTTTTATTGCTTGTCAAGAGTGGAGTTTGTGACAAGCAAGGGACATATCTGAGCAATTATTAGCTTTTTATTAAATTTGCTGATAAATAATATAACTTTGCGGTTACGATATTAATTTAAACGTTATCGTGCTATGGTGGACACGCTATGGGCTCTATCTAGTAGTCTTTAATCTATGAGAAATCGGTATTCTCGAATGACATTTTGCCATATTGAACTGACAGTCGAACTGAAGGTGACATGATCGACGAGATGTAAGCGAGATGTTTGTACGATGTATTTATTTCAAGAATCGACACACTGAAGTATCAAAACATGACGTTAACTCTACAATTTTCACTCCGCCAATGAAAATAATTTTACCGCTTGCTTTAATTTCTCAAAATACAACAAAATAATTAAGTTATTCACTATTCATAATGAGTACCTGTTTCGAGTAAATATTCCTGAATTAATGTTTCTGTGGTAGTAACTCACCCTTTCATGCCTGAGCAGGTAGCCGATGATGACATCTTTCTTCTTCTCTTTCTCCTCCGCATGGCAGATGCCAACGTTCAGCCCCATGACAATGGTGCGCAGGAGGCCGCCCTCGAACGCGTCCCACAGGTATTTGGGTGTGTAGCACATGATTGCCTGTTGAAGAACTTCGTATTAGAATCAAAGTAACCTTTTTATATTTAACTAGCAGTTGCCCGCGACTTTGTTCGCGTATAAACCTCTTATGTACCGTAAAGACAGACATTCATATAAAGTGTGCTCATACCCCGCTCCCCCTCTCAATTTGGTTTTTTTTATAATTTCCCCTCAAGCAATATCCCCCGCCCCGTATACTAACTAAAGACTAGTATAGTAGACAGTCGAAACCGTAGACCGAATCGTTTATTAAACTTAAGACGAACATACTTGCGTCAAATTCTATGACTACTTAGTGATTATTTACGATCTTAATAAACTTCGTTATAAACTAATTTAATATTCTATAACCCGTGATGATACTTGTGTAATTTTCATTAAATTGTCTAAAACATTGTATAATCAATTTGCTAAGCAACACTTTATCAATGTTTGCTTAGGCTTTTTTCTTTACAATTCTTCACAGAAGTTTTTACCAGCATTCTTCAACGGTTGACAGACAATCAACGTGTACAACCATGTTTCCGATACAAACTACTCGTGCTGTGATGAAGAACATTCTTCCGACGACCATTTCCTGTAATTTAACCTTCAAGGCAGGAGTAACTCCTAGACAAACTCGCCCTAACACACAAGTCATTATTTTTTCCATCACATGTGATTATTGTCAAGCGAAGTGGATTATAATGATGTAACAGCAGTCAACGACATTAATAATTCTAGCAAAGAATAAAAAAGAAAGACTATCTACATTTATATTTATTAACCGACGAAAAAAAACGGAGGAGGTTCTCAATTCGACAAGTATATATTTTTTTTTATGTATGACCACGCATAACTTTTTACAGTGTTTCGATTTTGATAATTCTTTTTTTATTGGAAAGGGCATACATCCAAGTTGGTCCCATTGTCATCATGTTTTGGTTTTTGTCTCGGTATCGGTAGCTTTTTGGCTACTAGTGCCATATGATATACTATGACAATATAGTACGAGTACGTTACGTGGAGATAAATCACAAAAGTAATAAATAATATTTTTTAACAAAAAATAGAACCGACTCAAAACGCACTAAAAAGTAAATAAAAAAATTTTAACAAAAAATAAAAACGCCTTTAAAACGCACTAAAAAGTAAAAAATAACTACGTCATTTACTTACTTTAATTTACTTAACCACATCTATGAAGTCGGTGCCATCCAAGTTTAGGTAAAGACTTTTAAGTAGAAAGCACGGGTGGCACCGACTTTATAGATGTGATTAAGTAAATTAAAGTAAGTAAATGACGTAGTTATTTTTTACTTTTTAGTGCGTTTTGAAGGCGTTTTTATTTTTTGGTGAATTTTTTTTATTTCATACTTTTTAGTGCTTTATCAACAACGAACATACTAATAAATCTACTCGAACTAAACCATAAGTACCAATATTCACTAGCTACTTATAACATTTCGACGTCCCTGCAAAAGTGCATATAAAGTTTGAAGAGTTTCCTCGAGTTTTCGTAGATCTCATCATTGGATCATGACATAGTAAACGTTAAACTAACTGGAAACTATAACCTTTCAAACTTCTCATTGACACATAAATTAATCGAGCCCAATCACAAAGTAGCTACTGTAAACCGTTAAATAGCTCCCTCAACTGTCCTTCGTCTTCATCACCAGACCCTCAATGAGAGTCACAGCTCATCTAAATGTAAAGTTCTCATTGAAACAAATTAATCGAGCCCAAACACAAGGTAGCTACTGTAAACCGTTACGGAGCTCCCTTAACTGTACGTCGTCTTCATCACCAGACCCTCAATGACAGTCACAGCCCATCTAAATGTAAAGTTCTCATTGAAACAAATTAATCGAGCCCAAACACAAGGTAGCTACTGTAAACCGTTATGGAGCTCCCTTAACTGTACGTCGTCTTCATCACCAGACCCTCAATGACAGTCACAGCCCATCTAAATGTAAAGTTCTCATTGGGCAAATTAATCGAACCCAAACACAAGGTAGCTACTGTAAAACGTTACGGAGTTCTCTTATATATAGATCGGCTCCATCATCAGATCGACTCCAGACCTTCATCAAATTGTAGTGCTTTTAAATACTTACCGGAAAAATTAACAAATGTACTTGTTGTCCCTACAATTTTTGAAAGTTCTCCTCGTTTTCTCCAGGATCCCATCATCAGATCCTGGTTTCCTTGTCATGGTACCACCACCGGACTATCTTCTTTCCAACAAAAAAAGAATTATCAAAATCGGTTCATAAACGACGAAGTTATGCGCGAACACACATAAAATATATATTTATATATATATATATATACGGTCGAATTGATAAACTCCTTTTTTTTGAAGTCGTTTAAAAATAAATGTGTCATTTAGTTGCTTTAATTTACTTAAGTATATCTAGGAGTCGGTGCCAGCCAAGGTTTCTACTTTAAGGCCTTTAAGGTTTCTACTATAAGCCTAGGACGCAGAAGTAGGGTCACTGGGTCACATCCACTGCGCCACTCTAAAATAGAAAAAATGTCCAAAATTCTAGCTGTAATAATAACACCATGTAGATACATGAGTTTAAGGATAGCTAAAAAGGCTAAATATAATCAATTATGAATAAAATGATATACTGTATTTAATATTATCTAAGTATGAATAAGTCCTAGGTTCGATCCCTGGGTCGGGTCATGGAATAATTCTGAGCTTTTTCATTCTTCTATGATATGTTCAGTACATTCCAAGCCCGGAGGCTGGAAGTTGGCGGTGTTACACCCCCGTGCCTCGGAGAGCACGTTAAGCCGTCGGTCCCGGTCACTATCATCAACATCTGATAGTGATCGTTAATAAATGAAACATTATCACCCTAAGCCCGCCAACCCGCGTGGTGGGTGTACGCTCCATATCCCCTCTCCTATAAGGAGGGAGGCCTGGCCCTGTAGTGGGCCGCTAATAGGCTGATAATGATGATGATGATGAAGTATGAATATGGTACCGACAAAGACGTATCGCCAAGCGATTTAGCGTTCCGGTAGGATGTCGTGTAGAAACCGAAAGGGGTGTGGATTTCATCCTACTCCTAACAAGTTAGCCCGCTTCCATCTTAGATTGCATCATCACTTAACATCAGGTGTGATAGCGGTTAAGGGCTAACTTGTAGTCGATAAAAAAAAATGGTATTAAAGCGAATACTAGAATTATTTCAACACATTTGAGAGCAATATAGTCGCAAGGTTAATCAGCATCCTATGTACCTAATGACTCATTGACACTATATGTGACTCAATAATTTCAATGTTAGTTTTGGAAAGAGACACGAAATATAAGGATGTCTAGTGTCTAGAACAGTGATTCTCAACCACTGTGCCGCGGCACTTTTGTGTGCCGCCAAATTTCCAAAGTGTGCCGCCAAACTTTGCAAATATATAATAATGTTAATATTATTAAATTATATCATTTAAAAAGAAAAATATTATTAACATGAATATATATTTAAATCCACAAAAAAATAAATTATTTTATTATTTGCTTTCCAAATTTGTGATTCACTTTGCGTCGCATTTTTCAGGAACGCATTAGCGACGCAAAGCGGGGTCTTGGTGTATTTAAAATTTTTGTCATAAACTATTTATGCAGTGTGTTGTAGTAAGTAAATAATTTTCATCTTTTTCTTTGTGTGCCGCCAAATTTTGAAATCGTTAAATATGTGCCGCAACAAAAAATATGTTGAGAATCTCTGGTCTAGAATGATAAGCATGTAACTTGAATATGTATGAGTTACAACTAGATAGATCATTTAATATTGCAAGTCATTACAACAGGTTTATACATATAACATTTATATATACGTAAAACTAAGAGATTTCTTATTTCTTAAACTAAATTACCTACTTACTTATACTTTTAATCTCTCATTTATTTTTATTTACATATTTTTTTTTTTAATTTTTAACAATGTTATAGGTATATAATACAAACATATCACTATATCAGGTCTATTGGCCACAATATGCCTGTCACTTACTGATACTGATATACATCACTCATTTATTTATTTACAATTATTTTAAAAATTTTTAACAATGCTTCTAAAATTATAAAAAAATAAAACACTATTAAAAATTTATAAAAAAATTATTCCGCCTGCTGCGGGGCCCGGGGGTCCAAGCAACGGTTTCTAACCTCCTCACAATGCGCGCCGTTTCAAGAATTACTGCCTTCTGTATCCGACCTTGACCAACAATTAAGCGAAAGCTTTTTAAGATGTTCGTCAAAGCTTTTCGCTATAAGACCGTTGACTGAAACGACTATAGGAACAATCATTGTTGAATCAACATTCCACATGGCGGTAATCTCATGAGCAAGGTCCAAGTATTTTGATACTTTTTCCTTTTCAGCTTTCACCAGATTATCGTCATGTGGAACAGTAATATCAACAATCATTGCACGGCGCGTTAATCGATCAATTATCACTATATCAGGTCTATTGGCTACAATATACCTATCAGTGATAATTGTTTGCGTAGAGCAACGCACTGCTATTTTCAAGAACTGACGCTGGGTCGTACCTATAGTCTCGTACCTCAAAATCGACAAGGCCATACTGAAGAGCAAGTTGTTGGTGGATTAAATTTTTTGTCATAACTGTCTGTGCAAGTATTCGCCATTAGCAAGATGAAAACCCGGAAACTATATGTCTTATTCCCCTGTGATGACACGCTCGAATTTTGACATCGTTAAATATGTGTCCGCATAACCTCATAATTGCAAAAAAAACCCTCGGTTGCCCCAAAGAGGTCACCGAATTGCAACCAAGATATTGATGTTATTGACTAAGCATGTAACTTGAACTATCTCCATAGCCACACAACTAAATACATTAAACATTTAGGATGTGCAAGCCACTGCAACACATTTATGCATACAACATTTATATATACGTAAAACTAAGAGATTTCTTATTTCTTAAACTAAATTACCTGCTTACTGATACTTTTAATCTGTAATTTATTTTTATTTACATATTTTTTTTTAAATTTTTAACAATGTTATAGGTATATAATACAAACATATAGGTATATAAAAAACACTATTAAAAATTTATAAAAAAAATCTTCTCCTCCATTTGCGGGGCCTTTGCGGGCTTCTGACATTCCACGGTATTTGGTCAGGGCTCCAAAGTGATGGAACCTACTCTCGAATGTACGACGTTTCAAGGACTACTCCCTCGCTTGATATTCCGACCCTTGTCCAACAATTATGCGAAAGCTTATTAAGGTGTTCGTCGAAGCTTTTGCAAAAAGACCATTGACTGAAATGACTATCGCCCGAACGATAATAGTTGACTCAACATTCCACATGATGGTAATCTCGTGAGCAAGGTCCAAGTATTGTGATACTTTTCCTTTTCGGCTTTCACTAGGTTATCGTCATGAGGAACTGAATATAAACAATTATTGCAACAAGCAGCGTAATTTTTTCTGATTTGCCGAATCGACTATCAATATATCAGGTCCATTGGCTACAATATACCTGTCACTTACTGATACTGATTATTATTAAAATTAATTTTTAAACCTAAATAAAAATAATTGATTGTTATTAAAATTAATTAATAAACCTGTACTGTACAATACTGTGTACAATACTGTCAGTAAAAACTCAATCTATATATTGGTAGTCTATTGGTGACTCTATTTTTACTAATTCTACTAATAAGAGCTAGTAGCTCGCTTAGATATTGCTCTTATCAAAACAATCATGATTTACAATAAATTAGTATAGTTCCGATTGCCTTTAATTATGTGTCATGAAAATATTAATTAAGGCAAAGCAGGCTCAAACTCCATATAAGAAATATGTTTTAATATGCGAATTCGCTTTCTATATCTAGAAAACGATATATGTAAAAAGTATGGATGTGTCCTAATCTATAGTATAATATTAGGACACATCCATATTATGTTCAATAGTATTTTTATGTATAAATCATATTTGAATATTTATCGTTTATCTTAGCACCCATAGCACAAGCAACTATTGGGATAGATGACCATATGTGTAATATCATCTAGGTTATTGAAGTGAAACTTCTTTATCGGGGTTGGAAAAAAATTTAGTGTAACATTTTTTCGTTACGCGTCACATTTTTCCGTTACGCGCCATCTTTGACTTATGGAAGTGACGTGATAAATATATATATATATATATGTTATATTGAAGTGATCAGCAAAATCAATGGGTTTATTTTAATTCTAATTCCAGTGAATTTCTAAAAAAAGTAAGTAATTACATCACTTTTTCTAATACTTAGGTGTAAGTATGGTATTTATTTTTCCACGTTATTTAAAATTAACCTCAGTTTTTGATTGTATTTTTCAATACACTAACACGTGGGTGTAATTATGGTATAAATTTTTTCTAATACTTGAATGTTGATAAGTTAGTTAGTTTCACTTCTTACAACAACTCATACAACAACTCGATGCGGCAATGTTTCAATGTTCGTAATCGCTCTGCCAGTATTGCCATCAATCACAGGTATAAACAAAAGTGCAATCAGTATAGAAAACGTTAAATAAAGCACAATCTAACTAAAGTACCTTGCATCACGACCACTGCATCTTTTAAGGTTAACAATTGGTAGGTAACGGTGCTAGTGACACTAAACAGTCGGCCGTTGACTTCGACGAATTCATGTCTGTGGAACTTGACCTACTATGACAACGTGGTAAATCATTTGAGGTGGTAACTTACCGTTCTCGATGTCGTTAATCGATTAACTAATTATGGCGTAACTTTTGCTAATTACTTGAATGTAGCTCTACCTATTAGATAAGTATATAATATATCTGATTTAAAATACTGCTCTTAAAAATATCAAAATGTAAATATAACCAACTTCATAGATATGCTTAAGTAAATTAAAGCAACTAAATGACACAGTTATTTTCTACTTTTTAGTGAGTTTTGAGTTGGTCGGTCTATTTTTTGTTAAAAAATTTTATTTCCTTCTTTTTAGTGATTTATCACCACGTAACGTACTCGTACTATACTGTCAGTATATTATACGGCACTTGTAGCCAAAAAGTTACCGATACTTAAAGTTAAACCGAAATCGCTGCAAGTGTGCCTATAAAATTTGAAGAGTTCCTTAAATTTTCCCAGGATATCATCAACATGATGATAATCGGACCACCTTGGAAGTGTGCCCTTTCCAATAAACGAGAATCATCAAAATGTTATACATAATATATATTACGTAATATACATATATATATTATGTATATTATATATCGAATGTCGAATTGAGAACCTCCTCCGTTTTTTTTTCGTCGGTTAAACATCTACTATGAAATAGAAACTAAAAAGTTAAAAATTGTTGCGGTTCTATTGAAATCTTATATAAAAAAAAAATATAAAAGAAAACTAAGTTCCATGGAGACGAAGAAGTTCCGCTGACCTGCAAGTAAATTAGCTACAAATTGTGGGTACTTGAAAACTAACCTGAAAAAACAGCACAAAGCACACCCACTGGTAGTACGTGTAATACTTCTTTTCCTGCGAACTGTCATACTCGTTTATGACACCAGGATGTGCTACCTCCTTGCCCATCTGCAAAAAAAGAAAATCAGATTAGGTCGCTTTTACTTGCGTATATTGAAAGAGACGATTAATACTTCTCTTGAAAAAGATGAAGGAAAAAAGTGCAGATACCCATTAACTGTACTAACATTAACTGTATGTACTATGCATGTATCCGCTCTCCTATGAGGGAGGCCTGGCCCTGTATTGGGCCGTTAATAGGCTGATAATGATGATGGTGATAATGATGATGGTACTCTGTACTCCTGTGCACGTTCAAGGGCTTTCGTGTTAGGATCTTGTGATCCAAAAAGAGAACTTGCTTTTGCGGGCATCACAGGCTGATTTGAAGTTATATGGCGTTCCTGTGACACTGTCACTAGGATATGAGGAACACCAGTTTTTAGTCGGCATGACCCTATTCGTTAGGATCACCCCACGATATAAAAAAGTTTAGTTTCAAATATCTGGGTGAACGAGCTGTATCCTTTTTTTGAGCGAGCTTAAAGCTTCGATCCTTTTTTTTATAAAATCCAATTTCGTATTACATAAGATGACGAAATTATACCAATTTACCTATAATATCTAATTGTTTTAAAGGTATTTGACCTCTAAAGACAAAATAATGTAAAGGAAAGACAATGTGGAGGTAATTGCTGTTGATATTAGTTAATTATAACCTCGAAACTGTACAAGATCCGTTACATAATATTATGTTAATGTAAATAATAAAAAATTAAAAACCAGTCGCAGTGATAATAATTTCATATATAAAATTTGCGTGCCATATTGAAACTAAGACATTAAGCAAATTAAAAGTTAAAACGTACGGTAGTAGAGCAATAGGTCAGTTAACACCGTTATGCTGTGATTCTAGTGGGAATCAGCCATAAAACAACCTAGTGACGTCATCGCGAATGAATGAATCATGTTGAACCTTTAATTTAATTATTTATAGGTGTTTATTAATTATTATACCATCTGTTACCGATATAACTTGTTGTTTAAAATAGCAATATAGTAAACTGTGGCTACGCCCAGCGGTTTTACCTGGGAGGAGTATCGAAAAATCCGTTCTAAGCGTCTATATCGCGAAATGATTATCTATGCTAAAGTTCAAGTGAACTGAGAATATATTTTTAAAGATATCGCGATAATTCAATCAATTTATATTGTAATATTTATATTATAGCTTAGGTATATATATATAGTAGATTAAAATATCTGGGATTAATTTTCATTATTTTAAAATCTATCATTTATTTATTTACATTTCTTTTTAAATTTTCAACAATGCTTATTAAAACACTATTAAAAATTTATAAAAAAAATCCATTCCGCCTGCTGCGGGGCTCCGGAGGTTCAAGTAACCGGTGGTCAGGGCTCCAAAGTGAGGAACCATTATTATTATTAAAGTATCTAACTAAAAAGAATAACTTTTTTTTAATATTAAGTACTGTATTTCTTTTAAATAGGCTACTGTGATATCATAAATATAATGACCTTAATTACGAAAAATACTTATAATAATTAAATAAAGAACTAAGCAATTTCAGTCGTAATTCATTTTTATCATCGCTAAGGTCACGTTATCACGTACTTTAGAGTACGTACGTTAGAATTCGATAAGTTTGACCCAAAGGTCAGACAACACAAATAACAACGTCCTCCGTCGTATGAAATATACAGAAGGCTTTGTATGAATTCACTTGTGCTTTCAACGCAATTACACTCATCAAAGAAGTATGATTGATAAATTGTATGAGACATTTTTCAATTAGGGTCTTTGAGATGCCTTGTATAGACCTAAATATAAATGCGAGCACCGTCGATGCGGAATGCCCTTTTGGTGTCCATATTTTCTGCTACGTACGTTTATGCACATTTTTTGACAATTTACGTGGTAAAGTATATGCTGTAGATTTATAATATTGCGGTCCTGGGTTCAGGCAGAACAGATTAAGATTTTCTGTTAACACTCTGCCGATAAAGACGTACCTACAGCAAAGCCATTTATCGTTTTGATATGATGTCGTGTATATAGAAACCAAAAGGGGTATAGATTTTATCCTACTCCTATTTTTCCCAAATATGCCTGATGTTACATAACACCACGCATTTCCAAATTCCTAACGACGGTAGCCATTAATCTCAATTTAACATTAACATTTAGGGCGGTGTGCATAGACTTTACTTTAAACGTCGGTTAAATGAACGGCCGATAAACAAGGAGCGTATATTTACTATTCATCACATGCATTGTAACTTCGGTTTGTTAACCGGGCGTTTGAACGAACAGTGAATGAACGATTTGTAAAAAATATTACTTAACCAAATGTAAATGTTTACTTTTGAATAGGACGGACGCATATATCAAAGAATTCTCAATTTGGCATCGTAACAAATTTTGTAGACACAATTTGCTGTTTATGTCACTTTCTAGTGCATGCTAAATTGTTTTTAATTAATTTAACGGCCTTGAATCGAGTCCTTTATGGCTGCATGTTTATTTTTAAAAGAAGATAGGTATTTACATTATTATTTACGTTGTTATTCTGTGGATGGATTTTGTGGTAAATCAAAAAGTAAAGTAATAGGTATACTAAAATTTAAAGTTATATTGTTTATTGCACTGTTAGTTTTATTTTAAAACTAATACTACTTCAAAAAAGCGTACTTCCAATTTTACTAGAAAAATAAAATAAATTTCTTGATTGAATTAATACAAAAATATAAAAATATCATAGAAAAAAAGCAGATAGACTGAACCACAAATGCTAGGAAATCACTATGAAATCACAATACAAATGAAATATAGATTAGATAACCTAGAAATGTATCTGTCAAACTCTGTAACCGAGGGATAGCCGGGGAATGCGAGCTCGGTTAAGATAAACGCCCGGTTTACGTCCTTAACCAGCGTGCGGGTTGTCGTGAGCAGTAAATTTATAGTAACCGACGGTTTGCTTATGATAAACATTGGTTATGATAACCGAAGTCTTGGTGCACATAGGCCTTCGGTGCGAGTTTTCAACCGACTGCAGACAGCGGACAAAGATATTTTATCCAAGCCAGTAATGTCGCGCCCACGTCGCCTGATGCGGATTTCTAAACGAACGAAACTTTACGAACTTGTGCTCTTATTGAACCTAAGCCTCTCATCATAACACTGATAAACACAACTATCACTCATTGAATAACTTTTATTCAATGATACAAAAATAAGTTATACGATATATTGTCAAACGAGTACAGTGGCTTTTATTATTTTACATATAAAAGCAACGGTTACCATCCGGCTGATAACAAGATGCGATCGCAAAATATCCAACGGACATAAACACTTAGTCTTCAATTGACAGAACCTAGTACCCTAGTAGAACAGATCGACCGACAATTATGCAGCTAAATTGATTGATTTGACCTATGTATGTCATCGAGCCAATATTTCATATATGTATGAGTTATTTTTATTTAACAAGGCAGCTCTAAAAACCAACAATACTGCAAGGTCTAAGATTAATATCCTAAAAAGGGGGTCTGCCTTTGTAGTAAGTCGTTATTGGCTGGTATGATAACAGCAAGGTAAAGTTATAGAACGAAAGTGAAATACTTGTGAACACCTGGGCCAGGTGGAAGCAGATGCTTGTTCCTTCAACTCATAGTACAAAAAGCCCAGCAGTATGAATTGGTATTATTGGTTGGTTTAGAAGCAAGAAAGGAAAGCTAAGAAAGAATGAACGAAAGTTGATTTGTGAAATACGAGGACATCACATATAAAACTCAGTAATTTAATTCCAAATTCATATTCGTATATTTTTCGCTCGCTCAGCATTATGAGTACGACCCATTGAGAATTTATTGAAGCCCGTGAAGTTAAATTTGGACAGTATACTGACATAAACACCTATATAACCTTAAGAAGAACATAGATCTCTATAGTTCCCTAAGTGATTCTGGCGAAGACAGAATAAGATAGTATACTGAGTGAGTACTGACGTATATCTATACTAATATTATAAAGCTGAAGAGTTTGTTTGTTTGTTTGAACGCCCTAATCTCAGGAACTACTGGTTCGAATTGAAAAATTCTTTTTGTGTTGAATAATGATAATGATGATGAGACCATTTATCGAGCAAGGCTTAAGGCTATATAACATCACGCTGCAACTGTTAGAAGCAAAGAAATAATGGAAAATGTAAAAAAAAGTGGAAAATTATTTATCCTTGAGGGCTTTCGTTGCGTGCGCTGCGAAAACGGTTCAAGATACCAAAAATATATGTATGAAAGAATTATTCCTCTTGAAATGATCTAAAAAAATGCCCACGACAGTATTTGTCTATCTTTTAAGATAAACCTCACTAGAACCGTTTTTATGGTAATCAAATTTAGTCGAAATTAATGCATTTGTTAAGAGTTATAAATATATGTATATTGTTAATGTTAATGTACTGTAATATCGTGCAACGTTTAACAAAAATGTAGATCTTTAGTACACGGGACAGGACGGAAGATATTGGTTGACGGGAAACTATAAAAAAATTAAATTAAGAGGGGTAGCGGGGAAAGAGCACACTTTATATGAAAGTCTTTCATTAAAATTAAAAGGGTACCTAAGAGGTTTTCACGCGGACGAAGTCGCGGGCGACTGCTAGTTTTGGATACAGAACGTTCCCAAGAATAAAGACCTATCTATAGTTTTCTAAGTAATTTAGTCGAATCAAATTAATAAAATATTACACATTCATAAAACAGAATGGCATAATAATGTATTACAACTAAGAATGCATCGCAAATTACATGACTTATGACCTAGTGCCAATAAAATGTATGCAAATTCTACACCTGCAGAGTTAACGTGTATAGTTTAGTTGTGTTTGGAAATCATAATGACACATCTCACAAGTGCTGGGGCGGTAATTGACTGAGATTCCAATCACAATCAAGCGCTAATAGAGCTCATTGGCGATCTAAATGACGTCAACAGCTTTAATGGCCACCAAGTCATCATGTCATGCTGTCCCATATATTTGGTATTTCTATTTTATTACAATAGCTGACCGGTTAGTGTTAAGTGGCGACCTCCGTGGCGCAGTGGTATGCGCGGTGGATTTATAAGACGGAGGTCCTGGGTTCGATTCCCGGTGGGGCAGATTGAGATTTTTCTTCATTTGTCTTGGTCTGGCTGGTGGGAGGCTTTCGCCGTGGCTAGTTACCACCCTACCGACAAAGACGTATCGCCAAGCGATTTAGCGTTCCGGTACGATGTCGTGTAGAAACCGAAAGGAGTGTAAATTTTCGTTCCACTCCTAACAAGGTAGCCCGCTTCCATCTTAGACTGTATCATCACTTAACATCAAGTGTGATAGCAGTCAAGGGCCAACTTGTAGTCGATAAAAAAAAAGTGTCGCGTCGTGTATTATTTTATGACGGTAACTATAATCGTCATTTTGACAGCCTCTGTGGCGCAGCGGTATTCCTGATGGATTTATAAGAAGGAGGTCCTGGATTTAATTCCCGACTGGGTTTATTGAGATTTAAATAGTTGGTCCAGGTCTAGATGGTGGGTCTCGGAAGCGGCTTTTCGTTCCAGTGGTCCAATTTTCACGCGACGAGTAGGAACACCGTGGGGTTGTAGTCGGTAAGAGTCCGACATAACCTTCTCGCCTCCCCGTAGCGAGAGGGTATCCATGAGGATTTCCCCACGAAAGAAAAAAAAAAGGTCCGGCAAAGACGTACCGTGTCGTGTAGAAACAGAAATGGGTATGGATTTCATCATGACCTTAGAATACATCGTCGATCAAGAGCTAACATGTAATAAATAATAAAAGAAATGTTGACCTTGTTTTTCGTCCTAAATTCCTCAATGCCTGAAGACGAAGGTCTTTGAACAGTGCGTGTTGCCAGTGATGACATACGGATTCGAGACTTGGTCGCTAACTGCGGACTTCATCTTTATCTTTCGTCAATTCATAATCTACTCCCTTCATCCACTAACGATCTCTTTTTAGCCTGTTCTCTCTATTAAAGTCGTTCCACTCTTTCATTTCATCCTTACATTCTTGATATTTTATTGTTGTTTATTAATTTATAAATTAGTGTTCTCATATTAGAACAAAGATGTTATATATGCTCTGAACATATCTGAGTCATATATCAGAAAACTTTAAAAACAATTGAGTTTATTTTTTCAACATTAATCCAAGAGACACAACTGCATTTTACAATATTGATGCAGCGAAATTTTGCTAAAATAGCCAAGCTCTGGCACTGAGCCAAACACTGAAATTGAAACGGATGGGATGGCAGTAAACACCCATTGTGAACTTATGTTATTGCAGAAGGATACCATAGTTTAAAAACTAAAAACCATGGCCATGTCTTAAGTAGAAATTTTTTAGCTAATTTATTTTGGATAACACGATCAAATACTATGATCTCTGTTAAACTATAAGAAACTGGCTGGTTACTGGTGGTTGGCTTTCGCCGTGGCTAGTTACCACCCTACCGACAAAGACGTATCGCCAAGCGATTTAGCGTTCCGGTACGATGTCGTGTAGAAACCGAAAGGGGTGTGGATTTTCGTCCCACTCCTAACAAGTTAGCCCGCTTCCATCTTAGATTGCATCATCACTTAATATAAGGTGTGATAGCAGTCGAGGGCTAACTTGTAGTCGATAAAACAAAAAAAAATTCACATACGAGTAGGTACATTACATGAAACTTACAAACTACCTATTGACAGAAAATATGTCAATATTACAGGAACACCTAAGTAAAGCCACGAGTATTGTTATTACTAAAATTAAAAAAAAATTAACAAAAAATAGAACCGACTCAAAACGCACTAAAAAGTAAAAATAACTGTGTCATTTAGTTGCTTTAATTTACTTTTATATGAAAGTCTGTTTTTTTAAATTAAAAGGGTACCTAAGAGGTTTTCACGCGGACGAAGTCGCGGGCGACTGCTATATAGCTATAATGACGTAGGCGAGCGCTAAGAAACGTTTTTTGTAATGCTTACCTACTTAAGGGGTCAAACGGAAGTTCAAGTCTACACCAAGTTTCACGCGGACGAAGTCACGGGCGTCCGCTAGTTAATTAGATAATGTGGTGTCTAAATCTCTAAGTAGAGTTGTTACGAAGAATGAAGAAGTTTTTGGTATTGACCAAGTCAGCCCACAGTCGTCTCAGTTATGCAAGGCCCTCCTACATCTCGCTATCAATATAACTTGTTACAAGATTGAAAGGTATTACGTAAATAAGTACTGCTTTGCGCTTTCCGTACCAACATTTTTTTTATCGACTACAAGTTGGCCCTTGACTGCTATCACACCTGATGTTAAGTGATGATGCAGTCTAAGATGGACGCGGGCTAACTTGTTAGGAGTGGGACGAAAATCCACACCTCTTTCGGTTTCTACACGACATCGTACCGGAACGCTAAATTGCTTGGCGATACGTCTTTGTCGGTAGGGTGGTAACTAGCCACGGCGAAAGCCTCCCACCAGCCAGACCAAGACAAATTAAGAAAAATCTCAATCTGCCCCGCCGGGAATCGAACCCAGAACCTCCGTCTTATAAATCCACTGTGCATACCACTGCGCCACGGAGGTCGTCAAACATAACTTAAATAGCTTGTTATAGTACCTACTGCCATTGGAGAAGAGCACATCTTAGCTCTTTCGTCTCATATTGTTCAGACCCCAGCAATAGGACACTTAGCCAATCTGCTACAAGGAAATCCTGACACGAGATTGATTATACGAAGAACTCGTTATAAAATATAGTTTTTTGGCTTAAAAACTACTTGACGCAAATTCTCGAGACTAGCATGCATGACCTCACGTAGGCAGAACAAACACCAAAATGTTTGATATCTCTTTAGCAAGTTATTTAGACCGCGCCTACATCTGCTCAAAGTAACGTAACGTATTACGGTATTCATTTAACAAGTCCTAAACATAAAATAAACGTTATTTGTTCTACTTCGAAAACCACGTGAGGTGAAGTTGGCTTAGTTTATCATCAATTGTTTTTTTTCTTGAATTTCTAATTTACTAACTCAAGAAACTAAGGTACTCTATCTTTATTATGCTTTTGTTTAAATCTTGTTTACGCAATAAAGACTATCTATCAACCTATTCACAAAGAATTTTTACTAATTTATGAATTTAAAGTATTTACTCTTGCAATTTTTGTACTTTTCTAAAAGATGCTAATCGAGTCTTATCTTTTCACCTCATTTATATTGTAATTTAAAGTATCCTATTGTATACAAAAAGTTTTCTATTGTTAGAGCACACTACGCAAGCTACACATACAGATTTATGTAAATGTTTGGAAACCATGAATTTCAGTCCCAACCTTACTTACACTCGTAATAACAAACAAGAAATATTGAATTGTAAAAGCAATATTTCTGAACAATAACAATAGGATAAGAAACATTTATAATTCAAGAAACCATTTGCTGGTAATAATCTTGTTAATAAACGTCTAGCAAAATTACAAGAAACACAGTCCATTTAATCATCCTGTTTGAATCATGAAAATGCATCAAACTCACCTCTCTAGCAAAGGCATCCGGCATTGTGAACGTAGATGTGATCCAACAGAAGGTGTTGACAACGTTCGCTGGCAGTCCACCGCCAACAATACACTGTATCGGCTGGCCGACATACTGTGTCGCGGTAATAATCACCGAGCATGTGAGCAGTAACACCGTTGTGAATATATTGTGCAGTCTGAACACGGCATTATCTGTCTTTATCGGCTGGTACTTGAAGTAAACGCTCAAGCCTCCGAGTAACTTGAACATCTTTGTTTTTTTTTCTACTATAACATTATTCGAGGAATGTGCGTATACTACTAAAAATCAGTCTTGTTCAATTGATTCGATATCGCGGAATGTATTGTTAGCGATATTCTAGTTTATTGTCGTCGGCATCTGGAACAATGGAAAGACGTCAGTTAGTTTTGTTAAATAAACCGACAAAGACGTATCGCCAAGCGATTTAGCGTTCCGATACGATGTCGTGTAGAAACCGAAAGGGGTGTGGATTTTCGTCCCACTCCTAACATGTTAGCCCGCTTCCATCTGAGACTGCATCGTCACCTAACATCAGATGTGATAGCAGTCAAGGGCCAACTTGAAGTCGATAAAAAAATAAGCAATGAAAGGGTGAGTCTTCTGGTATATGAGTCGAAAAAAAAATTGGAATGGAAAGCTCTGAGTGCCAATTAGAAAAATACTTTTGCAAAAAACAGACCAAAGAGCTTTAGATTGTTTCATTATTCTAAAAAGTTAACTATGTATTATATTAAAAAACTAAATTATTTATTTTCTATTGTAAAAAATGTTTATAAGTGATATTTAAAAATCCTAGATATATATATATATATATAAAAGATCACTACACTAAAATAACAAATAATTTAAATAACAAAATAAACTATTAATAAATCTAAATTAATTGTGTTAGATAGTAGATGGTCTAAAGTGAATGTTGAAAAATAGTACAATCTTTCATTAAATAACATCACAAAAAGAACAAGATGTTAAATATAATAAAATGTGTATTTTATTATATTTAATAAAACACACATTCACTCTACATAGCCAACAAAATGAAATATGACTATTGAAAACAGCTCACTCATATCTAATGATAGATGTAGAAATAGAGAGCTTTTATGTCATACTGAATAAATATGAGATATGAATGATGGTTTGTCGTAAATCGATAAACATTCATTTGATATTTGCATTCCAAATGATAACGAAGTAATAGCCTATTTTATAACAGATAAGACTGCATAAATAATCCATGAGGAAGGCAGAGGAGCTATGTCCACCTGTGGGCGGATACAGAATGATGATGAAATAATCCATGCAATTAACAAAGAACACAAGATCATAATCCAAGAATAATCAAGCACTTCAAGTAAATAGTACAATTGCTAATTTAATGGTGTAACTTAAATGGGATTCACAAATCGCAACTCATTGTATTAATCAGCTCATGACCCAAAATGAAAACAAGCTCTCCTGTTACTGTGAAACGTGTTTGGAATATCCATTCAAATAAGCGTTATAAGGATAAATAACCGAAAAAAACAAAAGCTTGAAAACAATATGAAATAATGACAATGAACAGCTAAAATTAAGGAATCGCTACATACAAAACAAACTTTCCACCGCGTCATTTTGTCTGTTTGATGGGTTAAAAAATATTGAATCGTGATTCAGTTGGTGGAAACCCTCTTAAGACCTTTATTTACCTCATGAGGTATAGTATAATAAGGAATCTTTCTAACCAAATTTGCGTTATTTACTCTAAGTAATACGGAACGTCAATGTCAGTATGTGATTGACTATTTTGACAATGACATACATACTGTCAAAAGAGACAAGCCAAGATAGCGGGAACTGCGTCATTATGATCTCGAGTCATTTTGGATGTTTTGAAAAGGGTCCGGACAAAAATTAGTAAAACTTGTGAGATTTATGGTTTTTACCAATTCTGAGTTCACTAAATGTATATATTATTCGTCGTTTTTGGAAGTAGTCGCAGAAATTGAGCATGATAATATTGGCACATATGCTCTGCTTTCGGTAGCTAGAGCTAGAGAGGTAGGAGAGCTAGCCTATACTTATAATATTATCAATAACAAATTAACTCCTATCTTGTTGTTATTTAATCACGCCTACACTACTCAACCGCTTTAAATCAAATTTGGTACAGAGATAGTGTAGAGCCTGAAAAGGACTTTCTGTCGAACTATCACAAAACATATTTTTCGCGGAGAAACGTTTATAACATTGGAGTCAATAAGAGTGGTACATAAACAAAGTGTCTGCAATCTGAACAAATAGATACGTTAAAAAATTGACAGTTGCTCGTGCTTGTAAACTAATCCTACTTACATAGATTTTGAATTGAATTGAATTGTAGTGGCATTTGCGTGGGCGTAACAATCAACAAGCAGACAAATTATAACAATTTAATTATAATTGTCATTCAATACAAGAAATTTGCATTGCCTATTTGCAAAAAAAAGGCCTTGCGCTACCATTTCCCATGAGAAATATAAATGATTATCCTGCGTTCAGATTAAAATGCCAATAATCATGTTTAGTATTAGCATAATATCATCAAATAGCACGTCAATGATTGATGGTATCTATCATCAATTTGTCATCCACTCTTCTTTCATTCTTTTATTCGTTTGACTGATGTTCGGTAGAAACATTTTGTTTTGAGGCTGTAACTACTGAAACAATTTTGATGTTTTTGTTTGTTAACAAAACAATATAACGCGAGGACTTACTCTATTGCCAATATTTATAGAATAAAAAACCACGATGGCCTGACATTCGTCATAGTTCATAGTTAAAGTTAAAACTTAACCTAAAAGCCTTTCTTCCTACCGTACGCAACTATGGAGTTTGACCATGGCGGCTTTGAAAACTAACAAAGACACACGAATTGAAAAGAAGACACTGAGTATTTTTTTATATTTTTTCAAGATGGTCGTCTCAGACTCAGTACTATATGAACTTACAGAAGCATAGCATGTACTGAGTCGCCAGACAGCTTCGTGAATAATTCCATCTACAAGTATTTTGCTGGAAAATACATGAATAATATTTTTAAAAACAATTTTTTCACCGAAAACTAAGAAAAATTATCAAAAGTGAATTCAATCTTATTCAAGTAGATTGTTAAGGTAGAACGCTACAAACTAAACTAAGTACATGACAAACTTAGCAACACGTGTTGAATGTAAAAATGTGAACTTTTTCTAGTGTTCATGACTTCAACACCGGCTCTATATTTGCTTAAAACCAATGCCACAATCTCAAAATGACACCATTTCAATGCTCGCCTGAGACGATGTCGCAAGATTGACACCAATTTAAGTTCACCTTAGACCCGATCTCATCAGTACTAAACTGACCAATTGTGATTCCAATATCGTATTCCACGATAAAATATGACTGTATTATATGCCTAACATTTATATGTGTTATAGTAGGTATTTGAATCATATTTAATTGTAAATGTATGTAATAATTGATGTTTAGAGTATTTTAGAGATCTAGAAGTACTTCGCGTCAAAGGTCGTTAGGCGTTAGCGCCTGCTGACTACTTTGCTATCGCCAAACGACAAACAGATCTACGATTGTTGGTGCCTCATTAGTCTAGTGGTTAGCCTTTGTGGCTTCGATCACGAGGTCCTCGATTCGATTCCTGGGATGGGTCATGGAATAAACCTGAGCTTTTTCGTACTTCTGTGAAATGTTCAGTACATTTCTAGCCCGGAGTTTGGAAGTTGGTGGTGTTACACCCCCGTGCCTCGGAGAGCACGTTAAGCCGTCGGTCCCGGTCACTATCTTCAACATCTAATGGTGATCGTTAATAACCACCCTAAGCCCGCCAACCCGCATTGGAGCAGCATGGTGGGTGTACACTCCATATCCTCTCTCCTATGAGGAGGGAGGCGTGGCCCTGTAGTGGGCCGTTAATAGGCTGATAATGATTATGAATGATGATTTTTGGTGCGTACGATTACATGAAATTTTAAACCAATGCCAAAAGTTAACTGGTGCAGGGAATTGCATTGTACGAAATACTTAAATGGGCTAACCGCGTAACCCGTACAAACGTAACTTGGTACAAAAAATATTATTACTTATAGTAAGATTGGCTCAACATTATTCTTCTAACTTAGAGACCTGAAAGTTTCGAAATTCTCGAGAAGAGGTGGAGACATAATTTTGACATTCTTAGGCCTGTGTGCACCAAGATATCGGTTATCATAACCAACGGTTAAAATAAGCTAACTATAAATTTACTGCTCACGACAACCCGTACGCCGGTTAAGGACGTAAACCGGGCGGTTATCTTAACCGAGCTTATGTCCTTAACCGGCGTACGGGTCGTCGTGTCGTGAGCAGTAAATTTATAGTAAAGTTATGTTAACCGTTGGTTATGATAACCGAAATCTTGGTGCACGCAGGCCTTACAATCAAGTTTAGTAATAAGTTCTAAGTAGCGACAAAGAAATATACCAAATAACTGATGTCTATATTAGCACCAGATCGTGATCGGTCAATTTACATGTACCGATTTCATGTTAGCGTAGCCTTACTTTAAAAGGAGCTACAATTTGTATATTACTTAACACAATTTATACATGGATAATAATTTGAAATCATAACTAGGACACAAAATCAGTAGCTTACTGTATATACTTATAATGTATATAAACCTTACATAAATAAATACGAAGCATCAACCTATATAGACCATTGCATTTAATTTTTGAAACCAAATAAAATCGCAGTAGGATGAAACCCATTGGAAAAGGAGAATATCATAAAAATGAAAGAAAAAATAAATTATGGGCGATCTGAGGTCGGGAACAGGTATAGGGCGAGGGTTTAGGGGTAAAAAAACGGTCTTTCTCGATTTCCGGCAAAACTAAAAGTCCTACGGAAAAGAGTTGAGTTGAGTGGCAGATGTAGGTATTAAAAAGATCTAAAACTTTTGTTTCTACACTTTTTTCACATAACCTCAAAATTTATGTAAAAAATTCAAAAACCAAGTTTTTTGTTTTTTATTTTTATACCTTGCTCTACAACAGGTCAAGATAATTTCTATTACAAACCAGAATCTAAATTCTATCATAATTATCTATTACGATTTTTTCGTATAAGTAGTTGCAAAATGTAATAACTTAGAAACTTTTTGTAAACATAACAACTATAATATAGTTCAACGTCGGCTTATCGTCCGAGTAATTTGCAAATAAATTGAGTGAAATCAAACCTGCAAGCGAGAAATATCGATCTTGATAAGAATTTCATGGTTAAATAACAATCAGGTTTATTCGTTTAGATTAACTTAAATAGGAGAATTTATCTTAATTGTGGTTTGTGTTGCAGTATTTTTAAATATTGTCGTTTTAAGATTTTAATTAGTTTAAATTGCCTGGTTTTGATGTTATAATATACTTAAGGACTTTATAATCTTTAATTAATTGACGGGCGAGTGGCGCAGTGGGTAGTGACCCTGCTTCTGCGTCCTAGGCTGTGGGTTCGAATCCCACATCTGGAATGATGTGTGTGATGAGCATGAATGTTTTCCACTGTCTGGGTGTTTATCGACGTCATCGGGACCGTGACCGAGCGGTAAGGCGCTCTAAGTGCCCGGATTGCCAGAAAGACGCGGGTTTGAATCCCGTCGGTTCCGCAATTATTTTTTTAAGCGATCTCTCCCAATGACGTCGGCGCCGAAATTGTGCTTTTTATATTATGTTTTTGATATCCAAGAGGGTGTTAGGTTTTTTCGTTACGGAATTTCTGAATTCGGTCTCCACGCTCAAGGGCCGCGATAGAAGCTATGCAATAGCTTAAAATATTCATCAGTTATCATAGCACCCATAACACAAGCTACTTATGAGTACGCTTATTTTGGGGCTATATAGCGATGTGTGTTGTCCTATAATATTTATTTATTTATTTTAATTTGGTTAGAGATAAATATTTTCAATAGCCAAAATTGTTTGCACTAAAACTTTGATTACTTCTAATAAAATTTTAAGTTTTTATTTCCTTACTAACGTTAACAGTTCGTGTTTGCTACAACCCAATTAAAGTTAGCAAAGTTTTGCATCACACTCAATTGAAGTATGGAACTTGAAGGATCAAATACTTAAGTTACTTGAGTACGAAGACAAACACTCGTGGAATGGTTGTTAGCGGCGTTCCGGTGCTTCAGCGTATCATTGCAGTTGTGCAAACAACTTGCTCAATAGTCGATTGTTTGTAACCACTGCCTTATCTTTGAGTGTAGCCAGGGATCGCGCACTCCGCATGTTTGTGTCAAATTGCGTTTAATAGACAATATCCCTATGAGAGCACTCGATTTGAAGTGTATCTCGACAATCGATAATACGTTATCTTAAGTATAACAAAGCTTAGTTATAATACATTTTTAACCGACGAAAAAAAGGAGGAGGTTCTCAATTCGACACGTATATTTTTTTTATGTATGACCACGCATAACTTTTCACAGAGTTCAAAGGGCACACTTCCAAGGTGGTCCCATTGTCATTATGTTAGGATCTGATGATGATATCCTGGGAAAATTGAAGGAACTCTTCAAATGTTATAGGCACACTTGCAGTTATTTCGGTTTTTGATGTAAGTATCGGTAGCTTTTTGGCTATAAGTGCCGTATAACATACTATGAGAGTATAGTAAGAGTATGTTACGTGGCGTGAAGTGATTTATCACTAAAAAGTAAAAAATGAAAATTTTTAACAAAAAAATAAAACGGATTGGAAAAGCACTAAAAAGTAAAAAATAACTGTGTCATTTAGTTTAGTTTAATTTACTTAAGCACATCTAGGAGTCGGTTCCAGCCAAGGTTTCTACTTTAAGGACATTACCTGCTTTTCTACGTTAAATAAATGTTACTTAAACTTGCTGGCACCGACTTCACAGACATGCTAAATCGCTTGGCGGTACATCTTTGTCGGTATGGTGGTAACTAGCCACGGCGAAAGCCTTCCACCAGCCAGACTAAGACAAATTAAGAAAAATCTCAATCTGCCCCGCCGGGAATCGAACCTAGGACCTCCGTCTTATAAATTCACCGCGCATACCACTGCGCTACGGAAGTCGTCTGTTTCTTAATTTTTTTTCATAATCTCTTATATCTATATCTTCCATAGTTCGAGGTAAGACCCCAATTTCTAATCACACGGTAGTGGTATCTCATCTTTGTTGACAAGAGCTAATCCACCCTTTCAGTCTCCAAGACACGCAAAGCTAACATTCAAAGTTCACAAAGTATTAACTTGAATTAACTTTCGCCTTTCTTGGTTATCTTTCAACTCTATATACACTATTTTCATTCCACCACTAATTTAAGTTAGTTAAAGCGCACCTAAAGCTAGTCTCTTTATTAAATCATGAACTGTCATGTAAAAAATCACGGTAAGGAAATTTTTAAATCTAAGATATCGAATTTAGATAGTCACAAATAATTATAGGGCGCTTTTCTGTAGAGCAAGTGCGAGTTTTTCACCGAGCGACTGCGTAAAAACGTACTCATCGTAACGTCAAATTATATAGAAAAAAGGCGTTTACTCTCACTATAACTAGATGGCGCTACACCAATTCCATATAAAAATTTGCGTTTACTGTTTTCGATATCGACGCGGTAAAATCTTACACTAGGCACATAATATCTAGACCACCAGATTACCAAAATAAAGGAAATAGAAAATGACACAAAAATCAGCGACTGTTAGGAATTAATGTCAGGGATCGTGTTTATAAAAAAATTTTAACAAAAAATAGAACTGACTCAAAACGCACTAAATATTATACGGTAATTATACGGCACTAGTAGCCAAAGAACTACCAATACCGAGACAAAGACCGAATTTAAAATTTGAAGAGTTCCTTCAATTTCCCCAGGATATCATCATCAGATACTAACATGTTGACAATGGGACCACCTTGGAATGCCCTTTCTAATAAAAAAAAGAATTATCAAAATCGGACAACTTAGTAAAAAGTTATGCGTGGTCATACATAAAAAAAAATTTAAAAAATATACGTGTCGAACTGAGAACCTCCTCCGTTTTGTTTTCGTCGGTTAAAAATAGACGCGATTAAGTTTTACGTTTTAAAAAGCCTACTTATGTGTGCAACATAAAAACCAGAGGTAATGTTGTTAGCGTACGAAATAACAAAAACCATTAAGATCATAAACATACATAATACATTAGATACTTTACACAAGTGTCGTCATTCCACATAAAGAGACGAATTTGTGCAAAAAGAACAAAGACAAAATTACACTGATGAGAAACTTAATGACACCAGTTTCAAAAACAAAGATGACACTCCAAACAGAATGTCTAGAAATTATTAACAAATAATGTCACAACACCCATAAACATCATTATAAATAAATATTATAGGACAATTACACACATCGCTATATAGCCCCAAAGTAAGCGTACTCGTAAGTAGCTTGCGTTATGTGCTATGATAACTGATGAATATTTTTATATATATATTACACATAATTACTTATAATATATAGATAAACATCCATGCTCATCACGCAAACATTTTTCAGATGTGATGAATCGAACCCACAGCCTAGGACGCAGAAGCAGGGTCACTGCCCTTTGCGCCACTCGGCCGTCAAATGATGAAATGACAAATACTATGATAGAATATTTTATTTTTTTCATGATCATCATCTGCATTATCAGCCTATTAACGGCCCACTACAGGGCCAGGCCTCCCTCCTTATAGGAGAGGGGATATGGAGCGTACACCCACCACGCTGCTCCGATGCGGTTTGGCGGGCTTAGGGTGATAATGATTAATTTATTAACATTAATTAACTATCAGATGTTGGTAATAGTGACCGAGACCGATATTTTTGATCATAACGTAGTAATTATACGTTTCTTTACATAAGTAAACACAATTGTACATTTGTATGATTGTGTTACACGAATTTTTAATATTCAATCTGAATGAAAACAAACTTTAAAAAATAACCTTAAAAATTTAAGTTCGAACAATTACTCAAACTAGTCAGTCCTATAATCTCAAAGAAACTAACTTAATTGTGATTTGTGTAACTAATTATTTAAGTACATACCTACATACATTACAATTTTTAACAAAAAATAGAACCGACTCGAAACGCACTTAAAAATTAAAAAACACCTGTATCGATTAGTTGCTTTAATTTACTTAAGCATATCTATGAAGTCGGTGCCAGCAAGTTTAAGGAACATTTATTTAACGTAGTAAAGCAGTTTGAGGGTTATAGGTAACGTCCTTATAGTAGAAATCTTGGCTGGCACCGACTCCTATATATACAGTTATTTTTTTACTTTTTAGTGCGTTTTGAGTCGCTATTTTTTGTTAAAAAAATTTATTTCTTACTTTTTAGTGATTTATCGCTATGTAACGTCACGTACTATACTGTCATAGTATATTATACGGCACTTGTAGCCAAAAAGCTACCGATATTTACACAAAAACCGAAATCGCTGCCAGTGTGCCTATAAAATTTGAAGAGTTCCTTCAATTTTCCCAGGATACCACCCGTCATCTTGGAAGTGTGCCCTATTTAATTGTTAAAATTTATGCGTGGTCATACAAAAGAAATATGTATATGTACATATCGAATTGAGAACCTCCTCGGTTTTTTTCGTCGGTTAAAAAACACGCTCGAGGAAAGCTGTGATCTTATTCAAGAAATTCTCGGAAGTCGGTTAAAAATATCTTTAATACCGTTACAATGTTACAGTAGAGAATGAGCACAAGATGTAAAGACAAGTGACAAACTGATCATAGATCACTTGGTTGAAAATACGAACGTTTAACATATAGACAGGCGAAATAATAAAGTGTTGAAATGGATAGAACAACAGCTTACCGACACATGTATCGACTGTACTGACGACTGAAACGTGTCATCCGTGCAGAATAACTGGATATTATGTGGGTTAAGTAAGAGGTTATGTTTATTAAATTTTTCTATGATGCTTGGCAACACTTACTAGGTACAATCAACACTACGGTTACTACTATATGTTCTTTGAATCCATTTGCTTTTTTTTCTAAGTATATTTGTAGTAGCTCTACTATCGATTCGGAAGGCAATCAACTTTGATTTTTAATAATCACTTCCAAAATTATTTTATTTATCATTCAAACATTTTCAATCGTTTACAGATTATGTATGTCCTTGTGTGATGATTAAGGCAAATCCGATTAACTCTCCAAGCGTATATGTTATAAAGTAATTCAATTGTGTGGAATCCTTGAGTTTGAAAATGTCAAAATTAAGAAATGTTTAAGCTTGTGCCTGATAAAAATCCACCTAAAACCCTATACTATTTTATAAGCATATGTCAATTAATGACACATAATTCTTAGCATGCGTGCTTTTCTTGTATACAGTTGATGCTCTTTAGCCTTGTCGTTTTCAGCTTGTTCTGTCAATATCTTATTTTTGAACTATCTGATAATAATAATAATAATCAGCCGATTTCTTCACCTGTCGCCCTGACCTCCGGCCGTTTGGTCTCCCTGCCGGGGTGAATCCTCCGCCCGGAGCATATATGTATTTATGTAGCGTATATTTAAGTTTATTTATTTTAAGTATCTAAGTACATTATAATAGTTTTGGCGTTTTATATGTATTTATTGAGTACATTTAATGTATAATAATAATAATCTGATAAAAGTATAAATTAATTATTTGTGTGAGATGATATCAAACCAACGAGTATAACTTTTTACAGTAGTCCACTGTAAAAATTTAAACAATATCTTTATATAGATTAGGTGTTTATTGCTTCACCATTAGTACGAGATTCTGGGTGTTTCAGCTTCACTATCCACTTTGGTACTAGCGGTCAGCTAATCTCAATCTTACAGTTAAAATGCCGCGAAGAATAGACAAAAAGCACCAAATTTCGTTACGCTAAAAGTATCCCAAGCTACAGTTGTTTCCAGTTAACAGATTTGGATAAAGAAATTTACATTTCGTTACACCAAAAAATTTCATGTTTTTGTTGGTGTAGAAAAATGACATTTATCCGTCTACCGTTACCAATAGATATCGGTCATAAAACACTTTCAAAAAGCAACACTTCAATGGTTTTAAGAAACCGACAATTCGAGAAAGTCGATCCATAACTTTGCTTTTAAGAAAGTAATACATATTTTTAAGTAAGTATTTCTGTATTTAAGGAACTCTAAAAAGAAAGAAAGAAAGAAGAAAGAAAGAAAGAAAAATTGTTTATTTCAGAGAAATTGTGTCACACAAAACAAAAATATTGGAAACAATTTTGTGACACTTGATGCCTCCTGGGTTAGTCAAGACTAAAAGATCAAGAGGCATCAAGCACCACTCCTGTCTTGTGTGGCACAACCCAGAAAAAGGTACCAGCTCAGCATGCTGCATGCCAAAACAAAATAAAGCACACAGCGCTGATTTTCAGCCGGCAAAAAGCATAAATACTAATGTAATATTACGAAGTATTTCGTCAGTAAAAGTAATTAATCTTAATTTCCATAATCAGAGAAAACTACCTTGATAAGAACAATAGAATAACAAAGGAAAAACAAACATTAAACAAACTAATGACGTTAAGGTCATTGACATAATAAACATTGTAAGGGATAAAAATAAACTTAACTTGTATTTACTAATGAATAACTACATCAAAAAGGACATAATCCATTTCCTGTGATTATTAATTAATGTGATTATATTACGTACGATCTACTATAGATCAGCTGTTTTCCTCAACAAAAAGATAACAAATGACCGTTTCCTCATTTGTAGTACAATCTGACGCACCCGAGGTCAATAGAACTAAACTAAGTACTGTGTTATAAAAATACTTTTATGACCCGGAAAAAAACGGTAATGATTAAGCTATTGTGTCAATGAATTAATTTCCATTAATAATTAGGTGTGTGTCTGGCATTGGGACGTATTTATTTGACAGTTACTATGAAATTAAAATTGTTCTATTCATAAAACATTACTATTTTGCGAAAAATTTAAATACTGTCTGACTAATTTATATTATACTAGCTTTTGCCTGCGACTTCGTCCGCGTGGAATTAGTTATTATGGCAGCCTAATTTTTCTAAGCTTTGAATGTCATATTTATTAATATCTAATCAATTGCCTAAGAAATAGGTCTTAAGCTTTCAAAATGACGATACTTTCATACAACATTTCATCCCCCCTTTAACCCCTTACAACCCTTTTTTCGCAATTAAAAATAGCCTATGTCCTTTTTCAGGCTCTAGACTTACTGTGTATCAAATTTCATTTAAATCGGTACAGTAGTTGTAGAGTGAAAGCAAGACAGACAGACAGAGTTACTTTCGCATTTATAATATTAGTTAGGATTAACTGTCGTGTTTCAATTAAGATAGTTATTTAGAGGATAAAAAGAGCTTAATACACAGAAACAGGTACCAATATAGCAAAAAAGTAGGCAACCTTCTAACAAAGTTACTCTGAAGCCAATTTCTCGATAAGCAATATATTTAAAGTAATGGATATTTAAAAATTTTATACTTGAAATTTAAATTCAACCAATGCTTTAGAAAACTCAAACAATTGGAGAGAGAAAGTTGTTATAATTTAAGATTTATTTACTACAATATTGCATCTAAATATTAAAGTAACTTATAGTTAAAAGTACAGACAAGTAGGAAAGTATTATTAGTTAAAATATAGCTGTCCTGTAATCGATTTAATGAATCGATGAACTTAACCGAACATTATGACTGATCAAATGAGAAAATTGAAAACTACAATTAGTAACATTTAACTCAAGTTAAGTAAATATTAACAATGTAATTAATATTGTAAAAACAAAAAACCGACTGCTTAGAAGGTATAAACTGAAAAGAGAAAAACAAGGATCACTATATCTATACAAAATTCTAAATAGGTACTTTATGGTGCTGCAGGCGGGGACAAAATACTTTACTACATGGGAAAGAAAGACCTATCGAAACTACTTTTGTCCCCGCCTGCAGCACCATAAAGTATTTAGAATTTTATATAGATATAAAAATCAAATTTTTCTATTTTGTAAGCTCTTTTCTTTGGTGTACAATAAAGAATATGATAAGCCTATCTGCCATAAAAATATTGCTATCTATAAACCTATCTACCATAAAAACCTACCTACCATAAAAAAATCTAAAAAAAATCTCCTACTATTGGTAATAAAGAAACAAATGCACTTGCATACACTGCGTCTCACAGTAACAAATAGTTCGCCCTAGTTTGTTCAATTGCTACGTCACTGACAAAGTGACAATCAACATTTATTTCTACTTTTGCAATTAATTACAAGAAACAAAACGCTTTCATTTGTTCTTGAAATCATAAATCAATTTGCGATTAGACAAAGATCACTTTTAATTGATTTATAAATTTAATTTGAAATTAAATGACATAATTGCAAATTGATTTCGATCGATCGACATAGATTTAGACTTAGTACTTAAACCTTTAAAAAACTAGAAAAATTCCACTTGGAAACTTTCACAGTATTTGGTCGTTTACAGTTATAACAACAAATAAACATTAAAAAGCATAAATTTAAAGAACGAACAACCAAGAGGATTAAACTCGAAACCAAATCAAAACAACTTTGCAATCGTCTTGAAATGTTATTTCATTCGATTCTACATATATTTTTCAGTTTTTATGAAATAAATAAAAAATTTTAGCAAAAAATTGAACTAATTAAAAACGCACTAAAAAGTAAAAAATAACTGTATAATTTAGTTGCTTTAATTTACTTTTTAGTGCGTTTTGAGTCAGTTCTATTTTTTGTTAAAAAATTTTATTTCTTACTTTTTGTGATTTATCGCCACGTAACGCACTCGAACTATACTGTCATAGTATGTTATACGGCACTAGTAGCCAAAAAGCTACCGACACTTACATCAAAAACCGAAATCGCTGTAAGTGTGCCTATAATTGCCTTATAATAATAATATAATTGCCTATAAGTGCCTAATTTGAAAAGTTCCTTCAATTTTCCCAGGATATCATCATCAGATGCTAACATGACGACTATGGGACCATGTTGGAAGTGTGCCCTTTCTAATAAAAAAAAAGAATTATCAAAATCGGACAACTCTGTAAAAGTCTAGATTAATGATAAGGCTTGTGAGCGAAAGCAATGCTTAATTGGTCGCTAGAAGTTCAAAAATTGAATTTACCTGACAACGCAAACCATACATTTGAATACAGTTAGTTTTCAATCCATCTTCGTTGCGTTAAGCTAGCTAGATAACTGCAACGAGTAGTCTTAGTGTGCGTGTGCCCTCTACGACTACAATACGGTACAATGCTCGTGGCCCGCGCGGCCGAGGGCGCCCCAAATTGGCCACTTGTCGTGTCACTCCCAATTGCCATTCACCAATCAGCCACGGGGAACGATAAACCATTTATTTGTGTTGTGGTCGATCACAGTCAGAGTCGACAGTTAAGCTTGGAATGTTACATAAAGATAGTATAAGAAAATTTGTAATGAATTAAAAGCCTCTTATAGAATTCAGGGGTTGTAACGGTACTCAGTAACGATGTCTATGTTAACTAGACAGTGTGAGCTTTGAATCAGAATGATTTATTTGTTTGAAACATTACAGTACGATATACATAGGTCTTGTTATGTTAAAAAGATACAATGTCTCGCCAATAACAGACATGCAAATGTTAAACTACATGAAATAATTAAAACAATAAAAAAACTAATAAAATGATAAAGAGAATATAAGAATTTAAAAAAATATATATCAAATAAAAAATGTCAAGGATCATATTAAAATAATTATTGTCAAAGATAAAAAAATATAAAATATAAAAAAAATATATCCATGTTAGGTCAATGTCAAATCCTGTACCTATTTGCATATTCCTGAATCGTGTAATAAGTTTTATCTATCAAATGCTCCTACAGCTTATGTTTAAATATATTGAAATTCTTGATACTTGCTATATTTGCAGGTAGTTTATTATATAATATGCAAGTCATAATAAAAAAAAGACGTGTGGCACTCGGAGACTGCCGCGGTAAAGCTATTGCACAGAAGTTAAGCAACATCGGGCGCAGTCAGTACTTGGATGGGTGACCGCCTGGTAACACCGCGTGATGTTGGCTTTTAAATTTTATTTTTATTTTTTTTTTAATTTTTAAGTAAGTAGTAATAAGTTGATAAAAAACTTATGCAATTATAATTATATATTTATAAATTTAAATAAAAAAAAAGTAATAAAAAATAAATAAAAAAATAAAACAAACTAAAAAAAATAAAAATTTAAAAAAGCCAACATCTCGCGGTGTTTGCAGGCGGTCACCCATCCAAGTACTGACCGCGCCCGATGTTGCTAAATTGAACGAAAACCAGTGTATTCAACATGGTATCGACGTTGGCAAGCAAAGATGTGAATTAGACAATCTGAAAAAACTAAAAAGGGTGGAGGGTGTTAGGTTTTTTCGTTACGGAATTTATAGATTCGGTCTCCACGCTTAAGGCCTGCGATAGAAGCTATGCAATAGCTTAAAAAAAACACTATTCCCAAAATGTGCTGATCTGCTTACAGGTACAGACAGTTTATCCTTGTCTTTCACTATGTAAAGAATTGTAAAGACGTATATTTTTCCGAGTGATATAGATTCAAGAATATATATGGAAGGGAATGTCAATATTTTAAAATGTCTAAAATATTCTTTGCAACTATCTGTTTGTTTCAAATTAAACATTGACCTTAAACATCTTTTTTGAGCTTTAAACACAGTATCACAGCCTGTCGCATTACCCCAAAAAAATACTACGTATCTTAGTATTGATGCTACGTAGGCATGATATGCTGTTATAAGCATATCTGTGTTTACAGCTTTGGACAGCATATAAAGAGCATAAGAAAACTTGCTTGAACTTGAACTCATCTGATTTGTCTATAATATCGTGTTAAAAAGAGACAAATAGAGATGAGTTGGAAAATTACTGTCAAATTATAAAACATCGTCATAAAATAAAGCTACTAAACCAAGTAATATGTTCAAAAAGCTCATTAGGAAATCGTAAGATTTTTTACGTAAACGCGAGCAATGAAGTTTCGCAAATTAAATCATAATAAATCAAAATGGTAGTCTAAGTGAACATTTTAATAATGGCTCTACACCTAATTGTGATATTTGGTGACATAATGACTTGCTCATTTTTAACAGATTTAAGATAGGGCAGGTTACATATATTAAAACAGTTATACCCGAATACTGAAACATCATTCAATATTTTTATTCATCCTCATCATTATTAGCCTAATAACAGCCCCCCTATCTCCTAGTAGGAGAAAGAATATTTTTTTATTCATTTATTAAACTCTAAATTCGTATGTTTCTATGTATTCGTACTCCAACCATCAAATTTAAGCAATACCTAAGTTCAGGAGAGCTTCGAATGAATGGTCAATTTGAGTCGTTCGCAAATAAACCTCGCTAGGAGGTAAGATGTTCTGAAAAACAATAAATCAAAGTCGTGCGGTTTACCGCAACATGAATAACACTTCACACATACATCCTCAAGATATTATCCTGTTACGTATTTACGAGAAAAATAAGCTCTAACTTAAACAATAACTGTCGTCATTGAATATTATCAAAAATTAGTAATGCAAATGAAAAACTGAAAATTGAAAGGATAACTAATGACTATTTAGTTTCGCACCGACTCCAAACAACATCAAGATATCAATAAGACTGACTGACAACTTTATTTTTGATTTTTACAAATATGCAGTTAACATATTTTTACAAAACAAGATCTGGAAGTTTACATTAACTCGAAACTTTAAAAAAAAGTTCTGCCATCCTTACTATACTATCATTAAGCTCTACTTAATAGATTCTGTCTCCAAAATCAGTAGTGCAATCACTAAGCACATACAGGACTTGTCAAATGTGCTTGTATTGTATTTTTCTGTGTTTTACTCGTATTAGTCAAGCACAGACTAACCGCATGACTCGCTAAAAACGCAAGAACTGGAGTAACACAGAAAATGCAGATGACGTCAGCAAAAAGAAATATTCTATTATCCTCCTACTGCTTTCAACTTTGCTATTTAGTAAGCCCTCGACTGCCTCGTTGGTCTAGTGGTTAGTAGCCTACGTGGCTTCGATCACGAGGTCCTGGGTTCGATTCCTGGGTCGGGTCATGGAATAATTCTGAACTTTTTCATTCTTCTATGAAATGTTCAGTACATTCCAAGCCTGGAGTTTGGCGTTACACCCCCGTGCCTCGGAGAGCACGTTAAGCCGTCGGTCCCGGTCACTATCATCAACATCTGATAGTGATCGCTAATAAATGAAACATTATCACCCTAAGCCCGCCAACCCGCGTGGTGGGTGTACGCTCCATATCCCCTCTCCCATAAGGAGGGAGGCCTGGCCCTGTATTGAGCCGTTAATAGGCTGATAATGATGATGATGAAGTCCTCTAAATCTTTGGTTACAATGTATGGCAAGCTTTTTAAGAAAAATAGTATACTCTTTGAAAAATTTGTTTACACCGTCATTATGAACAGAATATATTATTTATATTGATAAATATGATTATGAAAATTATATTTATAGTTATAATTTTCATAATTTATAACATAATTTATCAAAAGCCTTTTAATCCAGACTAAATAACTCTAGTATTTAGATGGATTTTAAGCGTATTGTGAAAAAATAAACGGTTAAAAGTTATGGAAACATGAAAATCAATGGATACGATTTATGCTGACTAATAATCATGCTCAAATAATACATATATTATTCTATAAGTGTTATCAAATAGTCACAAATATGTTTATAAACACACCGGTGCTCACTATTAGACAATACGTATGGTTATATAAACAACGTCGTTCACATTTTGTTTGTAAACATCTTTGTCAGACCTCGTTTGTGTAGGAAACATGATAATCTCTATGTTTGCTATGGCTTTAAAAAGCAAACGACTGAAAGAGCAGAGAAGAAAGAAAATATGATATGTATAGAATATATTATATTTTCAGAGCCTTGCAACCACGTATACTTCTGGCACCACAAGGAAGCTGGTTTGGTCTAAGTTTGGTTGTCTAAGACTTGTTAACAATGAGTTCTTAAGGATATACTTATTATATAATAATGCAAATAAAATGTTTTAAAATAAATTCCTATAGTCGTTTCAGTCAATGGTCTTATAGCGAAAAGCTTTGACCAACATGTGAAGAAGCTTTCGCTTGGTTGTCGGATACAGAAGGAAATTGTTGTGCGTATTGTGAGGTTCCTAACTGGCAGAACACCGGTTGCTTGGGACCGCGAGCCCCGCAATAGGCGGGTTGTTTTTTTTATAACATTTATAATTTTTATAACTATTGAGGTATTTAAAAAGATGTAAATAAATAAATGCTAAAATATTTTACCTACTAATTTACTTGGTTTAAATGATAGAGGTTAGTTACCAAATGCGACAAAACGTTCGAAATAATTTTAGATATAACTCCAAAGGAGGTAAAAGATCATTTTGAACTTTCAATCAATATTTTATATTAAATAATATCTTCATCATGTCCTAATAACTCAATTCAATTTAATTTTCAATTTAATTTTAATTTCAATTGTAATTCTTAATTAATAATTTTTTAGTATTTAATTTATATTTACTTTTTGTGTAATTTTTTTAGTACCTAGAAGTAAGTTTTTTGTGTAATTTAAGATAAGTTTGTTTTTATGTATTCATTCAAGAAAGTAGAGTAAACTTTCTACTTGACATTAATATTGGATGATTGATATGAGCGCTTATGATTGATATAAATATCAGAAGTTGTAATCTACCTATTATTTAATAACAATGTTAAATATTTATATTGTTAGCGTTCTTTTAAATAAAAAAAAACATAACAAATGCATTTTGCTGCATATGTACCGGCCTTTACTTCTATATATTTAGACATTATTAAATAGACAATGTGTATTATCTAGTAAAATATATTATGTCCTTGTATCGGGGCCTTACATTGATAATGCTAAAGGTAATTAACGTAAACGTCAGGACAAAACGGGTCTCCTCTCGGCCAAGGCGAGCGACAATCGGGTGCAGTTATATCGCGTTTCAACTATAACTCATCGGTTGAGCTTCGCTAAGCTTAGCTTGCAAAATATGCCGCAATATACTACAGTTGACCGAACAAGCAGACAAGATGATAATTTATCCTAACTAATATTATAAATGTAATGAAAGTAACTCTGTCTGTCTGTCTGTCTTGCTTTCACTCTACAACTACTGAACCGATTTAAATGAAATTTGGTACACAGTAAGTCTAGAGCTTGAAAAAGGACATAGGCTAATTTTAATTGCGAAAAAAGGGTTGTAAGGGGTTAAAGGGGGGATGAAATGTTGTATGAGTGCCGTCATTTTGAAAGCTTAAGACCTATTTCTTAGGCAGTTGATTAGATATTAATAAATATGACATTCAAAGCTTAGAAAAATTAGGCTGCCGTAATAACTAATTCCACGCGGACGAAGTCGCGGGCAAAAGCTAGTATTTTCATATTTTAATCATAAAAGAACAAATTATGGAAATATCAATATAGCTTTTAAAACATCATCCAAACCAGAAGTGCATTCCATTTGAGCATTCCATTCTGAGCGCATACCATTAACATCTGAT
This sequence comes from Mycalesis mineus, assembly GCA_034621355.1. Taxonomy (NCBI): domain Eukaryota; kingdom Metazoa; phylum Arthropoda; class Insecta; order Lepidoptera; family Nymphalidae; genus Mycalesis; species Mycalesis mineus. The sequence goes on along the minus strand of CM067884.1, from coordinate 19,193,394 downwards.
CCCCCATATCTAAGTATGGAGGAATAGAAAATGTTTCTATCTATGGTGGCCGTTAGTATTATAAATCAAGTGAGACCGCCCTTGCCCGTGTACCATTAAAGGTGATTAAAGCGAGAGCAGGATGAACCAAATTACACGGTTCGGTCGCGGTACGAACCACAAAAATGCGGTCCGTGACCTAATGGTATGGTACGCACGTGCGTCGCGGCGCATTGATGTTTCATCACGCAATACCAAGGATAATTTGCATTGTTTTTAAGCTATTGTATAGCTTTTATCGCGGACCTTGAGCGTGGAGACCGAATACAGAAATTCCGTAACGAAAAAACCTAACACCCCCTGAGTATCAAAAACATAATATCATAAGCACAATTTCGGCAACGACGTCATCAGGGAACGTGGCTTAGCGGTAAGGCGCTCTAAGTGCCCGGATTTCGCAGCAACACATGGGTTCGAATCCTGTCGGTTCCTAAATTTTTTTTTTTTCAAGCGTGATATTTCAAAAAGTCATTTTTTTTAATGAATGACTTTTTGCAATATCACGCTTAAAAAAATGCGGAACCGACGGGATTCGAACCCGCGTCTCTTTGGCAATCCGGGCACTCAGAGAACCGTACCACTAGGCCACGGTTCCGATGACGTCGGTAGGTAAACATAAGTTGATAAAAAATGCTATGCAATAGCTTTGCCGCGGCAGTCTCCGAGTGCCACAGGTCTTTTTTACTATTGTACTATTACTGGTTTGTGGGGAAAAAAATAAATCCAAAGTAAATTTGGTTGGTACATCTTTTGGTCCAAAATTCCTCAGTGCCTGAAGACGGATCTGAGACTTGGTCGCTAACTGCGGGCTTCATAAGGTTCAGTCGCTCAGCGGACGATGAAAAAAGCAATGCTCGGAGTATCTCTGCGTGATGGAATCAGAAATGAGAAGATGCGCAAAAGAAACAAAATGAAGTGAACTGAAGTGGCAATGGGCGGGGCACGTGGTTCGAACAGCTGATGGACGTTGGGGCCGAAGGTGCTAGAATGGCGACCCCGCATCGGAAAGCGCAGTATTGGTCGACCCCCCACCAGGTGGAATGACGACATCAAACGGGTTACAGGAAGCCGCTAGGCACATGCGGCTCAGGATCGTTGTTTGGAAGTCCCTAAAAATCCCTATGTCCAGCAGTGGGCGTCCACCGCCTGATGATGATGATGAAGTTTGGTATCCGTAAGTGCGTCATAGTATCCATTGCCAATTCATGGTCACCATACCATAGTCCATGAACTGGCAATGGATGCGGTGCATTGTTCGAAGAAAGGATGGTAGTTGGAGTCTCAAGTTGCTGGAATGATAAACTAGGCCAGTGATTCTCAACCACTGTGCCGCGGCACTTTTGTGTGCCGCCAAATTTCAAAAGTGTGCCGCCAAATTTTGCAAATATATAATAATGTTAATATTATTAAATTATAACATTTAAAAAGAAAAATATTTTTAACATGAATATATACTTACATCCACAAAAAAATAAATGATTTTATTATTTGCTTTCCAAATTTGTGATTCACTTTGCGTCGCATTTTTCAGGAACACATTAGCGACGCAAAGTCTTGATGTATTTAAAATTTTTGTCATAAACTATTTATGCAGTGTTTAGTTGTAGTAAGTAAATAATTTTTATCTTTTTCTTTGTGTGCCGCCAAATTTTGAAATCATTAAATATGAGCCGCAACAAAAAAAAGGTTGAGAATCACTGAACTAGGCAGTGGAAAATGTAGGTAGATCCACGTAGGTATGCGTCTGCGTCTACAGTAGACGAGCCAAGCACGAGTGAAGCCTCTTCGCTCGTCGTCGTTCACGGCTTCAAATGTGGACGACGACAATGTGTCCACGAGCGTACTGCGAATGCGATACGAATGTCTTTGTGATCATGATCATGATTAAGAATGTAAAAGATCATTTTGGACTTCCAATCAATATTTTTATTAAATAATATCTTCATCATGTCCTAATAACTCAATTCAATTAAAACAATTCAATTTAATTTTAATTTTAATTTCAATTGTAATTCTTAATTAATAATTTTTAGTATTTAATTTATATTTACGTTTTGTGTAATTTTTTTAGTACCTAGAAGTAAGTTTTTTGTGTAATTTAAGATAAGTTTGTTTTTATGTATTCATTCAAGAAAGTAGAGTTAACTTTCTACTTGACATTTGTATTGTGTGATTGATATGAGCGCTTATGATTGATATAAATATCAGAAGTTGTAAACTACCTATTATTAAATAACAATGTTAAATATTTATATTGTTAGCGTTCTTTTAAATAAATAAATAAAAAAATAAATAAATAAGTGAAACAGCGACAATTAGCGGACCTCAGTCTAAGACCAGTCGATCGTTTGGTGCGTGTTCATTCGGTGCTCTTAAGTCAATTGACACGTCGAATTCGTAATGGACTTGTGCTAGGTTTGTGCTCAGCTTGTATGCGTAGACGCACCTTATGACCGCGGTATTTAGAAGTCCTTGCTTCCTTCCTACATCCAGCGATATGTTTAACTTTATCTGCTCATTTAGTGTGGGATCAACTAACCTGTGCTTTTCTTTGCGGGGTTGCCAAGTCCAAGAAATATTTCCGCCGTAATTAATCGTGATTGCGAAGGGTGAAACTGCAATTAAAGGTACATGAGGCTAGGTTATCATAACTTATGCCTCACGTTAACGATCGTGATCCACGAATGGAAAACTTAAGAGCGATATTTTAGAAAATCGCTATAAACGTAGCATGCTCTGATTTTCGCAGTAATGCCTCAGCAATGACGCAATTTCTACGCAAAATGCACATTATAACTTTATTATTGTCAAACAATGCTTTATGTTTTTATATTTCCTTAAATTAAAAGAAAAAAAGCAAATAAAAACCTGTTTTGAATTGTTAGTTTGTTTAACTCAGAGGTACTGAACAATTTTAAATAATCTGTAGGTATTCAAGTACACTAATATTTAAGAGTTAGGAATGGCTTGATAAATGTAGATAAAATTAATTTCAGAGGTGATAGTCTAGGTATAGACTATAGACGATAGAAAAGGTTCTGGATTCAATTTCGAGTTGGGCGGAATATCACATTTCACCACCATTACAGTTAGAGAGACATTTCTGACACATGAGTGACTATATTGACAGATGGCAAGTTATTTGTCATTAAATAAAACTATAGACAGTTTGATATCTATTAATATTCAATAGACCTATAGGTTGCCTACTTATTCTTAACAACCCATCATCCAAAGTCATCAGAACATGATGAACACCCACTTATAAATATAGTGTTTTAATAGAAATTCTAATTAAAACCTATTCCCACTTCACCTTTGCAACATAGAACTATGTCAATAACTTTAGGTCTTTTACAGATCTCCTGAATCCTCATTTGATCATGTAAATTCTCAGAACATTCTCTCTTTATCTGCATGCGTAGGGACTTAGCAGATAATAAACAGACATATGAGAACCCTAGTTAAGTCACTATGACATCAGTCACTTGTAGGATTCTACAAAGCTGCTATTGACAGGCTGTTGACCTGCTGGAGTTGAGATGTTGATGGTATTGCAATGCCTTGCCTTAGAGAGTATGTTAAACCGAGAGTCCCAGTCAATTATCATTAACATTTTGGTTACTACATCTTCTTCTTCTTCGTCATTTTTTTCATTACTGAAGGTCGTATCCACACTGCAGTGTCTTTGTTACGGTGTTCACCATCTCTTTCCACTCAGTCCGGTTCTCTGCTCTTCTGACGGCTGTTGTAAGGGGGAGGCCCATGAGTGACTTCACTTGGTCTGACCAGCGGCTAGGTGATCAGTCTCGTGGTTATTTCCGCTCCATCTTGCCCACCACTATTCGTTTATCTCGGTTATCAGGGGAGCGGCGGGCAATGTGACCAACCCCAAATTACTACATAGTGATGGTTAAATGATTCAAATATTGTAACTCTAACCTCAGCAACCTTGTTTGTAGCAGGGCGGCAGTTTTAAGTGCTATATACCATCCTGAATAAGGAGCTGATAGACGCACACTAGGCCCATTCTTATTGCTTTAAACTTGGAGAATATAAAAGAAAAATGGTAAACAATTTGATTACACCACATATTTATTTGAATGACAATTAGATATTCCTAAATGCGGAGTGCAATCCACATAAATATAAAACACGACCATTATTGCAGAAAGAATTTGTAAGGCAATATTATGTAGTTCTTACCCTAACCAAAATTATGTGAACACTGCTGATAAATCCTACTTACCAAACAAAATCAAAGCTCTAGCATGTTATTGAACCTTAAACTCAAATGCTGGAAGCTTCAAGTGCAGTTATTAGACACAATTCTGAGATGTACAAGGTTTGATCCATGTCTGCTACACTATTACCATTTACTAGACTATTACTCCTACCAAAAAGTTGCCTCTTAGTTAAAAAAGCAACAGACTTATCAGGATTTTAAAAGATAATAAGGTTAATGTTATTTACTTATTCTTATTTTAGATTCTTAGATCTACTCTATATTTATTGGCTCCATTTACTCTGAAGGACTAGAACCCAGAGTAGTGAAGCAAAAAATATCATCATTTATGAATTATGATTATAAAAAAGTTTAAGGAAGTGTTAATGTAATAAAATTAATTGAATATTTAAACATTTAATTTAAGTACTTAATTAGTTTTTTTCACACAACGCAGTAGCGGAAGTATGCGTTATAAATACAATTCCAAATTATTATTTACCTATGTTAGGAACATTAACAAAAGTTACCGTAATGTTATTCACAATACGCTACGTTTGTTAATAATTTCTTAACAAACTAAAGGTAATATTTTAAAATCTAATATTTCATTAATAACTAGACTTACCAGTCAAATGAGTATTGTTAGATTCGTCTATTTTCTTATCCAGTCAACTTAATTCTTCATTTGTTTTGCCACTCAGTTCGAGCATAAGTCAAATTTCGAAATACAAATTCATACTTTAATTCTTTAGTTCTGAGCACATGATTATTTATTGTCCATAGTTATTTTATTATAGATATCGTTTAACAAAACGTAATACATTATACCACACAGAAATCGTAAGTTTTCGAAAGAAAAATAAAATAAGCCAGACACACGGCCGATCCGCACTCCTAAAAATTTATTTTGTTTTCCAATGTGACAGATTGCATTTACAAATGCCAGTCTTTGTGAGCCTTCACATTTATCTCACAAGCGCGACAGTGATGGCGCTTGTTTCCCCCTAATACGTCATACTATGTTAGAAAAAGATGACACTATTTACCCAAGCTCTGGCTGTTAACAATGGCGCGCTGCCACCATCTTGTTTGCAATGTTGCCATTCTTATAATTTTGTAAAACGTTTCTTTTTACGTACTACTATTATATTTATCATCATTTATTATATACAAAAAAAACATCTTAGTAATACGAAGCTATTACTGAGATGTTTTCTTAATCACAAGTATAAAATATATGTATTCAATTCTAAGCTTATATTTCGCCTTAATTTACATCGTGTTTTCACCCTAGGATCTAGGTATTTCATTTATAAAAAAAACTAGCAGAGGCCCGCGACATCGCCCGCGTGGTAAACTGTGTGTTGCAACCTTCCAAAAACACTAAAAATAAAAAGTTCTTAACCTTTTTTAAGGAAATTTATATTATATGATGCTATTATATGGTACCAAATTAAAGGATATAATTATGCCATCGCGGACTTTTTGTAGTTCTTATAAAGAGAAACAAATGTTTCATACAATGTTATATCTCAAATAGATAAAGCAGCGTTTTCAGTGAAAGCCACCAGACGACTTAAATTTCTCCGAGTTTTCCAAAATTATCTTCATATTTCATCCAATTTACATAAAACCTTCCTCAGAAACAGTAACTAATTTGGTGAAAACCACATGACAATCCGTTCAACAGGCTTTGTGTCTATCGCGAATAGACAGACAGAGGCGGCGGGGTATTTTATAATATTTAAGGATGCACCATGCTTAGACTTAGTGTTCATTTTTACACCACCACACCACAACCCAATCAATTTTAATAAAATATTATGATTCCAGATTACCGCCATGGTTTCGACAGGTGGCGCTGTTGCGCAGAACAACGCTTTGATTAAGTACATTAATTAGGGCATTTTTATTTATTTAAATTTAAATAAAATAAAAAAACAACACAAAATGACGTCCTGAACATAATTATAATAATTACTTAATAAATTTAAAAGCACAAAGAACCTCTGCTTAACTTTTTAATTATGTACTTCTATTTTCGAAAACCGACCGGTAAATGTTTTGTTAATAGTTGTCCTGGTATTGGGACTATAGAATAATGCCTTTTATTCTATTTTTTTTGTAAGTTAAAAGGGCTAGATCCCTTTTAACTTACAAAAAAACTAGAATAAAGGCATTGCAGAGCAGAGCACATACACGAGTAGGCAAGCTGCGAGTTGCAACTTGCAAGTATGGCGGGCGCGGGCGCGTTGTTGTGGGCTGTACATCCTATTCTATGCGCTGTGTCTGTGTGTGCTCGCCACAGAACCAGTCGCGCTACCTGTGCGGCCGAAATTCCAGGTAATGGACTTTGCTTCGGGACGCTAATCAAGGCGTATTTTTTATATTAATATTTTTGTTACTCCTCCGTCATTATCTTTTATCAAGAACGATTTTTTGTGTAATACTTAAAAACTCTGCTTTCAGAAATCTTTTGGATTTCTTTATGCTTTATCTAGTTGACTAACAATCAGATAACTATCCCCCATTATTAAGCAAAACTTTGTAAGAAATGTTAAGAATAAGATGTACAACATCGTTGGTCAACGAGACGGTTTGTTTTCAGTTTATTATTAGGGTTACCATTTATCCGCGTTTCCCAATTTGTCCTAGTCTAAAGGGCATCGGTTTGTTTTTATTAGTTAGGCCATTATTTAATGGGAATTGTCAATTTAATAAAAAAATCTAACTAATTATTAAAACAATTTATTACAAACTGTAATAATATTTTGTTTTTTTAGGTACTATTAAAATCATGAAAAAATTACTAAATTTATATTTTTATACTATTAAATATATTATTTAATTTAAGAAATGAAAATAAATAAAAAGGTTATTTACAACAATTTCAACTGCTTCTTATTACACTGATTATGTTTAAAAAACTTCTTGACGTTTTTGGGTTCTGGACTCTAAAACCGGGGTTTTCATGAGATTTCCTGGTGGTCCTTCCAAATTTTAAAAATGGCAACCTTCCTATAATAGAGTCCCTAAGTTGCTCTTAGAGATATATTTCGTGCTCTGTAAAGTTCAGCCAGCCATGAAGCCCGACATAGCTCCAGTAGCCTACAGGAGTCTAAAAGGTCAATGCTATTAAAACGATAATGGATATAGGATTCTATAATTTTTTAAATTGTTCAGATCTGTTCTAGAAGAAGACTTTGAACGTTGCAAATTACAACTTGCCACGCTTGGAGTCTACTTTTGGCCTAACCGAAAAAGACGATTCACTAATCGATTTAATATTTTGTATGATGCCGCGCAGATACCAGTTAGGAGTATGGTCGGAATTATCTGATATGTAACGTGTAGGTCTCACTTAACAGTAAGTAAGGTTGCAATTAGATCGAGTTGATAAAAGAAGACTACTCAGATGTTATACCTGCAATTTTACCAACAGATGATTACATAATACGTATACATAGTAGCTGGTTGCTGGGTATTTTTTAGGAAATTATACGTTTTCCAGAAATTAAACTTATCTAGACTAAAGCCAAACTCGATTGAGAATGCTTGTCAACAAACAAATTTAAAATGAAGGTAGAAAATGCAACCCGTTTTATGCCTAATAAATTTAGAATAATGTTTTGTTATTTTAAAAAAATCTTATTTAAAAGATATTGAATATATTAATTAGTTTTAAGCTTATTAATCTATTTTATTGTCATGAAATCGTCATTAACTAGTTAATTTTAAAAAATAGGAGTAAAATGACTATTGATTTCTACCTTCATTTTTAATTGATTTAACGCATTCTCCGGTTTGGCTTTAACCTTTTGTATACCTACAAAATTTCAAAAAAATCGTTGAAGTCGTTTTCTTTGAAAAGTAAACACAAAATCATCCATTTTGTAAATAGGTCACGACGTCCCGAAGCATTCGAGCAGGGTCAACAGTCGCTAGTAAACCTGTAGACTGTGGAGGAATGAGTTATCACTGCACGTGGTCTGAGACTTCAAGCCTTTGTGATACTTCACTGCATTGTGGCCTTTTTGGAACTCGGGTACGATTCCCGGTTCGGATATTTTTTTCGAAACTAGGGCTATTAGTGTTAGAGAATGTTCGAGGATAAAGTACGAAGTCTAAGTTATATTCCAGGTGCGGATAATTTGTTTGAGTCTACTTTATGTGATGTAGACCGTTCAGGGATTGAAAGTCGAAGGTTCGATTCCGCGGATAATTTCTTTCTATTTCTACCTAGTGACCAGCAGCACTCCTGTATTTTGATCTGAAGGGTCATGGCTACTTCATTAGTGAAAAGTAAAGTTTAAATTAATAATATGTACGCTAACAACTGACGCCAAATAGCATTGCTGTATACATGTCTATACTAAAGCCAAACTCGATTTAGAATGTTTGTCAACAAACAAATTAAAAATGGAGGTAGAAAATGCAATACGTTTTATGCCTTATAAATTTATAATTATGTTTTGTTATTTTAAAATATCGTATTTAAAAGATATTGAATTCATTAATTAGTTTTAAGCTTACTAATCTATTTTTTTGTCATAAATTCGTCATTAACTAGTTAATTAAAAAAAATAGGTGTAAAATGACTATTGATTTCTACCTTAATTTTTAATTTGTTTGTTGACAAGCATTCTCAATCAAGTTTGACTTTAGTATAGAGGATATTGTTGCCGATGAAATTACAGGCTTGACTTGACCTGACTTCTAACAAGTGATACTATAGATACTATAGATAAATCTGCTCTGAGACTGCTTCGTTGGTCTAGTGGTTAGCCTATCTGGCTTCGATCACGAGGTCCTGGGTTCGAATCCTGGGTCGAATCCTGGGTCGGGTCACGGAATAATTCTAAGTTTTTCATCCTTCTATGAAATTCTCAGTACATTCCAAGCCCGGAGTCGGGAAGTTGGTGGTGTTAAACATCCGTGCCTCGGAGAGCACGTTAAGCCGTCCGTCCTGGTCACTGTCATCAACATCTGGTAGTGATCGTTAATAATGGAGACATTATCACCCTGAGCACGCCATCGCATTAGAGCAGCGTGGTGGGTGTACGCTCCATATCCCCTCTCCTATAAGGAGGGAGGCCTGGCCCTGTAGTGGGCCGTTAATATGCTGATAATGATGATGATGATGATAGATAGATAGATAAGATAAATCAAATAAAAAACTACACAGTTAGAAAAAATGCTTATACTTATTTATTCATAAAAATTATTATTTAAATGTACAATAAATTATTGAATATATTATGAGCAAAGAATATGTTTAAGTAATTGATTCATTTTCTATTGTACGGGAAATGTTATTGCATTCATTCTTTGCATTTTACTAAATCAAAAATTAACGGATACAGCATATTAAACAAATTCTTAAAGTTAAACAAAATCAACACTGCTCAAATAATGCTCAAAATGTGACGAAATAAGAATATTTTAAGCAAAGATTTGAGCAATTATTAAAAAAATAATTACAAAACGTACAATAAATCCCACTGTTAAAGAGATAAACGGTCCATATTTGGTTTTTCCAAATCGCCGAACCGATACAATCGGCCATATTAACACAATTGGTGTTCCATCAACAACACATCGCAAATCGATTTATTATTTCATCAAGTCTATGTAGGCAGACCCACATAAAGTTCCATACGAGTCTATTTATCTGACAAATAAAGTAAATAATTGGCTAAAGACGTTCTAGTAAATTAGGTAAATGCATGTAACCACCCTACCGACAAAGACGTATCGGATGTATTGTGTAATATATTTCACTCCTAACAAGTTTAGACGAATCATCATTAGATATATAAGGATTTATAAACTTAAAAAAATTAGGTAAATGCATGTAAAATACATTTAAACTATATAAGGCTTTATAAATTAAAAAACATCTGATGAAATTAATAGATACACTTATTGACATTCAAGTCTAAAATAGAACATTTTACATTATTAAACAAGATTTTCAAATTGATCCGCTGTTATATTCGATACGAAGATTTTAAATAATAACTTAATTAATAATATAATAAAAAAAATAATATAATAAATTCGTTACAGTTTTGAATCAAATCTAGCATTTTTTCTTGGACTAAAAAGGAGATGTCCCAAAATTGCCCCAGGGTGATTTTATATGAAAAACACCTAGAGATCTAACAAAATAAACGAAATAAAATAGCTTTATAATAATAACGCCCCCAAAATCCTACCTTACGTCCGCGCTGAACATCTGGCCACGTGGGGGTGGAACGTGTACTATAAAAACTTACACGGCTAACAAGGTAGGTAACCCATAATGATGGTGAACAATAAAAATAAACGTATAGGGCCGCTTCCCGGGGGCGATCGCCGGGGCACGTCTGGAGCTGACGCTGGGCGTTCCAGCATGCAAACCGTCAGCGACTCCTCACTGAGCAGGCGGGTGGGAGTGGGGAACCCGAAAGTATTACAGCCGAACAATGGGGCGGGGAGGGGGCGGATGATGCTTTGCGGAATAGTTCGCCCACATGTTCCGTCGCACTAATAAGATTTCAGACGACAATAGAAGAAAGTGGTCAAATGAAGAGTTAGTGGAGTTAATGTTTTGTTTTTTCAAAGCAAAATCGGAAGGACCCGGATACATAGGCAGATTACACCAACTTTTTACACAACGCAACCCCAATAATCCTAAAATACACAAATTTAATGGAAACACCTTGTCTAATCAAGCTCGTAGAATTTTAAAACAAAACATAATATCAAAAGAACTACTAGACCGAGTACAAAAACAAGCGGAAGGCCTTATGCCAATTGACAATATTGAACCGGTTTTGAACCAGGATCAAACTGAAACACAAATCCAATCATACAACATACAATCAAATTCACAAAACACTTGCCAAACAAACGATCAATTAGAAGAAATTGATGAAATGATACAAAACATACAAGTAAACGAAGATCAAGATCCGCTAATTTTAGAATTTCTACAAGTACTAGCTGAAGTTAAGGAGATGCCTATTGAGGAACGCTTGCTTCTGCCTAAAGCTAAAATTAATAAACAATTTATAAAAAACTTAAATACATTAAACGCATACCTACCTAACTTATTAATTGTCAATAACTCTCTACGAGATATAAATAACATAATATACGCAGCTGCTAAAACGTTGATAGTGAACAATAAACAAATCCCATACACACCTAAAACTATAATAAAACCTAAGAATGATCCACCGTGGAAAAGGAGAATTCAAAGCAGAATAGAAAAGCTTAGGAGAGAATTGGGGCAGTTAAATACAAAGGGGAATTAGTACACCAAAAATGATAAGAATCAAAGAAAAAATATACAGTAAATACAAAATTATTAATGAAAACGACCACAATAATCTAGTAGAAACAATAAAACAAAAAATTAAAGCTCTAGCAGGTAGAATAAAGCGATATGTAGATCTAAATACAAAGAAAGAACAAAATAAACTATTTAAAGGAAATGAACACAGATTGTATAATAGCTTAAATAATAGTTCCAGTAAATATATAAAGTACCTATAAGCAAAATATAGAAGAATACTATCATTTTTTAACCCTGTAGAGAAAAGCCAAATGGATTAAAAAATAGAAATTTCATAAAATGAGGTTACAAAAACGAAGTACGAGATATAACAGAGGAACAAGTTAAAAGTGCCATTAAGAAGCTGCTGAACTGGAAATCACCCGGCATAGACAAAATTCAAAATTATTACCTTAAATATTTTACAAGTGCTCACAAATATTTGGCTTCTTTATTCTCTAATATAGTTTCAGGCACGGAACCATTACATGAATGGTTTACCACAGGTCAGGTTATACTTATACCCAAAAACGAAAACACACATGAACCAAAAAACTGGAGACCAATAGCATGCTTGCCAACTATGTATAAAGTACTAACATCTGTTTTAGCAAATATAATGTATGCTCATTGTCAGGAAAATAATATAATGGCGGTGGAACAAAGGGGATGTCGACGTGGAGCTAGGGGTTGTAAGGATCATCTCATGGTTAACAAGTCCATATTAGAAGATGCGCATGAATCCAAAAAAAATCTAAGCATGGCGTGGATAGACTACCAAAAAGCCTTTGATAGCATATCACACGAATGGCTTCTTAAATTACTAGATATTCATAAATGTCCCTCAATAATCAAAAAATTCCTGTTATTAACAATGCCGATTTGGAAGGTGATCATGACAGCCCGTGGCTCCCAGGAATCAATAACAACTGAACCGATTTATGTAAGACGGGGTATATTCCAAGGCGATTCTCTTTCTCCGCTGTTATTTTGTCTAGCCATTAACCCTCTTTCATTTATTCTTAATAAGTATGAAATGAAGGGATATAAACTTAAAGACAGTTTCTGGATAAACCATCTTTTATATATGGACGATTTGAAAATATATGCAAACAATAAAACCAACTTAAAAGTATTATTAGACAGCGTAGAGATTTTCACAAATGACATAGGAATGCAATTCGGTTTAAATAAATGTAATACAATACATCTTTGTTCAGGATATAGAAATAGTACGACAGGAGAAGGACATGTATTACTGAGCGGTGAAACTATTAATCAACTTGCGGTCGGTCAACAATATAAATATTTAGGAATAGAGGAATCAGGAAAAATAAATCACAGTTATATTAGAGAACAATTATCAAAAGAATATTTTAAAAGAATCAAAAAACTTGTAAACACACATTTAAATTCTAGATTTTTAATAAAAGGTATTAATACATACGCTATTCCAGTTTTGTTATATTCATTTGGCATAATCAATTATAAAATCAGTGATTTAAAGAAAATAGATACTAAAACAAGAAAACTACTAGCAATGAAAAAAGCTCATCAACAAAAAGCAGAAGTCGAAAGACTTTACTTACCTGTTGACGAGGGTGGGAGAGGGCTCATCAATATCGAATACATGTATAAATCTCAAATACTTAATTATAAACAATATCTCAATACAAAAAGTGACCACCTCATAGAAGCAATAGTACAACACGATAAAAATAGGGCTAAATATTCAATATTAAAGGAAGCAGGTGAAATAGAATCACAATTACGATTAGCACAAAAAGATGCACACACAAAAAACGAAATTAAACAAGCAATAAACAGGAAACAAAACGAAAATTGGCGGAATAAACAATTGCACGGGCAATTCCCTAAGAAAGTTTTAGACCAGGCAAACATTGATCGTCAGCTCTCGTTTAGGTGGATTAAAAAACAACAGGTGTCCCCCAGCGTAGAATCATCAATATTTGCCATACAAGATCAAGCAATAGTGACCGGGCAGCATCAACGTGACATCCTTAAAAAACCAGTAGACGGCAAGTGTCGATTATGTAAAAGTAAAGACGAAACCACACAACACATAATTTCTGGATGTGAAAAACTGGCGGGGACTTATTATGTGAAACGGCATAATAACCTCGTCCAGTACGTCTACTGGTGTTTAGCTAAAAAACACAAAATTGAAGTTTCTGATCTTTGGTGGAAAGAAACTTTAATGCAACCTCAGGTAAAAGAAAATGAATCCGCGAAAATACTATGGGAAATGCCCGTTCAAACCGATGTCACCGTTACACACAATAGACCAGATTTGATATATATAGATAAAATGAATAATAAAACATTTCTAATAGATATTACAGTACCATCAGATTATAACATAGGAGCAAAAGAAATAGAAAAACTAAGCAAATACCATCTATTGAAAACAGAAGTCAGTCGTTTATGGGATACCAGAACGACTGTAATACCAATAGTAATAGGCGCGATAAAAATACATAGATAAATTAGATACATATATAGATATAAGCATCCTTCAAAAACAAGCTGCCATTCATACCTCAACCATAATTAGTAAAGTTTTAGGAGACACTGTATTTGTTCACAACACACCAATTTCAGGTCAAAACACACAACACTCACAAAACAACCAAAATACATTAGACACACAGAACCCACACCAAGCTTCAGCTACAACAAATACTCTTACACAAAACACACCACAAGCTCACCAAAGAAGAGGAAGAGGAAGGAACAGAGGAAGAAGGAGAAATATGTAGTAGAGGGGAATAAATATTCTTTTTCCTGCGGGTCGTAGGACGGAGTATTTATTGAAACCGATCAAAAGGTCGTGTAAGGAAAACCTTTCCATATAATAAATATAAGGTAAAAGTTGTATTGAGACGCATAAACATTTAATTTTTTCCTGGGGCAAACAATGTATGCGCGGTGGGCCATCTCCTTTGGCCACTAATATCACAATAAAGAAGCTAATATGAAAAAAATAAAGCATTTCTGAAAATAAATTTGGGTAATTAATTAAAAGTCGAAGATAAACAAAGTAGAAATAAACAATAATTATATCAATTGAGCCAAATATGGTACTTAATTAAACTAACTCTAATTTGAAGCAAGATTGCTATCACAGTTTAAGAATATACTATATATTATATACCTTTTCATCTCATTAGCTCAGAAAAGCTTATTTCTATCTCAAAATCGACACGCAAAATTTTCATTTGTATATTTTTATGTAGCATAATTGTTTTCGTGTAAAAAGATGAAAAGGTGTGGCAGCATACATCATTCATTTTATGGCATTCAATGCCTCGCTACGTTAAGGAATCCAATTTTAAACTATTTCAAACTTAAAATCCTTTGCTTCTTTAGTATTCAGTGCACACCATAGCAAAACAAATAACTAATTCCTTGTACTTCATGAAAACTTATCTTTCGTTAGATCATCCTTCGACCCTTTCAGCGGTAGTGTTTCGTCGTCGTAGTCGATTTTCCCCAACAGTATAGGCTCTGCTCCCTTCTCTTCGTTACCCTTCTCACCATACGGCACTTCTCGCTTTTGTAACTCTTCAGCAAGATGTTCAAATAGTTGCCTGCAGATAAACGATATCAATTATTAACTGAACAAATTCTTAATAGTTGTTGATTTATTTAAATAGGCTATACGTATTATACGCACTTTTGAAGAGTCAACTTAGACTCTACCACCGGCTCGGAAGGCAGATTATACAAATTACCAGCAGATATCGACACATAAGATACTCTATCATCATCATACTTACTGAAAAACGATTCCCTTCATGTTCTTAGCGAGGTAGTAAAGGAAGAGCCAGTCTCCAAACTGGCATCCGTTGACGACTTGGATCACGTTGTAGGGGTTGAACTTCCTATGGGACGCATGCCGGAACATAAACTCGTTGAATTTGAGAGAGCGACGGTACATGAAGAACGACAGGAACCTCCAAATAACAGCTGCAAGAATGAATATAGAGGCTTATTACAATCGGGAAACACAGTAAAAACGACACAATTGGTACATTTAGACAGTGGCTAGGTGAATTATAAAGAGAAAAAAAAGAATGTATGACGTAAGACTAATATATATAATATAAAACCCAAATCGATTTTAAATATTGGATGAGATAAAAATGTTTGAGCTCTGATTAAATGATATCAATTAAATTATGAGGCTACTTAAAATATTTTAGCTTGAAAAACATTGTGGTGTTGATGACGTATTTTAAGCATAAATGGATAATTAACTAATAACTATAAGACTTAAGTTAAATGGATAACTTTAAAGTAGTAAATAAAAATACCTAAAAGAGATACAATGAAGAGGAACAGGAACCAGAACCATAACACGACGTAGATCTTCTCGTTAATGATGTTGAGAGCCATCACGCAGAGCGCGTCGTGCTGCTGGATGGAACCGCTGGGACCAAATTTATGGAAAGTACATTTCGTAACCTGAAATACAAAAATTGTTCCTGAAATTAGTCTAGAAAATGACCTGCCCCACTTCTAACCGTGAGCTGAGAGTTTATGCCGTACATCTGGTCTTGCTCAGGAGTACATTTAGTGATATCCTTCAGGGATAAAGCGAAGACGTGATACCCCATAAGGTTGTAATTTCTAAAAAATCCTTTCAAATTTAAGCTTTCTTCCTATGGATGGCTGTGACGACAAACTTAATATACGAGACAGAATGTTAAGTACCCTTTCATATATCTAGGTATCCATACCTATAATTTACAGTTGAAAGCAGCTTTAATTAGTTTACACTTACCTTAGGAAATATTCTTTCGAGTGGATCAGCAATATCCTGCCACTTTTTAAATTCAAGCACATTCGGCCCCAGGTCCATGAAGGCACCGTTAAGGAATATGTCTATCATCCATATCTGGAACATGAGGTGCACCAGGTTCGCTATCTCCATCAGGACCAGCCACGTTGACCAAGTCCGCGTGACTCGTAACCTAAAAATATTTTGTTACTTCAGTACGAAATATGCATTTTGAAATGTTTTTAAATTAGTTATTAAGAGAAGTCAAGCTTTTGGTGTCAAAACTCGTTCAGATAAGTACAACTTCTTCGCTTATTTTTGCCGACAAGCAACATTGCTGTGTTGCAATCTGAAGGGCATGGTTGTCTGAAGATTATCACCAACGCCTCAGGTTAATAGAATCAGGGCGGAACTTTGTGTTACTTGTTCAGTGCATGCCCTACAAATTATTGCTCTATTTGTAGGCGATGGACTTCCACTTACCAGGTGGGCCATATTTTTTGGCTTTATATATGCGGATGGTTATTTTTTAAAAAATCAGTAAAAATCATACCTGAGTATAATATCTTTCTTAATGATATCAATACGACTATCTAAAGTTGATCTGGATGGTACTGTATTAGCTCCAACTTTCATGTCCTCTTCAGCTAAAGCCAAGCCGGCATATTGCAAGCCATCTATGAGTGCTTTAATTCTTCCACCTGAGAACATCAATACATAGAAAATGAGCAGCGTATCCGATATATTGAGGTGTTGCAAAAAAGTCCTTAAAAATTATTATTATAAGGAATTACTATCACTACCTACATAGGTACTCGAACTTGCAAACGACAAACACTGTATAAGTAATTGACTTTACAATGATGTATTTAATATGTTTATGTACTATCTGTCTTAAAGAATCCAGACAAAAGTTTCATGTAATTGTCACCAATAGATGGAGTAATTCTTAAGGAAGGTTAATACAATAAACTCGGCGTCAAAAAAATCGCACCTCTAAGAAAATCACGTTCAAATGTCATTAACTCTTGATATTTTGTTTAACTCTTGAACTCTTGATTGATATGCAGTCGTATTAATTATAATTTTATTTAAAAGGTTACTTAATTAATTTAATAAAAAACATTATTTTTCATCATTAAATCAAAAAAGATTTTTAAAAGGTGTGATTTTTTTGACGCCGAGTGTATATGATTTGTTAAAGTTTTGCGTAAATTGGCTTGTACTTATGATTGTTTGAGAGATATGAGATTTAATTTGAGATTTTTGTATATCGTTGCAAATTGCAACGTTTTTTGCAAAATCAAATGCGTCTGCTAGTAAGGATTAAAAATCAAATTATTTTCTCACCTTCCTTCTTCTTCCATATATAACGTGGCATGTAGAAGCATACCGACTGTATGAACAACACGAACGGCACCCACTGGTAGTACGTGTGGTGCAACGTCTGGTCCGTCGATAGCGCAGGGCCCACGCCTGGATGGGGTAGGAACCCGGTTTCCAGAAGGCTCTCGTTGTAGTGACGAACCTATAAAGATTATATTCCTAAATATATAAACATGCAAAAAATGTATTCAAGATTTGCCTTCCTAGCATTGTTTATTTGTTTGTCTATGAGTGTCTCCAAAAACATGTTAGATGCGTTATTCCCGATGTCGGACTGGACTTTTTGTGTGCCTCGTTGTTTTTTGCATTGGATACTTGTGTTAAAATTGTTAGATGCTTAGGTATTATGCAATAATATGGCACTAATATGTTATACTGGGTTCGAATCCTGGGTCGGGTCACGGAATAATTCTGAGTTTTTCATTCTTCTATGAAATTTTCAGTACATTCCAAGCCTGGAGTCGGGAAATTGGTGGTGTTACACCCCTGTGCCTCGGAGAGTTCGGTAAGCCGTCGGTCCCGGTCACTGTCATCAACATCTGATAGTGATCTTTAATACATGAAACATTATCACCCTACGCCCGTCAAACCGGATTGGAGCAGCGTGGTGGGTGTACGCTTCATATCCCCTCTCCTATTAGGCGGGAGGCCTGGCCCTGTAGTGGGCCGTTAATAGGTTGATAATGATGATGTTGATGATGGCCGTGGCCAAGGAGTTCTAATGCTAAAAAATATACCTGATGTCTTAGCAAACACTATGATGCTACGTTTCAATGCTTGTATATAAAAGATTACTTTTAAAATATATTTCTTATATTATTTTATATCTATGAATCTTGTTTTTATAGATAAGTTAACTAAGTAACTTATTCATGGACAACTACTTGATAGATTTGAAAGAAAGTGTATTTGGTTTAAGAATGAACGAGTTACTAATCAAATGTCTTCTCTATGCCGATGATCAAGTATGCATCGTCTGCTAATGAGTTACAGAAAATGGTAACTATTATGAATGTAGCTCTGAAAAGGAAAGGTCTGAAAGTGAATCTTAGCAAAATGAAAGTAATGGTTTTTGAAAGAGATGAATACGTGACAGATTGTAACATTGTGATAGATGGAGAAAAAGTTGAAGAAGTAAAAGAGTTTGTATACCTGGGTAGTAAATTTACGAAAGATGGAACGTGTGAGAGTGATATTGAAAGAAGAGTTAATGCTGGGAACTAGGTGAACGGTGCTCTGTATGCATTTATGAACAGCCAGAAACTGTCCCAAAAGGCAAGACTAGCTGTGCATAGAGGCGTGTTGGTGCCCGCACTTGTGTATGGTATTGGGTATGGCAGAAGAAGCACAAAAGTAAAATAAATGCAGTAGAGATGAGAGCATTGAGGAGTATGTGCGGGTTAAAACTGTGTGATAGAGTTAAAAATAGTATGATAAGATAAAAGTGTAGTGTAAAAGAAGATGTAGTGACTAAAATTGAGAAAAGGATGCTTAGATGGTTTGGACATGTAGAGAGAATGGATGAAAGAAGATTAACAAAAGAGATTTACAAGGCGAAGGTGAATGGAAATGTTGAAAGGGGAAGGCCTAGGTGAATGTTCCTGGACCAAATTCAGGACATTTTAAATAATGGCCAGGTCAAGAGTACCCTAAACCGACTAACTTGTACGAAAGGATTAATGAGAGTGGAAGAAGCTAAGGAGGTATGCAAGGACCGTGGCAAGTGGAGGGATGTGGTCTCTGCCTACCCCTATGGGAACAAGGCGTGATGTATGTTGTTTTTATAAAATACAAATGAAACGGTCGACTTACTATAGTAAATGTAGCCATAAAGAAGCAGTATGTCTGTATTACATGATCAGGGACACCCTGGTCAGAAATACATTTGATGTGCTCTCCGAAGTACTCTCTGGCACAGACCAGGATGACGCACGCCAGGAGCAAAGTCACCGTGGCCTTGTAGTGGAGTTTGAAGACGATGTTGTCGATCCTTGGCTTGGAGAAGTTGAACCGCATGCGCGGTGTCAACGTGTTCAACGAAGCAACCAACATTATGTGTCAGTTGGTTATCTTGACATTAAGAAGGATTTCTTTTCCTGTTGCACCTGAAATTAAATTAATGGATTTCAGCATCATGTTTGTATTCACAATATTAAAATTGTTTACAGATATCCGTGGCGCAGTGGTAAGTGCGGTGGTTGTATAAGACGGAGGTCCTGGGTTTAATTCCCGGCGAGGCAGATTAAGATTTTTCTTAATTTGTCTTGGTCTGGCTGGTGAGAGACTTTTACCGTGGCTAGTTACCACCCTACCGACAAAGACGTATCGCCAAGCGATTTAGCGTTCCGGTACGATATGTAGAAACCGAAAGGGGTGTGGATTTCGTAATACTCTTAACAAGTTATCCCGCTTCCGTCTTAGATTGCATCATCATTAACATCAGGTTCAGGTGTGACAGCAGTCAAGGGCCAACTTGAAGTCGATAAGAAAAAAATCTTGCCCATAGACAATCTGTCCTGTTAATCTAGCCTGTCATCCTCATCATTATCAACCTATTAAAGGCCTACTACAGAGTCATATCCCTCCTCCTTATAGGATAGGCGACGAGGAGAAGGAGGATAGGAGCTTTATCCAATCTGTGCAGTCATGAATTTCGTAATCTCGTGCTATAATATGAGATTGAAAGATAGAACCACCTTGAAATTGAACCTGGAGTTCGGAAGTTGGTGCTCTTATAACAGTCGTTTGTAAGCTGTCGGTCCCGGTCATGATATTAACATTTGATAGTGTTCGTTACACAACACAACTTAATTTATGTTAGTTCAAAATCAATCTCGATAACTTAATGGAACGTATATTTGGTAACCCTTAATTCTTAGTCCCATTCGTTTCATCATTACCCATTATTATTGTACTTTTACTACGCAAGTGCATTCACTTAGGCCTGTGTGCACCAATAGTTCGGTTATCATAACCAACGGTTAACATAACTTTACTATAAATTTACTATTTAAAATAAACCCGTACGCCGGTTAAGGACGTACACCGGCGGTTATCTTAACCGAGCTTACTTCCTTAACCGGTGTACGGGTTGATGTGAACAGTAAATGTTACGTTTAGCTTATGTTAACCGTTGGTTATGATAACCGAAATCTTGGTGCACACATGCCTAAGTTTAAGAGGACAAAAGATTTTTTGTTGAAAAATTATCATGTTTTATGTTGAAAAAAAACAGCTCAAACCAAGAACAAAGGCATCACACCACAGAGCAAAGGTTGCATTTCGAAACATAAAACCGTGCATGTTTTTACAATAGACATAATATTTATATAACAAGTGCTGCTTCAAATAATGATTACAAAGTCAGCTGCATATAGCTTAGACACGTAGTCACAGAACATAAAAACAATAATGGATATATGCACTTGATATATTATTTAACTAATAAGTAATTGAATTGAAGATATAATTATATAAAATCTATCTGCAGATCACCTATTAGTAATTTAAGGCCTTTGAGCTATACAATTTAAATAAAAGTATATTTTCCACATGAACACTAATTTATATCTTTCTATTTAATATGTTTCAAATGTTTCATCAGATAATAACATTATAATAATAGTGAAATATCAATTAGGAGGTATTTGAATAAATAAATGGAACCGAAACCAATTTCAATTACTTGTTTTATTTAATTTATTTATTATTGCAATAACTACCAAAGAAACTCAACAAATGCTCTTTTCACAATCTACATATGGAGCCGTAAATTGTCCCGTACCGGGAACTGAACCAAGGATCTTCGTGGCATATTTTAGCAGCATGGCTTAAAAACTCACACGTACCTACTTACATATTGTCCCAATATGGTATCATCTCTTCAACCTTATTTATCCACCATCCTATCATAAATTGAATTGCCATTATTTCAACAACATATATTTTCTACATATTTGAATAAGATTTAAAATCCAAATTCTTCCTTTGGCTTGTCTTTACTTATATGAAACAATTATATTTATTAATAAATACCCACAGTTATTTGGCATTCAAAATGTAGTTAACAACTCAGATAGGCACAGAAGAAGAAATAAAATTCCATTGCCACCTAGGCGTCTTAAGATATTTGAAAAAAGTGCATACTGTGTGGCAATAAGTATTTTCAATAGGTTACCTGAACATCTGACAACATCAAACAATATGACATAATTTAAAAATAAAGTACATAAAATGCTATTAGATAAAATGTTTTACACTGTAAAGGAGTACTTCACGGAAAACAAATTTTAATTTCTTTTATATTTTTTTTGACATTGTATAAATATAATCCTTTACATTTTAATATGTGACGATTAATGATATTACGCATGTGACGATAATATAAGGTTTATACTAACGTAATTTGTAATTATTTAAAAAAAAAGTATATGTATAGTTTAACTTTAATACATTTTTTGCACACCATGTATGTGGTAGGATGTGATTGGACATATTTTTGTAATTTGACCTTAAGATCGACATTGTAACCACATTTTTACAAATAAAAGATTTTATTATTATTACGTAAAACATATTTTTTTTTATTTCCTTATAAGAGATTACGTAAAAATCTTGCTCACATGTATTGATTTCATAAAGATATGTATTTCATAACTTTTATCTATATATTTCGTACACAGATGTGACATTTCTATTTTCAGTTATCTCTCATTCGTTGCATTTTTCTGCGTATTTATTCGACTGGTGACTGTATTTATATAACAAAGTACCAGATAATTCGACGCCTGTCAATGAAAGAAGACATTTTCCGGGAAGACATAAAATTTTCTTATCTTTATAACTACCTAGTCAATTAAACAAAGGATTCGATGTCATTGCCTTGGACGATTTTCGTGCATTTTTATAGCAAGTAATACTTAACGAAATAAATCCATGACATATCTGCGGACAAGTGGAAAACCATTGTCTTAAAAAAGCAGCAGACAGGACATGCTAGAAATACGTCATACAGTGTTCTGCAATGCGTTCGGTTAACCTGAAGTATAGGTGTTTATATTTACACCGGCAAGCATAACCTTCAGACCAGAACACAGCATACTGTCAGAGATACACATGGCGAGCTTCAGACAAACTCTACCTACCAAAAGCTACAAGCTCATAAAGCTCTACTATCACTAAAAACGCAGTAAATCCACTCACCACTTAAAGACCTATTTGTTCAATCCTTATCAACAACACTTATCACAGAAACCTAAAATAAAACAAAGGAGCAACAAACGTGCACCTCACTCTTCTGCCAGCTGGAGTGTGTCAGTGATATCATTTGATAATGATAAGATATCACGGTGATATGATTAACAATCACATTTCGACGGTTCTAAACCATTTTATTGATATACCACATACCAGTACGTAGCTGTGTAGGAATGACGTGTTTAGACAAAATTTGTAAACATTAATCGATGAAAACAATTGCCAAATAATATGATCTCACCTAATGATACATTTTATTATGATGTCGCCTTTGAAAGATGTTTAGTATTTTTCTTGCCGTAGACTATTTTTCACGATCGATGGTTCACAATTGGTATACAGCTAGTGCCAATTCATAATCTTTTTTCTAAATAAGCAAAAGTCTGGTGATGGTATAGTTTGGTGGTATTTCGATCCTGCCTCCTCCATCATACCAACCAGACCAGATCATACGATAATAATTTATTGAATTTAAAACGATACCAAATACTAAATAATGTTATATTGATAATATTTGTCCTTGTCAATCCGAAAACTTGGCATTTATTTTTTCGGCATTATAAATAAAAAACACACAGGATGTGATAGGGTATTTGCCTTGCATAAGAATATTCCCCAAGTAGAGAAGCTTGGGAAATATTGAATGAATCATAAATTAGGTGATCTGTAAAATAATTAAAATTATCAACTTCGCAAAGTTGAAGTGGTAAGCGGGACACTTAGTTCGAGCCTCCGAACATTGGGATCGCAAGTTGAAGCGAATACGACTTCTCTCAGAAGAACGCAGTTTGGTTCCTAGTCCTACAAGTTTATTTTACGACATTAAACGTGTTGCAAGGAGCCATAGTGTAGCTACAAGAGGTTTGGTTGTCCTTACAAAATGCTATGTCTAACATTGGACGTTCATCGTCTGATCGGCTAGCGAGTTACAATGAACGAGCAGCTTTAACAATTATTTTCCGCTTTCAGGGATTAAAATCAAATTTGTTTCCACTAATCAATGATAAACGGTGATTTTGGGCGGGGATTAAAAAACACTGATTGATTGCTTTCCTTTAAATCGTGGGTGTGTTGTGACAGGGAAACTCGGTGTAGATATAATCACATGACTTGAATAGGTACGTATAAGTTTTAGGCCCGATGAGTAATGCTATATACAGAACAAATACTTGCAAAGGTATGTAGTTGGAATTAGGAATCATTTTTTATCATTCAGATGTTCATGTTTTTCGACGCCGCACTTTTTAAAGTCAAGTCGAAGGTTACCTTTTATTTCACAGTTGGTAAATATAGGTACCACGTTTACTGGCCAACCAGATAGTTCTCCTGACTTGGTTGTGTTGGAGTGATGGTTATTTATCATTATTTAATCTGATTGTCACTTCGCACCCTACGCACGGAACATGTCATTTGCACAATAGCTCTGCGTTTCTGTGCAAAATAGAAGTGTTAAACCTCATGTACCCCTAGATCCTGGGTTCGACTAACAACCGTCTTGGTCTGGCTAGTGGGAGGCTTTCGCCGTGGAAGACAAAGGCGTATCGCCAAGCGATTTAGCGTTCCGGTACGATGTCGTGTGGAAACCGAAAGGGGTTTGGATTTTCGTCCCACTCCTAAAAAGTTAACCCCCTTCCATCTTAGACTGCATCATCACTTAACATCAGGTGTGATAGCAGTCAAGGGCCATCTTGTAGTCTATACAAAAAAAATCTAATATTTTTCATTTTCATAATGAATCGTCCAACTTGTCCAATTTTCGAGGTATAAATATGGTTATATTATTTTAATAATGTGGTCCTACAATTGAAGGCAGAATTCCCGTATTGAAAAGATTTCCTGCTAAACGTAAAAAATGCAGCAAAATCAAACATAAACGCATTTCTGAACGCATTTACGAGTAGAGGTACCTAGTTACTAATTTATATTACAATAACTTTAAAGGAAAACTAAAATTTTATAAATTGCAAGTCATTGACTTTGTGAAATAATAGTGATTCACGTTAAAATTTGTTTTTTTCGACGGGAATACCTGTTGATGAAACGCAAAAACCTCTTACACATATCACCATCAAGGCAATAGGGGAAAATATGTACAGGTTACTTACCTACATGATATTTAGTTACCACTTGGAAAAATGTATTGTCATAAACACTGATCGAGCCTGAAAAATTTCGACGTCCTATGTTTAGCCAAAGTTTTTCTTTAACTTCCATTTGACTACTAATACCTTACAATATACTTATTTACTAACAGGATATAAAAGGGCAAGTGAAACAAAAAACATAATCAAATACCGAATTTAAAAAGAAAAAATAAATCGCGCTCTAAAAAATTGAACCGAATTCAAAACGTTAGAGATAGAAGTAAAAAGTATTTCGCGTCATTTTTGAAGAGTCGGTGCCATCAAAGTTTAGGGACCTTTATTAGCAAAAATAAAAAGCTATTATTGTTCCGATAGTCATTTCAGTCAATGGTCTATTTTGAGAAAAGCTTCGATCAACATCTTAAGAAGCTTTTACATGGTTGTTAGGTTAGATCAAGGGTCGAATACAGTAGCCCTTAAAACGGTGCATACCTACTGTGAGGTGGTTCCTAACTCTGGAGCTCTGTCCGCCGGTTGCTTGAGAACAGAAAAGCTCCGCCTGCTGAGGAGCAGATTTCTGCGTGGTCATACATAAAAAAATTGGTTGTCTGTAAAGTCGGTTTACTGACGATAGTTGAACGTGACAATGTCTTAAGAAAATACTAATGGAATGGTAGCATTAAATTGGTTATTAAAATTTTTAATTTAAGTATATTTTTATAAATATTAATTTAAATTAATAAAATAATTGATTTTGATTTTATAAATTTATATTTTAAATTTATAATAAATATATTAATTTTTATATTAAAATTAATATATTTAATAATTATATTTAATGGACGGATGTCGAACGCTGCCGAACGCAAGTGCTTCTTTGTCGCTCGTTCCGCGCTCTCGCTTGCACTTCAAGCCTTACATGGAACGCCTCAAAGCGAGGTAACGACGCATGACGTCATGTTTTTTCGTGCGTGCAGCCGGCTCTATCGAATTATAGGACGTTGTCACGTCAAAAATATCCGAATTGCAAACCTCCTCCACGCATGAAAATTCACACTTGAAAAGTTACGACCTTATTAATATTTTGCCATGGTCATATTTTAAAACTTTAGCATAAACTTATGATCGCCTTTCGTACGTAGTCCTAGTTAAATCTTCCCTTTAATGTCCTATCATCATTATCATCATATAAATATAGACCTCTTGTAAGGTCCAAACATCACGGTTCTGAGCTAACTGCAACCAGGGATTCCCTGTAACCCCCTTCATATAATAGATCCATTTTATAGGGTGTCGACCAACAATCACAGCGCTGTTCGGTGCAGGATCTTTTCAACTATGAACATCAAAATACCGTTCAGTCAAACAGTCGTATAGTAACAGTTAGTAAATGAAAGCCTCAAAAGCGCTACGGTAAAGCAGCCCGATTCAACACCGAGTTGCCAAAGATTCGATTCAAACACACTTCTAAACAAACGTCCCAAAATCCCAACCAACTTTTTTAATTCTTTATATCATTTTCTTTAAAATGTCTAAAAATTGATTTGAAAAATGTAATTTTCAATTAATATCAGGCTGATACGTGATAGGCAACCTAATAGGCTAATTCATTACATACACATAAATACGTGCAATTAAAATTAGTTTCATTAAAAAAAACATATTACTGCAGAATCGCATTGGGATCTTAGAAAATGGAACGCATCATGTATGTCACAGTCATAAGATCATAATATCGTAAACATTCAGCATTCAAAGCACCCGTATAAATATTATTACAATGTAATTTCCAGTGCACTAGATCGTATGTAGGTCACACACATCTGTGAGCTGCAGGTGTACCTAGTGCAGTATTGAGGTTATCGCTTCTGATACTCGCTATCACGCGCCGAGACATTTACACATTGTTTGCAAGGAGTAATGAAAAAGCAAAGTTCCCTTACCTTACTACTTTTTGAGTGAAGTTCTATATTTTTTATACTCTACAAGTTTGACAAGCCCTTGACTGCAATATTGGTAAGTGATGAAATATCGATGCTGGTATAAAAAGTTTGATAGTCACGCAGCGATAGAGCTATTTATGTTTGGAGTATCTCTGCGTGATTGAATCAGAAATAAGGAGATGTGCAGAAAAACCAAAGCTTCCGACGTAGCTCAATCAGTTACTGAAGTAGCAATAAGCAATGCACAAGTTTTTTTTTATCGACTACAAGTTGGCCCTTGACTGCTATCACACCTGATGTTAAGTGATGATGCAGTCTAAGATGGAAGCGGGCTAACTTGTTAAGAGTGGGATGAAAATTCACACCCCTTTCGGTTTCTACACGACATCGTACCGGAACGCTAAATCGCTTAGCGATACGTCTTTGTCGGTAGGGTGGTAACTAGCCACGGCGAAAGCCTCCAACACGCCAGACCAAGACAAATTAAGAAAAATCTCAATCTGCCGCGCCGGGAATCGAACCCAGGACCTATCCTATAAATCCACCGCGCATACCACTGCGCCACGGAGCTCGTCAAAGGTCAAGGTTCGGAGAGTTGAGAAACTTTAAGGTCCCAAGGCACTGGAATGGTGAACCTGCAACGATAAGCGTGGTGCTGGTTCACGACTAGCTTAGGTATTGACGATATTTAACGTGACACAGAAAGCCGCTAGCCATAGAGGCTCCAGAATGTTGTAAAAAAGTCCTACAAATGGGTAGTTCCAGCAACGAACGGCCATTTGTATGTTGTTGATAAAATTAAGTTCCCCTTTGACATTTCATTAGATACTTCTTGCAAATATGGGCGAAATGAAGCCATTTCCGACTGTAACTGTTAACTAGTAAGTCGATTCTTGAAAAATATACATCGTACGGACATCTCACTTACATATTGTCTATCATCCCACCCTCATCTATCAGTACAATATGGCAAAATATCATTTGAGAATACCGACTTCTGTTACATCCGCTTTGCAGACGTTGTATACCGGCTTCAAAACTGACGTTTTTTTCAGTAGTTAGCCTGTGTGGCTTGCGATCACGAAATCCTGAGTTCGAGTCGTATATTAAGCTTAATAATATTAAGCTTAGTAATATTGAGCTTTTCTTTCATACAAAAAATTCGCACCAAAAACTCGTCGTAAAGCTCTTATAGTCAATAGACTAACTAAGTGCGGAAAATCTTACAGCAAATCAAAAATCTAACGAGCGGGAATCGAACTCAAGAGTTCTATTTAAGTTCGACTTCATAACTATGGAGTTCCACACGCTCGTATCTTCATCAGGAACGTTAATGTCATAATACGACCGGTTCCCGGAGGCGGCTCGCTATCGGATTTTAAAAATCATTTGTTGCAATAAAAAATGCAAATGTGTGGTCACGACCGCTGACAACCGGCGCGCTACTATTGGAGTGTGTCACTGGATTGTCACTCGAAACACGATTGTTTATTAAACACGTAAACTAAATTGCGTAAACTTAATACACGCACACTCACACATGCCTCACGTTTTATTTGGGAATTTCCATGGTCTAAATTACTGTATGGGATCCGTAGGAAGGCTACGACGCTCGTAATACAGGTCTTCCTAGTACGAGTGTCCAAGCACTCCTTAAGACCTTTTTATGCACCTTAACTATTGTAACTGTGTTTAATTTTAAGGAGTAACGTTAAGTAGTGAGCAATAGAATAACATTAAAATTTTTAATTAGGATTGCATGTTTTACCCTTTAAGAAAATGGCGAATCACAAAATGAACATGTAGAGTCAATATCTCTTTCTATTTATATTTAAGTAACGTCTGCTTCTATCATATTTTCAAAGAATTTACCAATCTACAACGAAGTACAAAAATTATGCATAGGTTTCCTCATTTCCCTTATATTGGGGTAACAAATATCCACATAAAAAAAAAAACAATCTTTTTTAATAAATTTTATTATTTATATTTTAAAAATTTTATTGAAACATTTTTTGAAACATTTTTGAAATTTAATATCATTTAACTTTGTTACCTTTTTAATAGCACGCGGAAAAATCTTCATAGACATTTTTACTACATAGTGCCGGAATCTTACTGGCTAAATCAGGTCATTTGCTTAATAATTTAGTACATCAAAAATAAATGAACAAATTCTACCAGGTAATGAGACCGTATTTATACCAATAGTAAATAGGCTTCGCTTGACTACAATCCAATAGAAACTGAAGAGCTAAGTTGGGATACACTTGCCAAGAAAGAGACGATTAACTCTAGCAGCACTTGAAGGTGTTTAAATTGTTAGTGAAACGCTGTTCCCTCTTAGGCCTTTTTATATAGATAATAAATAAAGGTTTCATTATTTATAAAAAGCAGAAAATTAATAGGTAAATAAATCCCTGTACCCTGTTATATGTCATCACAAATAAACTAATGCTGTTTTAGGCAGAAAAACGCTGTTCTTTAGTGGGCTTTTAAAAATTAAAAATAGGCTGTCGATGGTGATAATGCTTAAAATCTAGTTACATTAGTAGCGCACACTCACACAGTGGCACTAAATAAATGAATACTTACTGTACAGCAGTGTGCGCCCGTAGCCCGGCCGACTGCATTCTTCGCCGCAATCTCGAAAAACTGGACAACTCTCGCGGTCATACTTTCATTATGCTATCGATTTATTAATTGGTGTGGGACCAAGTTAACGGTCACCATTTTCGAGCTTTTAGTAACTCAAAATTAAGATGAAAAGATAAATATAATATTATATGGCTATACTAATAATTTGATACCTCATAATATATCAGTCAATCTTCTTTTAGTTACAAATTTAGTCCTTTTAGTTAGAAAGGAGAATGCCAGATCCTAACCCAGAAAGAACACACATTGTAAACATACTAAAAATATCCTATTATTATATAAATGTTTTACAATAAACCATTTTTACTGTTGGACCTCGGAATAAAATTCCGTTCAAAAAAGTGATTAAACTATTTCCTTTAATTTACACTCTTTACGCATTTTTAAATATTTATTTTTGCACTGGGTTCTAGCCTTTTAAATCGTTTTTATTGTGGTTTCATCAAATGTGTGGCAAGGCTAGTATCCAGAGGCGTTAAGCCTGTTCAAAAATGTATTTTATGAAGCTTTGCGACTGTCATATAAGTGTGACAACTATACGGAACAACAATACGGAAATGGACGATAACCAACATTAGGCCCTTGTCGAATACTCCGAGTTCTAGAGCTTTTAAATGTAATTTATATTAAATAGTAAAAAAAATGCAATAAAATGATGCATAATATATTGTTGTACAATATGTTTTTATTAGTGGGTTAAAGTCCTATACATTGACTAGCATTCTCCTTTAGTACACCCTAGTGTCTGCAGTCCCGGTCATTATCAACAGCATCCGATATCTATACAATTATACAGCGTGGTTGGCTTATGCTTCCCTCTCCTATACGCGGCCTGGCCTTGTACTAAGTGGAACATTAAAATACGCTAGTGGCGTAATGGTGATAAATCATAAAGGCAATGACAAATAGGCCCAAACTAGACGGGTCTAGCTTGCTTAAGAACTTTCTATGGTAACCTTACGACACTAGAACTATACCAAAGCCAAACTCGATTGAAAATGCTTGTCAACAAACAAATTTAATATGAAGGTAGAAAATGCAACACATTTTATGCCTAATAAATTTAGAATTAACTTTTGTTATTTTTATAAAATCTTATTTCAAAGATATTGAATATATTAATTCGTTTTGAGCTTACTCATCTAATTGTCATGTCATAAATTCGTCATTAACTGGTTAGTTAAAAAAAATAGGTGTAAAATGACTAGTGATTTCTACCTTCCTTTTTAATTTGTTTGTTGACAAGCATTCTCAATCGAGTTTGGCTTTAGTATAGTTGTCAATTTCTGTACTATCACCGAAGACACACAAGAAAGATCGCTAAATTCGTCAGGAAATGGTAATAATTTAGCTTACCCACACACACATACAATCAGGATCCAATTAATATCCTTTGATATAGAACCATTGATCACCATAGTAGTTTTTTTACATACTTGAACAATGAGCCAGTTTCGAACTTTTCTCTTTACTACACCAACGGAAGCGAATAAAAAACGCATTCTTATAAAACGATTCATCAAACGTACCTCTTTATTGTGGGGCCTTATTCTTTAACGAGCACGGCAGACTCAAACTCGACCACAATGTGACCTGTGACTCACCTACACATACGAACGTTTGTACCTAACTCGTAATAATAATCGGCATATCTGATACTTAAGAAGAGAACTATTACTGACTGACTGATCAATAACCCAAGGTCTATAAAAATATAGGTACACTCGATTGACTTGAATCTTTTTGAAATTTGGGTAACAAATCGGAACATTAGTTTTAGAGAAAATTGTGGACGTACAAACATCAATTTCTAAAAACCGAATTTGAAATTAATAAATCAATAAATTTTAAATAAAGTGGGCCATTTATTTACAATTGTGGTTTTATCGTGTCGCCAGTTAACCAGCATAAAGACAAGTTGCGAAAAAATCTACAAAACAACTTTCACTCAACAGCATTTATGAAACGTTCTGTAATACAACATTATGGTAAGGAATTTTGTTTTTTATTGATAGCATGGTATGTAAGGAGTATCCCATTCTAACAATCAGCATCGCCTTCCATGAACTGCTATGCCGATAAGTACGATTATGGGTCACCATTGCAGCAACCTGGAACCTCTATATTCAAAACCCATGAGATGCAAAAGAGCAACTGTGGTGTTTTGCCGGCTCTTCCCAGCAAAACTAGCCTTTCGAGCCATAGCGAACCGTAGAATATAAAAGTCGTAACAAATAGTCTAACGTGATCAAAAAATTAAATAATGACAATTGTAACTTTATAGCTTATCGCTCCCCATTGTCAACTAAATGAACTCATAAAGCCTATAGTTTATTAGTCGGAAATTCGGAATATATGCTTGTTACCCGACTGCGTCAGAAGGAGGGTTATGTTTTTTGAGCGTATGTATGTATGTATGTATGCATGTATGTATGTATGTATGTATGTATGTATGTATGTATGTCCATTTATTCGGCACGCGCTACAGCCTAAACGACTGAACATATTATGTTCATATTACTTTTTTAACAAAATATGGCAAAAAGTGTACCGAGTCATTTCTATACCATATCTAAACTAAAACAAAAAAGTCTCAAATAAAATTATTATTATAAAAACAAAAAAACCCGACTGCATAGAAGTTATGAACTGAAAAGAGAAAAACAAGAATCACTATATCTATATAAAATTTTAAATACTTTATGGTGCTGCAGGCGGGGACAAACGTAGTTTTGGTTGCTTGCTTGCATCACCATAAAGTATTTAAAAATTTATATAGATATAGTGATCCTTGTTTTTCTCTTTTCAGTTCATAACTTCTATGCAGTCCGGTTTTTTGTTTTTATAATAATAATTTTTTAAAATGTCATCTCTGAGTCTGACACTCAAGCACTGTTCAAAGCCTCCGTCTTCGGTGTATATAATTCAGTTTAAAATTTGAACTGGTTTGGATAGTAATAAAGAGACAAAAATCACAGGTTTTTATAATGATTGCTGCCATAAATCATGTGAAATCGGTTAAAGATTGTTGTCGTAATAGTATTCCATGTCGTAATGTCCCCATTAATTCGATACATTCTGATACTTGCGTAACATCTCAATTGCCACATCTACCTACTTACCAATCTATATCTATACCAATAGCCCAATACATAATCGAAGCTTATTTGTCTGTGATTTAAAAATGAACGGCAAAATCTAAGTGTTACACACCTAGATACTTTTGCACTAATAAAAATTTATAAAAAAAATCTGCTTCTCCATTTGTAGGGCCTTTGCGGGCCCAAGCAACCGGTGGTCAGGGCTCCAAGTGAGGAACCTCTTCACAATACGCGCCGTTTCAAGGACTACTGCCTTTTGTATCCGACCCTTGATGCAACAATTAAGCGAAAGCTTCTTTAGGTGTTGGTCGAAGCTTTTCGCAAAAAGACCATTGACTAAAATGTTGGAACAATAATATCTAGTTGACTCAACATTCCACATGGCGGTAATCTCGTGAGCAAGGTCCAAGTATTTAGATACTTTTCCTTTTCGGCTTTCACGAGGTTATCGTCATGAGGAGCACTAATAAATTATTATTATTCTACGAGTACATACCATTTTAACCAGCATCTTATGTACAGTAGGTACGGTATATGTCCGCTGGTTCTAAATTCTAACAGACAAAAATTGGATTTTTTTCACATTATTATTATTTCTTCATCGCTGCATTTTAATTGCTGGCAAGTTTATCTCATGTAGACAATCGGTTACCATTACCAACGTTTTATTACAGTGCTCCTACCTCTATCGCTATTTTTTCAAAATTCTCAAACTTACATACCTGGATAATGATATTTTATCTGCGTGTTCATTAGGACATGATTCAAAATTAACTGACAGATTTTGATTGGTTTGTCACAGATGAATTACATTTAGATTTTAAAGAAGCACGTGATTCCTGATTTTAAATTAAATTCAGATAATTATAACATAGTAAAGCTGCAGGAATAAAATGATTCAAACGAGCGAAATAAAAGACAGTTTCTAAAATACCTATTATAACACTTTCGATTCAATTTAATTATATATAACACAACACACATCGTTAGCTAGAGCAGAATGGTCCCTATTCTATTCAGAATTGCTAACAATATCCTCTAATTGTTAAAGACGAGACTCCCTAACAACATATTGAGAGGATGGAATTCCATCAACAAAGAGTACACAATTAAGGGCCTTATCAGCCTTCCCACCTTTTTGCTTAACCTCTCCAGTCTACACCCACGTAGAGTGGGACAGGTGATAGTCTGTGCCACGTTGAAAAGAGATAAAATATGGCCCGTTAGGAAAGTAGGCTCGACTACCACGTTTACGCATGAGTAGGGAGGCCCATATGTCGATAATGCTTAACCAACTGGTTATGAAACTGATAGTCTGTTGTAATTTAATCGATTGAGGTCTAAGCTCGTTGGGTATCGGGAGGACACCGTTGCATTGGTATTTGATATCCTCTCAGTAAACGGAGGATTTTGTTCCTCATCCTACAAATGTTTAAAAGTTGGGAAACGAATATTTTGTATTCGGGTTTTGGAAATTATATTCATTATATTCGATATTTTCTTCGATCTTAGTTTAAAAAAGTATCACCCGAACCCAATGACACAAACCCTACATGTTTCTCCTACATTACGCCTTTGGGAAGGGTTGATTGGTCAAATGACAGGCATGTTTGGATCATTACGTCGATTCTTGAAATAAACGTCAGTTTTGAAGCCAATGTACAACGGTTGCAAAGCGGATGTAACAGAAATCGGTATTCTCCAATGACATTTTGCCATATTAAACTGACAGTCGAACTGACAGTGACACAGTAGACGAGATGTAAGCGAGATGTTCGTACGATTTATTTTTGTCAAAAATCGACATACAGGTACTGTATTAAAATATATAAGTATGAAAGATAGAACTATTACAAAATAAATTTTCTTATGATCCGCTCCTGACAGTGGCTCATGTCTCTGTCTGAATCAGAATGAAGTTCCTCATGAAAATTTTAGTTCTTTCTACATTTCCAATTTAAATATTCAATTAATGCCAGACGAGTAGACAAACTAGTAACCAAAAACATAAAATTGTAAAAGTTAGGTAACCGACCGTGACGCTGGTATCTGCGAATTTCTTAGATTCGAAATAATCCTGTTTTAGCAACAAGCCGAACGTGACCAAAATCACGATTGCAATTTGCATAACAATATAATATAATAACGACGAACCTGTCTGCAATATGATATGAAATGGGCACGTGGTTTTTTTCTACGAATACACGGAAAAAATGATGTTTGCATGGATTTTTTTAACTTTATACGATTGTTCATATATTGTAGAGTAATTTTTCATTAACTATAAGAACATAAACTTCGCACTTAAACATTGTGGAATCACCATTTCCTAAGGATGCTCTGACTTCATAGAGAAAGGTTGGTACGAGTACGTCGAGGGTTTTCTGTCGGATTCGGGCAATTCGGCTAGCTTTGTTGCTGAAAATCAATCGTCGTTTATTCGCGGAAAATAGCAAAATAAATAAATTGTGAACTCT
This sequence comes from Mycalesis mineus, assembly GCA_034621355.1. Taxonomy (NCBI): domain Eukaryota; kingdom Metazoa; phylum Arthropoda; class Insecta; order Lepidoptera; family Nymphalidae; genus Mycalesis; species Mycalesis mineus. The sequence goes on along the minus strand of CM067884.1, from coordinate 19,158,097 downwards.
TTAATATTAGGCTAAATGAATAAATTCTCCAAAGGTCATATACGCGTTATCTTCTCTCAATATGTTAGCTGCTCTCATCACAGGTTATATTTATTTTACAAATTTTCCTTTATTATCTATTAGAAGAATTACTGAGAATTAACAATCACTTTGTTGTTTAGGTACTAGTACACTCATTTATGACATTCGAAATTGTTATCTACGAGTGTATCACATCGATTAGTATCTTATTGGCTATTAAATGGAATTCAGTAGAATTTAAATATTCAGAATCCAGTCATTTCAATATCTAGTACTTGAAAACTCATAGTTATATCTACTTAAAAACCTCGTGCTATTTTGCTAAGCGATCTCAATGCTCGAGTAATATTTACAGACAGTGATTATGCAATTTAAGACTTTGCGTAACTTAGTACAGTTTATTCAACTCATATGATTTAGTTGCAATTCAACATCAACAATTTTTCCAGAACTCTATGTAGCTTGCATTCAATCAATACGACGATCTAGTCAAAAACACAACCACCAGACCAAACCTAGTTTAAGAATTATTATAAATATCCAAAATGATTTGTGTTAAGTAACACCCACCCAGGACCATCCTTTTAAAAAGGAAAACCACACTCAACTCTGCATCCAAAGAAGATAATAAAATAAAATAAGTCTTTAAAACAATGTCTAAGAAACTAACTGTTTGGGCGGTAGTGCAATAATGAGGTCAGTAGACCTCTCATATTTCAGTGTACACCTTGACCCAAGGGGCCATTCAGCCTGTATATTCTATCAGGCCCATTCGAGTAGTAGTACGCAGTAACTACACCTAATTGAAGTCATTGAAACGTCAATTAATATATTATCATGTGCGCTCATGACGAAATCGACTACATGCCCATTTATCATCAGCAGACGCTTCACACTATACTAAAGCCAAACTCGGTTGAGAATGCTTGTCAACAAACAAATTGAAAATGAAGGTAGAAATAACTAGTCATTTTACTCCTATTTTTTTAGTTAATGACGAATTCATAACAATAAATTAGATTAGTAAGCTTAAAACTAATTAATATATTCAATATCTTTTAAATAAGATTTTATAAAAAAAAAAACATAATTTTAAATTTATTAGGCATAAAATGTGTTGCATTTTCTACCTTCATTTTAAATTTGTTTGTTGACAAGCATTCTCAATCGAGTTTGGCTTTAGTATAGTGTTTTTATTTCATTAATTTTAATCATAACAATCATAAAACGACTGATCGGCTTCGATCACGAGGTCCTGGGTTCGATCCCTGGGTCGGGTTATGGAATAATTCCGAGCTTTTTCATTCTTCTATGAAATGTTCAGTACATACCAAGCCCGGAGTCTGGAAGTTGGTGGTGTAACACCCCCGTGCCTCGGAGAGCACATTAAGCCGTCGGTCTCGGTCACTATCATCAACATCTGATAGTGATCGTTAATAAATGAAACATTATCACCCTAAGCCCGCCAACCCGCATTGGAGTAGCGTGGTGGGTGTACGCTCCATATACCCTCTCCTGTAAGGAGGGAGGCCTGGCCCTGTAGTGGGCCGTTAATAGGCTAACAATGAGGATGATGGTTAATCATAAAACATCACACTTAGATTCAGTCAGCAGGCGATGAAGCCAGTTTTTTTTTTTATCGACTACAAGTCGGCCCTTGACTGCTATCACACCTGATGTTAAGTGATGATGCAGTCTAAGATGGAAGCGGGCTAACTTGTTAGGAGTGGGGCGAAAATCCACAACCCTATCGGTTTCTACACGACTTCGTACCGGAACGCTAAATCGCTTGGCGGTACGTCTTTGTCGGTAGGGTGGTAACTAGCCACGGCGAAAGCCTCCCACCAGCCAGACCAAGACAAATTAAGAAAAATCTCAATCTGCCCCGCCGGGAATCGAACCCAGGACCTCCGTCTTATAAATCCACCGCGCTTACCACTGCGCTACGAAGGTCGTCAAATCAATCGAAACATAAATAAAATACCTTCTTATTCCTAAGTTACTTACAAATGGGATGCGACGCCAATAATTAAGATGAGCAAGATGTTATTTTCAAACTGTTATTTCTTGACGGCTCTTTTACGCTGAACCTGTCTTCCGAGCCTATGGGAGTACATCTACATCTAACATGGCGTTCCAAAAGCGGCAGCTTACGTGAAATAAACGACTTTGAAATTGACCGTGTAACGTCACGTTGAATAAACGCCTTTAGTGTGAAGAGGCACTTAGTATTTCGTCATTACATTGCTTATCTGGTGACATTGGAATAACTTCAGCCAAATTGTTTGTATGTAAATCTTAATTAACCTAAAAAGGGGGACAGCCATGTTCTACTGTAGTATATTTCATTTTCCGTGAATTAATAATAATCGATTCAGTTATCCAAAAATTACTGTATTTTTATGTTTTATTGGTTCTGATTTGATTTTTTTAATCGCGTAAGTGTGTAACGGACGGTCTGGGTCTAAATTTTCCAGAGGAAAAATAATAAGTAGTTTATCAGAGTCATCAGAAGTCAATTCATCATCATCATCATCATCATTATCAGCCTATAAAAAGCCCACTACAGGGCCAGGCCTCCCTCCTTATAGGAGAGTGGATGTGTAGCGTACACCCACCACGCTACTCCAATGCGGGTTGGCGGGCTTAGGGTGATAATGTTTCATTTATTAACGATCACTATCAGATGTTGATGATAGTGACCGTGACCGACGGCTTAACGTGCTCTCCGAGGATGTAACACCACCAACTTCCAAACACCGGCCTTGGAATGTACTGAACATTTCATAGAAGAATGAAAAAGCTCAGAATTATTCCATAACCCGACCCAGGAATCGAACCCAGGAACTCGTGATCGAAGCCACATAGGCTAACCACTAGACCAACGAAGCAGCTTCCTCTTTCTGTTTACTTTGGATATGATGCAGGACCTGGCTAACAGGCTATAACCATCGCATTGATTAGTTATTTAAAAGTAAACTATCGACATACCAACAGAACAACCCTAGTGATAGGGCGAGACTTGTGAAAAAACAAAGCAGGTTTCTACCTGCGCCCGACAGGATGAGTCACGGGCATTCATCATGCGTCTAATGGCGGACGCAGCTTCACACCAGCCGTGTATTTATGTGACCGATCGACGGACGCTGGCCGCATTGCAGACACTGGATATTGTACCGTAGAGAAAGGCTCTATATCTGCGTCACTTTTGGCTCGTTAGAGGCTTCAGCCGTGGCTAGGTACCTTACCGGCAAAGACGTACCACAAAGTAATTTAGCGTTGTTACGATGTCGGGTAGAAACCGAAAGGGGTGTGATTTCATCCTACTCCTAATAAGTTAAACCGCTTCTATTATAGATAACTTTCTCACTTAGGTACGTAATCTCACTCCGTCGCACTACCGCACTTTATCTAGAAGTAGATAGCAGTGAAAAAGAGTGCTGAGAGCTCCATAGCTTCGCAGAAAGGTTATTATTAGCGACAAAAGAGTTTTTCAATAAAAAAATAAAAAGCGCTCGATTCCGATCTTACCCGTAGTAATGTTTATAAGCAATCTTAGATGTCATTAGTAGGTAGAGCTTTTGACAAAGCTCTTTGAAGTAACTACTACCGTAATGATTATTTATGCACTGCTGTCTTAAATACATATACTTATACCTAAATACCTTAAATACATATACCATATACCTACACCGACAAGTGTAATTACAGTTACACCGGACTTAACACCTACGCCTTAGATTGACAGACAGGGCGGCACTAGTAAGACGTGTGTCTTGTAAAGCAAAAATTGGTGTGTGTCTGTCATTCTTATACGCCTTAACTTCTGAACTATACTCATATTTAACTATTTCATTTAAATACACAATGAATTTTAAACAACTACCCATGTTTCATAGCAATCACTTGAAAATATATCAAGAATATAAGAATTTCAATCGTTTTTCTATTTTCTGAATCACGTGACCGTTGTCGTAGTATGAAAAGTTAATTTTTAGCAACCTTCATAACTTTTATCAGCGACTGCTTAACTACAAGTAACTTAATTAGTATTTAAATAGAAGATCTGTACTATTGAATGACATATATAATATCATCTCTGGGCATTTCTGGGGCAGACTTCCATACATTTTTTACCTACGCCCTTTGGAATGGAGATAGATTGTAACATTAGCCAGGTACAAAACAAATCTTCGCAGGTTAAACCGTTGGGAACAGCTACCTAGTAAAATAGTATAAATCAGAAGTGCTGCGTATGTATTACTATACTAAAGCCAAACTCGATTGAGAATGCTTGTCAACAAACAAATTTAAAATGAAGGTAGTAAATGCAACATATTTTATGTCTAATAAATTCAAAATTATGTTTTGGTTTTTTTTTTAATCTTATTTAAAAGATATTGAATATATTAATTAGTTTTAAGCTTACTCATCTAATTTATTGTCATGAATTCGTCATTAACAAGTTAACTAAAATGTAGAAATTAGATGTAAAATAACTAGTGATTTCTACCTTCATTTTTAATTTGTTTGTTGACAAGCATTCTCAATCGAGTTTGGCTTTAGTATAAGTATCAGAAGCTACCTAACATCTTTATACAATGCTTAATTAGGAAACCCGATACCGAACCGATGTGAAACCGCTCCTAATTAGCCGTGCCATTCCAATCTAGTTATTACATCATTGTAATTAAGACCACACTCCGACATCTAATCCTTGGTTGCCATATGATATGTGGTATATACAAGCTACTACTTGTGTATACCAAACCCACCTTTACTGCTATTGAAATTGATGTCTTATTTCTATGCACTAATTGCCTGTCTGATAAAATGAAGGTTTTATAATGTGGTCTTTTTACCATGTGAGGAAGAATTTATTATCTTGAGTGCCATTTAAAGGTATGAAGTATATTGCAATATCATGTATCAGTCATATAATTATGAACAATAACTGTTAGTCAATTCATTGCGTACAACACTTAAGCAGGATAACCGATTTAAAAAATGCACACAATAAAAAAACTAGAGATACTATAATAGTGAAGTATATATTATTGTTATATAGAATGTACCTACATATGACTACCGATTGCTTCATTCGTGAACCTATATGGCTTAAATCACCAAGTCCTAGGTTCGGACCCTGGGTCGGGTCACAGAATAATTCTGAGTTTTTCATTCTTCTATGAAATTGTCAGTACATTCCAAGCCCGGAGAGCCTTGGAGAACACTTTAAGCCGACGGTCACGGTCACTGTCATCACTGATACTGATCGATCGTTAATAAATGAAACATTATCACCCTAAGCCGCCAACCCGAATTGTAGCAGCGTGGTGGGTGTACGCTCCATATCCCCTCTCCTGTCTAAATGAAGGCCTATGGCAGTGTAGTGGGCCGTTATTAGGCCGATAATAAAAGAGTATTACCACCTCCTTCGAAAGATATGCACCGATTTGGTAGAATTTCAATCATAAAGTTTAAACTTATCGTGGTAAGTTTAGAATATGATTCTCAGGTTCACACAGTTTAGCGTTCCATAATTTTGAATGACTCCATCTATACTAAAGCCAAACTCGAATGAGAATGCTTGTCAACAAACAAATTAAAAAGGAAGGTAGTACCTAATCATTAGTCATTTCACACCTATTTTTTTTTAATTAACTAGTTAATGACGAATTCATGACATTAAATAAGATTAGTAAACTTAAAACTAATTAATATATTCAAAGTCTTTTACATAAGATTTTTAAAATAACAAAACAATTTTAAATTTATTGGGCATAAAATGTGTTGTGTTTTCTACCTCCATTTTAAATTTGTTTGTTGACAAGCATTCTCAATCGAATTTGGCTTTAGTATAGATCATTTGTTACTCGTTGAAAAGTAAGTACTTACCTAAACCTAAAGTTGCTACTGTAGTAGGGACACGTGTTATAAAACACGTTCGTACGGAAGGTATCGTATGTTCCATAGAAAATAATTTTTACCTTAACCATAACTCTTTTCTCTTCTTAATAAGAGAAACGCTTGTGCTAGGTCGAAGATCGAAACAAGGACCTCTCGTTTCCAACTCCAGCTGCTTATCCGTCACTCTATACTAAAGCCAAACTCGATTGAGAATCCTTGTCAACAAACAAATTAAAAATGAAGTTAGAAATCACTAGTCATTTTACACTTTTTAATGACGAATTAATGATGAGTTAATGACAATAAATTAGATTAGTAAGCTTAAAACTAATTAATAAATTCTATATCTTTTAATTAGATTTTATAAACACAAAACGTGATATTAAATTTATAAGGCAAAATGTGTTGCATTTTCTACCTTCGTTTTAAATTTGTTTGTTGACAAGCATTCTCAATCAAGTTTGGCTTTAGTATAGTAAGGTTATTAAGTGTCCAACGAGTATGAAGGATGTTTGTAAATGATTGTTAGTCCAGCTGGTTTCGAATCTGCTACTACAACCCTAGTAGGTAGGTGTAATCGCAGGAAGGAGGATATCCGCCCAGACTGGAACATCATCACCGATTGTGATATGCATGTCGGAATTACCACAATATAAAGTGAACATACAATGTTACATCGCTTAATACATAAAAGTACATCGCCATTATTTTTTAACCGACGAAAAAAAACGGAGGATATTCTCAATTCGACACGTATATGTATTTTTTTATGTATGACGCATAACTTTCCACAGAGTTGTCCGATTTTGATAATTCTTTTTTTATTAGAAAGGGCACACTTCCAAGGTGGTCCCATTGTCATCATGTTAGGATCTGATGATGATATACTGGGAAAATTGAAGAAACTCTTCAAATTTTATAGGCACACTTTTTTTTTTTTTTATCGACTACAAGTTGGCCCTTGACTGCTATCACACCTGATGTTAAGTGATGATGCAGTCTAAGATGGAAGCGGGCTAACTTGCTAGGAGTGGGACGAAAATCCACACCCCTTTCGGTTTCTACACGACATCGTACCGGAACGCTAAATCGCTTGGCGATATGTCTTTGTCGGTACACTTGTAGCGATTTAGGTTTTTGTGTAAGTATCTGTAGCTTTTTGGCTACAAGTGTCGTATAATATACTATGTCAGTATAGTACGAGTACGTTACGTGGCGATAAATCACAGAAAAGTAAATAAAAATTTTTAACAAAAAATAGAGCCAACTCGAAACGCACTAAAAATTATAAAATAACTGCGTGGCACCGACTTCATAGATATGCTTAAGTAAATTAAAGCAACCAAATGACACAGTTATTTTATACTTTTTAGTGCGTTTAGAGTCGGTTCTATTTTTTGTTATTTAATAAAAACATTATCCTCCTTCTGACGCTGTCGGGTAAAAAAGTATTTTTCGCTTGCTTACATTGATAATACTACTGACTTCGTTCGCATGAAAATAAAATTTAAATTTCTAAAATAAAAGTAGCCATGTATATGGCTATTTGCGAATGAAAATCTCGTCAAAATCAGTCCTGCCGTTTCTGAGTTTAACTCGAATAAACCGACAGACAAAATTTTAAAAATTGAATTTTTGATGAAAGAACCTACTTATGACGAAGAAGATATTATGAAAATATAAAAACAATAAACCCGACTGCTTAGAAGTTATGAACTGAAAAGAGAAAAACAAGGATCACTATATCTGTTTAAAATTCTAAATTCTTTATGGTTTTTTGTTTTTATAATAATAATTTTATTTGAGACTTTTTAGTTTTAGTTTATGGTAGACAGTACACTTAGTACATTTTTTGCCATTTTTTATTAAAAAAATAATATGAACATGATATGATATTTATATTTTTGCAATGGTCTTTTTACGCACTTTCAATTGGTACCCATATTGCTAAGATAAAAGAAAAAAATACACACATCACCTCTTTTTTCCCCCATTTATAGCCGCCATTTTGAAAATTTATATAGCCTATTTCACTAGCACTACCACACTTTTGACAAATTCAACGACACCTCACATGTCAAAATTTGTTCAGCCGTTTAGGCTGTAGCGCGTGCCGAAGAAATGGACATACATACATACATACATACATACATACATACATACGCTCGAAAAACATAACCCTCCTTCTGACGCAGTCGGATAATTATATTAGTACATGTACATTATACAAGTTTAAAAATTATAGGTAATAACTTTTTAACCTTAACTTTTTCCGTATTTTGTATCCGTCTAGAAATGTATCGGTATTTCCGCTGAATCATATCAAAGCCATATGACTCAAAAATAAGCCAGGGTCCTAGTTCAATCCAAAGAGTTATGTATTGAGAGGAAGATTGATATTTTACAGATTGAAACATTCATCAGTATCAGCCTGTTAACGGCCCGCTTTGTAGGAGAGGGAATATTGCGCGTAGATCCACCACTCTGCTCCAACGCGGGTTGGCGGGCTAATCAAACATAAGTATCCGAAAGGTTACGCAAGCGTTCCGCGATAATAATCCAGTATCAAAACATGATTTTTTGATTTTTCTTAAGAACTAAATCCTACGAATACCTAGCAGGTTTTTGATACTTTATAATCAAACATTGTCAACTTTTAATCACTCCAAACCCCTTTGCAGATGCTTCGTAAATCGAACCTTGAAATCTTCTGTGAGGATGCCTAAACCTAGCCTAATTATGGTTGTATATAAATAATTTATACTATTGTAGATACATAAGTATCTAAGGTTGAAAATGAGAGTGCCCGTGATAACCAAGATTGGGTCATTATTCGGTGGCTCGTCTATTACTCTCTGCTTTTAGAGAACCTATACTTAAACTAAACTCGATGTAAAATGCATTTTTACATTTATTGACATGACACATGACGACAATACTTTGCTACCTGCGGGCAATGATAGATCAACCAAAACTACATTTGTCCGCTGCTTGCAGCACCATAAAGTATTTAGAATTTAATGTAGTAGTAGTTATCCTTGTTTTTCTCTTTTTAGTTCATTACTTTGAAGCAGTCGGGTAAGTACCATCAGATGGGCCATCTATTTAGTCCATGAATTATTAGGTACCATATATAAAATCCTACATGAGCCCGTGGCGGTGTCGACGGGCGCGGATCCTGCGGGAAGCGGCAATTGCTTTGGCCTTGCCGCACGATCTATCTTCGAGATAAATGCAGCTAATGACTAGCCACATGTAGCGCGATAGGTTCCTGCTCTGCCTACGCGTGATCCCAGAGACCTTGCTTGTTGTGCAGTTTTCTATCGGTAGGTGTTGTTCTTGTTTGTGTACCGAGCTCTCGGGAGAAAAATTTTTGTCAAATTGGATAATTTCTAAATCATCTTCAGTCATTATTAGCCTGTTTACATGACCCACTGTAGTTTCGCCAATACGTCACAATGTTAAGCAGTCTAGGTATATACCTAACTAGCAGTCACCGTCCGCGTGAAAATCCCTTAGGTACCCTTTTAATTTTAAAGACATACTTACATATAAAGTGTGCTCTTTCCCCGCTACCTCTCTCAATTTAATTTTTTATAGTTTCCCGTGAAGCAATATCCTCCGTCCCGTCCCGTGTACTAAAGATCTACATTTTGACGTGAAAACGTCTTATAATTCGATAGAGCCGGCTGCACGCACGAAAAAACATGACTCATGCGTTACCTCGCTTTGAGGCGTTCCATGTAAGGCTTGACGTGCAAGCGAGAGCGCAGAACGAGCGACAAAGAAGCACAATTAAATATAATTATTAAATATATTAATTTTAAATTAAAAATTAATATATTTATAAATTAATATATTTATTATAAATTTAAAATATAAATTTATAAAATCAAAATCAATTATTTTATTAATTTAAATTAATATTTATAAAAATATACTTAAATTAAAAATTTTAATAACCAATTAAATGCTACCATTCCATCAGTATTTTCTTAAGACGTTGTCACGTTCAACTATCGTCAGTATTCCGACTTTACAGACAACCAATTTTTTATTAAACATTGTACGATATTACAGTACATAAACATTAACAATATATATTTATAGCAAGCTAATGTGTATTGCTTGTATTAAATAGTCTATTTCACTTTTGAGTCTAGCTTCATAATAAAATGTTTTATTACAGAGTCGCACTTTTTAGAAATTTTGTAATATCTCCGAAACTATATAACTAATTAACATACTGTAAAAGACAAATCTTATCTCTATATTTTCCTTGTGATTATCAAATTATTTATTTTAATAAGGATTTAAGTTTAGTTGTATAAATTATGACGTAAACGTAAGCATATGAATTAAAAGATTTTTATAAAACACAAAAAGTTATATATCTGCCAAAATATAAAAGATAGATCACGGACTTTTTGTAGAACTTTTTAAGATGCATAGTTTTCATACAATGTTTTCAATTATATCAATTATATCCAACAGATACAGAAAGAGAAAAGATTTACGCTGATTTAATAAATTTCACGGTACGACTCGCGCGACAAAAACTGTGATACCTCGGGTAATTTATACAATACAAATATAAAATATAGCCTATGTTACTCCGTGATAATGTAGCGTTCTAATGAAAAAATAATTATTAAAATCAGTCCAGTACTTTTTGAGTTTATTCGTTACATACAAAAATACAAATCTTTCCTCTTTATAATATTATTGTAGAAAGGTAATTTTAAATTGACATAAGCTGAGGTTCGTACTCGTTCACCTTCCTTACTGATCAATAGAGGTAATCAGAAGTGCATGCCAATTTCCACGTAATTAGCAGAACATTTCGGGGACGCATGACTTTATCCTCGTAGCACGTTCAAACGCATTAGTCAGATTCAATTATTTCGATAACAAAGATACGGAGCACTAAGTGCAATTATTGTTTCACGATGTACACAGATAACGCAAGATTAATACATTGTCAAACATTAGGTACGGACTTATAGACGTTCTTAACAATAAACATAATAACTATACTAAAGCCAAACTCGATTGAGAATGATTGTCAACAAAAAATTTAAAATGAAGGTAGAAAATGAAACACATTTTATGCCTAATAAATTTAAAATTATGTTTTGTCATTTTAAAAAATCGTATTTATAAGATATTGAATACATTAAGTGATTATTTAAAAAAATAGGTGTAAAATGACTAGTGATGTCTACCTTCATTTTTAATTTGTTTGTTGACAAGCATTCTCAATCGAGTTTGGCTTTAGTGTAACTAATAGTATTTTTTACTGCTGGAAAATATGCTCCTAAAGTATTATCGTCGTCGTCGAAAGAATTTACATGTACGCGTAATACCAATGATTATAGCGTACATAAAAGTAGAGATCTCTCAAACTATACACTCGATTGACTTAAATAATCATCTTGCGATGAGGACGCTCACTGAGAAAGGATTTCCCGATATTCTCATGGGAATAAGATCTACAGGGATAAATCCGTTAGGTTAGTCCAGTCGTTATTCAAAAAAGAGTTTTTGTAGCATTTAAATAATTATAGGGGATGTTAATCGCTTTCTTTAGTCTATGGTCATTCCACTTAAAAACGTCAGCACATATCGCGATAAATGCACATGCATTTGTAGTTTGTAGAACTGATTGCTCATTTATTACAACTCTAAAATATACTTTAGTAATCTCTATTAATTGCTGATAACGACAAGGTCCAATGAGTTACAATAAAATTCTAAAAACATGATTATTATTATTATTTATACTTTATTCGTACATCACATGACATAAAATAAAAACAAACAGAAATAATTTTATGAAGGAAGAAGAGGTATTAAAGGCGATCTTGCATATGCGATACTTATCGCTTAGTTGCGATTTGTCCAACGCAACTTTGGACTTGGAAAAATATCAGAACCAAACTGCAGGTGGTGTATTTTAATAAGATACGTATAAAAACAGGCAAAATATAACAAAATAATCAAGAATATTAAATAATTAACAATCACAATCCTTAGATTATTTTCTGTGTTTGTTATTTTATACGACAAGAGAAGCCAGTGCCCTGAATGTGTAATCACAAAACAAACAAACAAACGAGGTGATATCTCATCTGATTCACCCGCCACACTAACTGCCAAGTCGCGACGTATTTGTACTACAAAATGTAAGACTAATGATGTTTAATTGTCTTTGTTCCTTCTCGTAACACATTAACATTTTGATCGCCTTGACCGACATTGTCTTTGGAAAATATCTTATCTGTTTGGTCCTTAATTTACTTGAGACATAAAAATTGTACATTAAACTACACATTATCCCGCGTTTTCACTAGCTTGTTTGACGATCCTGTGGAAATATTAAGTCATTCGTCATCATTATCTGCCGATGGACGTCCACTACTGTTCCAAACATGAAGGACTCTCTATACAAACTTTCAACCCCTTCTAATATATTTTAATTTTAGCGGCAAAAAGTATCCTACATAATGTTTTTTTTTTATTGACTACAAGTTGGCCCTTGACTGCTATCACACCTGATGTTAAGTGATGATTTAGTCTAAGATGGAAGCGGGCTAACTTGTTAGGAGTGGGACGAAAATCCACACCCCTTTCGGTTTCTACACGACATCGTACCGGAACGCTAAATCGCTTGGTGATACGTCTTTGTCGGTAGGGTGGTAACTAGCCACGGCGAAAGCCTCCCACCAGCCAGACCAAGACAAATTAAGAAAAATCTCAATCTACCCCGCCGGGAATCGAACAAAGGACTTCCATCTTATAAATCCACCGCGCATACCACTGCGCCACGGAGGTCGTCAATATGAACTTCGTCGTAAATCGCTGTGAAATATAGACAGAATTTTAACGCATTAATTTTAGGAGATACATTTCATTACAAAAAATTCTGCTATTTTTCGGGAAAATCCAACGAATCCAAGCGACAACGTCAACCAAATCCGACAGACCTCAACGTACGATTCACTCCGAAATGGGAATAACCTCAGGAGATGTCATTCTCAGTTGCAACTATTAGGAAGGCCAAAATTTGTAATCGTAAATTTTTACTGTGTGAATAAATAAAACGTGGTACAACACTTACAAACATCCTCAATTCATCGAGTCGACGATATCGTTTTAGATGTTTTAAATTTCAAGAATTCCGACACCTTTGAAGGTAGACAGAGTCGATCTTTGTGATGCAACGGAAGCGAATGAATCGCCGATGTTTTAAATTTCGTGAACCGCTCTGCTGTTAGCAAGCTGAATATGTTTAGGACGCTTACAACCGACAGGTTTCGCTTCTTCATATCATTATAGTACTTGACGGTCACGTTACGATGTGATTGCTTTGTTACGGTTCCATCGTGTCTATCCTGTCTCTGATTATCAGGGATGTTAATTCATTGTATAATGAAGACGGAATGCAGAGCCAATGATAGGTATTTAAGAGCTGAGACCACTTAGCGAGGGCAGCGGGGTCGAGCAAGCGATATCGCGTGACCAATCAACACACAGACCTTGCTGATTGCTGTATCTACGCTTTGTTGACGATTCGTAAGGGTCTACTTGACTGGTTCGTTGGGTCGTTTGGTCCAGTATTTAGACGATTTTGCTTCGGATGACGATGTCCTAAGTTCAAATCAAGTCGGACCAAGTATGTATCGAAATTTTCTTTAAGGAAATTGTCAGTAAAATTCGGAGTTGGGAATTTGGTGTTAACAATCAAACGTATAGTACTTGTTGAGCTTACAGTGCCGTGGGAAACAAACATCCCTAAAGACCATGTATTCAAACTGAATAAATATTATGACCTTACTAATGAACTAACCAAAAATATGATTATGTGGTTAGTTTATACGCGGTAGAAGTGGGTGCGAGGGGTATACCAGCGAAGTTTCTCTACAACCTGCTAAAAGACCTTGGCCTTACTAGAAGTGCAGTAAGCTCTATATTGGAACCAGGGTTGTTGCGGATGCTGATTTTTTCACATCCGCGGATGCGAATGCGGATGCGGAGTTTTGAAGGCTCACATCCGCGGATGCGGATGCGGAAGCGGATGTTTAAGATATTATGTAAATAAAGTTTATTAATGAAGAATTAAAACAATGATAATGATATATAATTATTAACATTTTTATTGTAATCAAATCAAACATAAGTACTTATTTTTATATTAAACACCTACTGGTTTTTATATTAGTAAGTGAAATTAAAATAGGAGCATTATACTTAATAAACAGTAGTATTGCCGCCTTTTCTGATTCAAGGCGATTACGCAGAGGTTCGTAAATTAAACTCGCGCTACTAAATAATTGTTCGCTAGAAACATTTCCCGGTGGAGAGGATAAAAATCTAACATCATAGCAAGGTCGTTTTGTAAGCATGGCTTTCTGTTGAAACCTGATGTTCCTGGTCCTAGTTCTTCCATATCATTTTCCGTGCAGTCAGACCTTTTTATTCTTTTAGCTCTTTCGGTATTGGTATTAAGAGATCCCAACATGTCATTCTCAGTATTTATCATCTTTAATCTTGTCTTCAGTCACCGGTGTAAAAAATTTGTACTTAAAGCGAGCATCTAAGTAGGTGGCGATGGTATATAAATTGTTTTCTCCCAAGCTGGAAAACTTTGTTGATTGAGTTCATTTTTCAAAGTCGTAGCAGCCTGTCGAATTGGATCAAACTCTGGTGATCTTATTAAATAGTCATCAACTTTTTTTTCAAGCTTTTGTAAACTCTTAATTTAGGTACACACAATGAGCACTGTATCACAACAACATTTAAAATATCCATTTTTATGATATGTAGTCCACAGCGCAAACAAACACGTAATGATTTATTTACAAGAAACAAATCAGGCACCACAACAAACGTGTCGAATCTTGTCACCAATTTCTACGTTCCATTGGACAGTGGACAATGGTCATGTGCGACGCACCAAACGCCGGGCCCGCCCAATTTCTTTCTTGTCACTACTTGCATGATATCCGCATCCGCATGAACATCCGCACTGTCTAATGTGGATGCGGATGCAGATGCAGATGTCTAAATCTATGCGGAAGCTCCGCATTTGCGGATGCGGATGCGAATGTTCGCAACATCCCTAATTGGAACGAGTGTCCAAAGCTGCTCTAGTAAGGTCTTTCCGAATTTGGCTGGGCAGGGAGAACAACTTGAACAGAGGAGGTGAGTGTTGACGAGCGTCACTAAGGGTACCCTTAAACCTACACCCGTGTCACAAGTCTTGGGCTCTGTTCGGAGTTTTTCTATCAGCCACGCGATGGACCCGGCACCCGCACGGTGAATCCGTGGAATGCTAAGATATTCGTCTCAACATAAGCGTAAAGCTCTCAGCCCCGTAATTACTCATTCATTATCACCCTAATCTCGCCAACCTGCACTGGAGGAGCATCGAGAGTATAAGCTCCATATCCCTTCTAAGGTAAGGAGGAGAGCCTGAGCTTATAGGAGCCGTTTATAGGCTGATATTGATGATGACTCTCAAAGCAGATTTTAAGAAAGGCATATATTTACTTTTTTTACATTTGATTGTTGGAGGTATTTACTCATAATTAACCTCCATTATGATAAGCAGGAAGATCAATTTGTATGATAAAAAAGGGGGAAAATGCTGACTGACGTCATCAATGGCCTTTTATTTACTTTTTAATTCATTGACTAGTAATGTAATATGATAGACTGATAGAGGTAACAAGTATTGATTCAGGCCGGTAGACGGAGAGAAGCGAGTGAGCGAGCGATCCCCGTCGGTTCTGAAATTCTTGATCTCTTACAATTTCTGACTCTTTCGTTGTTCTAATTTGTGATATCCAATTTGGATTCTGAAGAGCTTCAATAGCCCACTGGCTATGGCGCTTGACTGAAGAGGTCGTAGGTTCGAACCTCGCTCGTCTAATTATTATCTTACTACTAACGCAGTCTGTTGCCTTGAACAATTCATGTCAGTTTTTCACGAGCGGTTGCCAAAAGTAGTGATGACTTCTTAAAAAATATTTTTAAAAAGTTCTCATCGAGACTAATTAATCAAGCCCAATCACAAGTTAGCTGTTGTAAGCTGTTACGGAGCTCCCTTAACTGTTTTTCGTCTTCATCACCAGACCCTCAATGACAGTCACAGCCCACCTAAATGTAAAGTTCTTATCGAGACAAATTAATCGAGCCCAAACACAAGGTAACTGCAGTAAATCGTCGAGGAGTTCTCTTATCTGTAGATCAGCTCCATCATCAGATCGACTTCAGACCTGTATCAAATTGTAGTGCTTTTAAATACTTCCCGGAAAAATTAACAAATGTACTTGTTGTCCCTACAATTTATGAAAGTTCCCCTCGGTTTCTCCATGATTCCACCATCAGATCTTGGTTTCCTTATCATGTTACCACCACCGGACTATTTCCTTTCAAACAAAAAAAGAATTATCAAAATCGGTTCATAAACGACGAAGTTATGCGCGAACACAAAAAATATATACATATATATATATACGGTCTAATTGAGAAACTCCTTTTTTTGAAGTCGTTTAAAAAAAAGGAATATTTATAACACAAGAAATGTATTAGATTGGAACTTGTGATCTCGCGCATCGCATCGAAATGGAGATTGTAAATTGTGAACAATAAATGACCTAACCTGACCGAGAACTCAGTTATCATCACTGTTAAAATCACGACATAGTAAATGAAATACTAATGTCAAATCAGGTACTACCGAACGCCCGCGACTTCTTCCGCCTAAAATGTAAGAAGGATCCTGTATCCTTATTTATGTGTGAACTCAAATCGTGCCAAGTTTCATTTAAATTAATTTAAACTTGCCGCAACTGCGTCGTTGGTATTAGTGAACTTATTAGATTTTTCGGATAACTTATTTTTCATAAGTCGGATTTTAATGAAACAAGGCCTACAACCTACTCAGGAGCTAAAAACTATATGAAAATCTGCCCCTTAGATTTTAAACCATACATGAACATGACAAACAGACAAAAATTTTAAAAACTTTAAAATTTTTAAAAATTTTGCTGTTAGTCTGTATAACATATATTATGTAACTCACGCCACATACCACAAACTTATTTTTTCTAAAAAAATATTTAATTAATGTGCAGAATTAATTTCCTTGCCATTTCATTACATATATAAATAAATATTATAGGACAATTACACACATCGCTATATAGTCCCAAAGTAAGCGTACTCGTAAGTAGCTTGTGTTATGGGTGCTATGATAACTGATGAATATTTTATATATGTTATACATAAATACTTATAATATATAGATAGATAACCAGCAAGACGACCTCCATGGCGCAGTGGGATGCGCGGTGTATTTATAAGACGGAGGCCCTGGGTTCCATTCCCGGTAGGGCAGATTGAGATTTTTCTTAATTTGTCTTGGTCTGGCTGGTGGTGGCTAGTTAGCACCCTACCGACAAAGACGTACCGCCAAGCGATTCAGCGTTCCGGTACGATGTCGTGTAGAAACCGAAAGGGGTGTGGATTTTCGTCCTACTCCTAACAAGTTAACCCACTTCCATCTTAGACTGCATCATCACTTAACATCAGGTGTGATAGCAGTCAAGGGCCAACTTGTAGTCAATAAAAAAAAAAGTCAAGACCCTGAAGCATCGCATTTTTCGTTTTAAGAAGAACAAATGTGACGCTTCATCACGCGTAGTTCGGACAACCTTGATCCTTGAGACCTCGCGTGGTCGCGTTACTGTAGGACCACCCAACAGAAAAGTGCAAGCTTAAGACAACATCTTGTTCAGCTTACATGATACAAGATAACCTCAGGGCTTAGTCGTTGAAAGTGACCTTTGATTTCTTGTGGATAACCTTTGTTTTACATAAGATTATATGCGAGTGAATACCTACGCGAGAATTACAAATAAATGTTTTATGACGAGAATTACGAAGGATCTACTTAATTCTGTAGTAAAAAAGTCTTAATGAATTTTGTAAACCATCAGCGCAGTTCGTTATGCCTTAACTTCATGTGTTCCGGTACGATGCTGCGTAACCATTGGATTTATAGTTTGAATATTTACAAGATGGGCCCTAGAGAGTCACTAAGCCAGAAATTTAAAGAAATACAAAATTATGACAGTTCATTGTCAATATATATATGAAAATATAATATATGTGCATAAAAATTTAAGCCAATTTAAAATAAAACGTGACTATAACAATATTAATACTGTCAAAATAAACTGTTTACTGACTAGGCTTAGTAAAATTAATAATTCGTTTAAGGGCAATTGCATACGTTTTTGCAATAAATTGCCAACTGAAATCAAATCTCTCAGTAAGTTCAAGGTTTTTGTCAAACGCAAACTGCCTTCAAAATATTAAGTGTAACTCAATTTCCAAATGATAATTATTATTATTAAAACAAAAACCCGATGCTAACTTATGATGAAAAGGAAAAACAAGGATCACTGTTAAAATTCTACCCTTTATGGTGCTGCAAACAGGAAAAAGAATTATCGGGGAAAATAGGACAACACGCCATGTAAAAAGTTATAAGCGTATGTCACTACACAAATAAATTCAAACACTACGTGTCAAAATCCGTTCAGTTCCTGACGCAGTCGGGTAAAAAGGCGTCTGAGTGAATTGTTGTAAGGAGCCGGGTCCTTGGTTCTATTGGTTTTTAAATAATTATGTAAGATGGTGATAATAAAAAATAATAATAACCTGGCTGAGTTTGTTGTGGGATCTGCTCGACCAGGGCGCGTTTGAAATCCTCGTAGCTTAAATTTTAAGTTTCCGACTTTAATTATCACCATTTGTTCTATCGAAAAATTGACGATTCAATGTAATCGTAACTCATTGGAGGTTTGAGTTTGAGTTTAAATAAACCTACCTCTTACACGTTAGCCCATTAGCATAACTAGAGACTACGTCGTATTTTACAGCTCCATCGCTGGCCTGTTAGTTCATCGATGAGATAGCTATGCAATGGCTGCAAAGTATCTACACGATGGCGGTATTCAGTGGTCGATTGTCGTTGTAACAAAATTATAATGATGAGCCATCTAGGAGCTAAAGATCAAAGGCCATATTATGTATTAACTTTAATGACACTCGACGGTGTGCGATGCATATTCGTATAAGTCTCTCTTTATCTGAAAAGATTTTATAGACAGAGAGGGACTGGATCTGTGTATATGAAAAAGTGTCCGTCAAAATGTATTAAATTAGGATTGCGCCACAGTTGCATCAAAGTAACTCTCAAAAGAAGCGCCAAATATTGTTAGAGTATATTTTTTTTGTTTTGAGATTTACGTCCACTTGGACAACTTTTCACAACACAAATTTTACCCATAACTGTTCTGTTATCACTCACTTTTTCATAAAATTAAATGTTTATATATCAATAACCGTACTATTTACTGTTTACGAACTAAAATCACTCTAAACGCACGTTTGGTTATAATTCTGTAAGGTTATATTTACCACAATATTTTGTACAACGTAAGTTGTTGAAGTTCTCAATAATTAACTACTTTAGTCGATAATGACATTAAATTTTTTAACTCGGCATACTTCAATTCATCTACGATTGCTACATTCATACCATACCCTGTGCATCCACTAGCGCGATTGTGGAGGATTTTTGAACTGTTATTTAACGCATACAACTGGACACTTTTTCAACTTTTCTCCCATATAAGATGACTCTCCTTTCCTCTACCCTCCAGATTTGAAACGTACACTGTAGTGTCATTACATAATTGCACTACAGGTGAGATCTCAGTAAAGTTGTCAGTTAATAAATCAAACCACGGACTCACGCACGAAAGATTTCGTACCAATGTCTAGGATATATTTCAAACAACTCTGTTGCCATTACTAATATCGATCAAAAAAATGGCAAAGATATCACTTTTGCTGTATAGCAGCCCCATTGAACATTTATATATTTGTGTTTTTATTACTTCATATTATAGCGGCTATAGAAATACATCATCTGTTAATTGAATGAATGAATTGAAATTTCAACTGTCCAGCTATCATAATATACAACCTGGTAACATACAGAAAGAGAGCGAAACCTTACTAATAGGGTCCCGTTTTTCCTTTGGGTACAGAACCTTAAAAACCAACTGGGCTTATGAAGTAATGACTACTCAATCAGTCTCCTCACGAAACGTTATAAATGGCGCGTATAATATTCACAGAGTGGGCGCGGTAAACAACCTCTCAGTCTCACGTCACAGCGACACAGCAGTCAGCACCTAGTTTTTTCGTCTATTTTTTCGACACTAGTCGCGAGACCGGAGTTACTGGAATCTAGCATGGAAATGCGAAGCGCACTGGACAACTCACAGAGTTATTTACCCCTAGCGGATGCCTGCGACTTTGTCCGGGTTTTATTTTTTGGTTATTAAATTTTAAAATAACCAAAAAATATAACCCTTTATAAAACTGAAAGACGTTTTTACCCGACTAAACTAAGAAGGGTTATGTTTTTCGTGCGTATCTTGTATGAAAATATAATATGTAGGTTATATAGAATTACTTTAGTCTAGATATTTATTACCTATATTATACAATGGTTCCCGACTGATGCAGTACAATAATTTCTACACTGCATGAACTGCACTGAACTTGCATTTTTTTTTAGATATTTTTTGCACATTCGAGTTTATTTTTTATTTTAATAAAGATATGAACCATATTTTTGCTTCTTTCTCTTAAAATATGTCCATTACAATATATGTTTTACACCAAAGGAGAATGCCAGACAATGTATAGGACTTTAACCCACTTATAAAAACATATTGTACAACAATGTATTATGCATCATTTTATTGCATTTTTTTACTATTTAATATAAATAAAATTTAAAAGCTCTAGAACTCAGAGTATTCGACACGAACCTAACGTTGGTTATCGTCCATTTCCGTATTGTTGTTTCATATAGCTGTCACACTAACATGACAGTCGAAAAGCTAAATACATTTTTAAACAGGCTTAACGATTCTGGATACTAGCCTTGTAAAGCCTACTTTTGATGAAAATACAATAAAAACGATTTAAAAAGCTAGAACCCTATGCAACGATAAAGATTTAAAGAGTGTAAATTAAAAGGAAATAGTTTAATTACTTTTTTTAACAGAATTTTATTCCGATGACCAACAGTAAAAATGGGTTATTCTAAAATATTTATATAATAATAGGATATTTTTAGTATATTTAGGCTTGTGTGCACGAAGATTTCGGTTATCATAACCAACGGTTAACATAACTTTACTATAAATTTACTATTTATAATAAACCCGTACGCCGGTAAGGACGTAAACCGGGCGGTTATCTTAACCGAGCTTACGTCCCTAACCGGTGTACGGGTTGTCGTGAACAGTAAATTTTGACGTTTAGCTTATGTTAACCGTTGGTTATAATAACCGAAATCTTGGTGCACACAGGCCTTACAATTTGTGTTCTTTCTGGGCTAGGATCTGGCATTCTCCTTTCATCAAAAGCATTTTTCATTTATCATTTCCATTTTTATAATAATTATAACAATGTAGGCAATGATTTTCCACGCAGTGGAAACTATTACCTACCCTAATATTCCAAGACTATGAATAGAATAACATACTATGCTACAGGTTAGTACCTATCACGTCAATAAATAACATAAAAATGTGATACGATAGCGATAGCGACATTGTGATCTGTGATAAGATTATCATCTTATCTTTGACGGTATCTGATTGCAAGGTTTTTCGTCCACATCCTTTTTGTGAATCACTGCACATGTGATTCAATTTTCAAAGAATTTTACCTAAATTTCTACCCAGAAAACTTTTAAGTCTCTCCAATCATTCGCTTTTATAATAATTTTACCTTCGAATTTTTATTGAGACGTTATATTTATTCAATGTGAGATTTTCTTAAAATTAAAACAGTTTTTAACAGTAAAACAAAACTAATTAATAATAAACAATATCTAGTATTTCATGGTATTAAAATCACAACAACTTAATTTTATAGAAAAAAAAAAAGAAAACGTTCTCGCCATAGCAACACGACACGCCACAACCAATTCCAAGAAGCACCAAACCCGAAAGTCTTGTGCACCGTTGCAATTCTCAAATGTAATAAGCTTCCTGATCTTTAACAAATAAATACACACTTTAATGCTCGCTATTAAAGCATAAATTGCAACGGCAGTTTTTACTATTACTGCACAGGTTCACAGTTATTCCAAATATAAAAAGTAATAAGCTTCTTCGATTAATTTTTCAATTTTATACTTTAAAATATTGGAATAAAGTTGAAATTCAAACAATAGTTCTCAATGTAACCGCACAAACTAATAAGGTACTTATGTCAAAGGCTTCAGCAGCGAAGATTGAATATAGAATGCACAGCCGCCGCGATTGTATGTCAAATGAAGAGTCGTGAAACTAATGCGAATGATTTTAAGCCAGAATGCTTTGATATTAGGGTTGGAAGTTGCTTGTTGGTGTGGGAGGCATTTCGCGAGGCTACAGGGTCTACGGGTTGCAGGTTTGACGGGTTCCGTGTTACCCGCGGCCCCTCTCACCCTTACCGCACCCCGCGGGCACCCGCCTGTGGCCCGGCTAAAGTAATTATGTGGATTAAATAAGTACGATTGTATCCCTTCTTTTCGTATAAATTAAATGTTTAGTAATGATTTATCTTTATCACTTTGGATAATGGATGATGTAATAATGGGGTTTGGTATGTATTTGAAAATGAGATTAGTGTTTTTAGCGCCAGTGTTACTCCTTGTAGATGTCGAAGTATGTACTGCTAAACAAAATTACTTTTTTCAGGTAGTAAAGTTGCCAATAATAGGCTCAGGTTAAAGAATACAAGGGCAATGCTTGTCAACAAACAAATTTAAAATGAATGTAGAAAATGCAACACATTTTATGTCTAATAAATTTATAATTATGTTTTATAATTTAAAAAATCTTATTTAAAAGATATTGAATTGAAATAGTTTTAAGTTTACTAATCTAATTTATTAACATAAATTCATCATTAACTGGTTAATTAAAAAAAATAGGTGTGAAATGACTAGTGATTTCTACCTTCATTTGTAATTTGTTTGTTGATAAGCATTCTCAATCGAGTTTGGCTTTAGTATAGTACAACATGGTCCTCACGTCATGTCGGTGATTCACCGGGCACCGGTTTGTTGATAACAAAACCTTATACATATATTTATTGAGGGGCTTTACGGTTCGAGCCCTTTTAAGCCTAAAGTTCGCAGCACTAACAACCGCCGTGGCGCAGCATTGTGAGCGGTTGATTCATAAGTTCGATTCCAGGCTGGACTGGGTAAGGGTTTTTTCATTGATCCAAGATTGGCTGGTGGGAGGTTCCGGTTGTGGCTAAGTACCATCCTATGGGCGAAGACGTGCCACCAAGCGAATAAACGTTTCGGTACGATGTTGTGTAGAAACCTGAAGAGGTGTGAATTTCATCCTACCTAATAAATGCTCTCTTCCATATAAAATTGTGATGATCACTTACCATCAATTATGATTGCAATGAAGGGCTAATATGTAACGAATAAAAAAAACTACCTACATTATTCGTAACTAGATTTACTAAAATTTAACGAACACGTATAGAACGTCGGACCTTTTGTACTTTTTTGGCCTTCAACAAACCAACGGCATATTTTAACTGTATAATATTTAGATACTAAGACAATTGAAGACATAAATAAGAAACTAAATTGTAATAGTATAATTTATTAATAGAACCGCTTACATCATTATACACCGTAATGCAAAACGCGACGACTAAATTACAGCTAACTGGTGTCCATTACAATACAGAGTATAATGACTCACTAAATTACAACTCATTATCAATTTTAGTGAACGCATACAAAGTTCAATTATGTCCTTTTGTACTCTACTCGTACCTACTTATCTCTGTACTAAGCCTTTGTGAAATTAAAAAGCCCAAGTTACTTTATTATATGCGTTAGATTAGAGTTTGATATTACAAGCAGCTGGAACGGCCACCTCGCGCCGGAAAACGCAGTGTTGGTCCACCCCCCACAAGAATAA
This sequence comes from Mycalesis mineus, assembly GCA_034621355.1. Classification (NCBI taxonomy): domain Eukaryota; kingdom Metazoa; phylum Arthropoda; class Insecta; order Lepidoptera; family Nymphalidae; genus Mycalesis; species Mycalesis mineus. Next base: position 19,134,065 of record CM067884.1, on the reverse strand, counting down.
CCACACCAAGTGGGTTAGAGGGAGTGGATGGATACAGACGGCTCAGAACATTGCCGTTCGGAAATTCCGTCAATAGTCAATACCTAGCTGATATGATGATGGTGACACGTTATTTTTGCACTATATCTAACAGAAAAACTATCTTAGGCTATACTCTTGTTCCGTCAACTATTAGGTACCGTAAAATAAAAATAGGCGGAAATTGACGGATTCAGGATTTATTAAATTTGTTCCCAGAATAAAAGAAAAACAATTAATTGACACAAATAAAACATCATTTACATAAATTGTATCAAAATACATTGGTAAACTTATCCGTTCCGTAATATTTAACATAACTATAATTTGAAAATTTAAAAATCCCCGACTAAAATCAAATTTATCATTTTTTTGTGGTGGCCACCTTGGATTTTAAATTTTTCATAGTGTAGTATTCTACTATCCAAGCCCTTTCACGACGTAAAAAGATATTTACATTAAAACAAGATACAATTTTGCAACAAAGTTATCGATTAGATTAAAAAAAAAGAATTGATTTAAAAAAAAAGAAATTACAAGAAAAACCGCATAAATAGAGAAAGTCTGTCAATGGCATCTGTTAAAACAGAGGAATTATTATAGTTCAAGGTGCTATCTAGCTATAAAGATTGAACTTTGATCATTCTTCAGCAAAAATATAAATCGGTTTATCCGTTTCATTCCGGCATTCCAGGGTTTCATATGCCACATCCCATTTCCAGCATCAGGTCCTCGTCAATTAGAAACGTGAAAAGAACCAGTCAAGACAAATTCAACGAGCCTAAACTCGATGGGTTTGCTAAAAAGGTAGACCAGGGTTACGTCTCCTACCTTCAAGCCTTATGATCAAACCAGCTCAGTGGTTCCAGAAGACATTTTTGTTTCAAATGTCAGATCACACAAATGCTTTCAAGCAAACTGAGCGTGTAACATTTCTATCACACCTAACAAACGACCTGATGACCTTGAAGACCTGAACTGATTTCCACCAAACATAGCTAATAACACTCTAGACTACCTTTCAAACAAAAAAAACCGCATTAAAATAGGATCATCCGTTTGGGAGTTACGATGCCACAGACAGACACATACACATACATTTACACAGACACGTTAAACTTATAACACCCCGTCGTTTTTGCGTCGGGGGTTAAAAAATTAGATCATATAATCTATCTTATATCTTAACTACAGCAATTGAAAAATGTGATTTAGGATAGAAAAAATTGAAAAATCCGGAAAAAAAAACACAATAGCTAGGCCACTCTTTTTTTTTTTTTTGAAAATTAGTCATATTAATTTTAGAAATTTAGGTGACTATGTTGTATCTCCCAGTTCCGTTTAATCCATTAATTATGGGAGACATGGTAGATTTACTTGCCCTGTTCCATGGTTCCAACGTCCTTAGAAAGTCAAAGTGTAGCTTACATGTCCAGTCGACGAACCACCATGAATGCATTAAATGTTGACATGGACCGTCAACGAGTTGAAAACAGATAGGTAATATTATTTTAAAATATTATTGACTACTTGATAGAATATTCGCTATAAATCTTAAGCCGATATGTAATAAAATATCGATTAAATTATACAAGTAATTGAGCGCAACCATTTAGCAAGTGGAGTTTATGGCAGTTTTTACGATTACCACCTCGATATGGCCTGGGAACCTTGAGCTACATCACGCTACCACATGTCTGATATTAGCTTGATGCCTATCGTGTTAGAATTACAAGATATTCAAACTTTACACCATTAACAGATAGGCTGAAGAGACAAAATCAAACACCAATATTCCTAGAATGAACCGCAAGAACGAAGAGAGAAAAATCATCCAAAATCAAAACCAAAAATCGTTTATTTGAAGTAGGCTTACTTTACAAGCACTTTTGAAACACCAAACATCCATAGCGGCGAGATCGAAAAAATATCTCCCAATGGTTTGATACGTTGGGGTGAAAAAATTATGATTTTTCGATTAAGCCAACCTATTGGGTGACGATAATTATGTCTTTTCTTTTCTCTAGCAGTGGCCCACATAAAAAGATACATTTTAATAATTAAAAAAAAGCATGTAAACATATTTCAACATTGTGCTTGTGTATTTAGTGTCTATAAAGCGTAAGATGATGTTACACTAAAAATATCTCAAAATCTTTATAAAATATTTGCTTTAAAAATTGTAAAATATTTGCATTAAAATACGTCTGATTTGTGTAGACGCCATCTCTGCCTTTAAATCAATCAATTTACAGCACATACGATGTTACTTTTCGCTTTTTGTGAAATGTGTACATTAACACTAATCTACACTAAACTACACAGTTTAGTGTACAAAAATGTAACTTGTATGTATTTTTGTCTGTTATTTTTTCTTTTAATATTTCTGCCAACACAGCGCCAGGCGTCCTTCGTTACAGGCAAGAGAAATATGGTACTTGGAGACACAAAACACCAACTGCCCGAATCCGGGCTAAGAATTTTGCTGAGAATTTATTAAACAAAAGAAAAAGATACCCCTTTGGCCCGACCCTATAGACAAACCCAGGATCTGAAGCCACATACGGTAAATACTTCAGGAACGAGACAGGTGTTTATTTAACCAAAACGTAAGTCACTCTTCAGCAAAATAATTATAATAATTACAAAATATGTCCTCAACGGCTTCTCTAGACCTCAGTTAGGTCTCATTGTTAAACGATACAACGTGTCGGCTTTCAACAGAACTCACCTCTAGATTATCTAATTCAAATGATAGTATCGATAATGTTCGCACGTTATCTGTAACATTGAAACAAATGTAAATTTTCACGTATCCTACGCCATATTTATGACTAAGTCTCCTACGCCATTTGTCTTGTAAGGAGTGCCCAATTCCACGGTCTTAAGCCGCCTGCATTCTAAGTGACAATGCCCCTATACCTTCAATTACAAGTTGCAATTTGACGCAAGATGCATACGTAGATGTGTTGCATTCATTTTAGAAGCCTTTATTATACACACACCACGTCTTGTAGATATTTTAAAGAAGTGATCCTCAAAGAGCACCTTGAGGTACCCCTGCAATGTAGCAATAAAATCATACCTACATTTAATAACAGGATATTGTTATCTGACATCCGCAAACTATTAAATTCGTCCTTCATTCGCCCAGAAGCGCTGTGATTAAAAAAAATCTTAATGATCGGATGTTTGTTATAGTAACATTTAACTTGTGGATTAATTTCTAAAGTAATTTTAGTTGTGATAACGTGGGTAACCAGCTAAATGTGTTAATAGTCATTTCACAAAATATACGCGTAAAGTAGGTGCGGCCACGATATCTTTGCGAAAAATTGACAAATACTAATGATATCACTTATTGATTCTACAGATTATAAAATGCAATAAAATGCGTCACATTTTTTGGAGGATATTATTAAACGATTATCTATACTTTAATAAGTTGTTCGAGAATGGAATCTAAATAAAACTATTAAGATGCAACGGTTAAGGATTAACAGAACACAAATAAACAGCTTATTTTTCAGTCAGTGTGTACCCCAGATAATAACGATTTTCATGAGAAGATAACTTAACAACAAACAGGCATCATAATATATAAGTTATCCAATAAAAAAGATTACGCAGTCGAAGTCACGTAATTTTTCTTTCTAGCTTATACCTCATATCATAAATATTTAACTGCAAATTGCAGAAATCCCTTAAAAAGACGAAGATAAAAAGCCAGTAGGCTAAGTTACAGAAAAAATCAATAGACTAGAGTACGAACGCTGCACCAATTTGGATGTCAGCCAGCCAGTTGATCCAAAGGAAGACCAAATTACGTATACAATGAATCGCAAATCGAAGTGTCGTAGAGATTGGCTAATCTTTTTAAATTATCTGAAGTACATGCACATCATCTTAATATAAGTAAAGATGGTGACCTCAGGTGACGGGTGCTAACTGCAAGATAATAAAAGTTTGACATTTAAGTTCATGCTTGGCCACTTACCAAACTTTACATGTGTATTTATAAAAAATATCTAACAATTACAATCAAACAAATATCTTATCAACTGTAACCTAACTTTAAATTAACGTCTTAAGCAGACCATCGAGCTAGGGATTACTCTTTTGTCTAAGGATCCCTGAAAACGTAACGAGTTTCAAAAAATAATATTGGAGAATAAAAGCAAGTATAAAGATTGTATCTAAAAACGATACACACGAGGTCGGAGTAGATTAGTTTACAATGTCGAAGATATTCATGTCATGATGATGTTTGTAATTCTATACTTGTTTCGGAGATGTTGGATTGTAAGTATTTGTGAGGTTGGCTTGGTGCCTCATTGTTAACCTTTATCTAATAAACTAGACGTCTTCAGACGGTAAACTTTCACTTCTCTCTTATAAGCTTATGACATTAAATTCCAAAACCTTCAATTAATAATACAATCAGCTACATGGTTGGTTGATATCGAGTTGCACCAAGCATATTGCTTTATTACATTGACCTTCCGATGTATGCGTTTCTTGTTTGCCTATGCTTAGTACGCCTATAATGCAAGAGTGAATAGATATTTCTACTGGTAAATATCTTCAGGAATTTTAAGACCAAGCGTAAGCCTATTTACTATAAAATATAAGGAGTCAAATCCCTTACGTTGAACTTCGCTTCAAATAGTTTTTTTATCTCAAATAGAAAACAGAAATCAATGCCTTTAAACTCAATTGATTTCCTAGCTTCTTTTACTACATCATAAATGGATTACCCAGATTTTCCAGATATTTTTATTAAAATTTAACTTTATGCTAATACTATTCCAAAATATATTTTAGGTCAATCAATTTTAACCTATGCTTCCTGTTTATAGTAATTTAAATAGTAATAATATTTGTCTGCACAAACGGAAATACCCAAATTCTAGTGTTAAGTCTTTATCAGTTCTAACGCCCACATATCAATCAAGACAATATTTCCAACGCCCATTTTACCGTATAGAAAGATGATATGCAAAAATATTAACCAATATGGTTTCAGATCTTATCGGTAGTAATGATTATTTAGAATTTTAGATGCTTCAGATTTCTTCAGAGATCTTGGTCAGCTGGATTCTCTTTCACATTAAACGGAAAGGTAATACGGAAATTTGTCAATTGACGATTCTATTTTTATAGGCAAATTTATTGTTTTTCAAACTAGTGAAAGATTAAATTGTATTACCAAAAATAAGGTTTCATACGACACTCTTAAAATAATAACTTTTAGTGGTGACCAATATACCTACCTACATGCGGTCCTGAATACTGATAATGCTCTAGACCTCGTTCTCCTGTTCAAAACTTCATAAAAATCCTTCCGCAACTAGACATGCAGAAAAGATTTTACATACAGATTCTTTTTAAGTTCTGATGCTTTTCTCTTAATTTACATTTCACTAATTCAGAGCAGCATTTTGATATGTATCTTCAATCAAGTTTTAACAATCTAATATATATAATTTCCCTGTCACAATGTTTGTTACCGTACTCCTCCGAAACGGCTTTACCGTTTTTTACAAAATTTTGTATGCGTAGATATTCAACAAGTCTGAGAATCGGCTACTATCTACTTTTCATCTAATTTTTTTTTATTTTTTTGTGCAAAACAACGTTTGCCGGGTTAGCTAGTCAGTATATATTTATTACAAAGACAGATTATTTACAAAATTAATTTCAACTCCTTACAAAAGATAGACACAAAATCCGTACGTTTAATGATAATTGTTTATTATTAAGTACTTTTAGAACGAAGTAATTACAAATATTATATAGATATCTGATCAAGATGTATAAAGGATATTTTTATCAAAGAACCGATTCACCCTAATTAAACCGCAACCGACTACAGCTTAACGAGCAAGTCGGTAAATACAAATAGGTAGCTAGTTATCGATTAATCGGCAGATAGGCAGGTATTAAATCAACATAGCGCTGCCCGATCAACACTTGAGATCGTAAATTACAATCATTTCCAGTATCTAACAATAAAGACGTAATCTATTCGTACTCGTACTCATGTGTTTAGATAGTTCAACTCATAAATGCGCGCGGCGCTATGTGTGGATAACATTTGTACACGTACACTGACTAAGTGTGCGTGACTAGTGTTGCTTCATTGATTGGACGATGAATGAAACGTCACTACACACAAATTAAAACTGTATTGTTTGTTACACGCGCACGCAGACATAGCGCCGTGCGCACAAATGAGTTAAACTATCTATATCAAGTACTTTGTTTATTGTTCCATTTGTAATTTTACATTTTTACTAGCTGTACCCGGCAAACGTTGTTTTGCTATGTACATTATTTCTTGAAAACATTTTTTTAGACAGGGGTTGATCGTGTAGGGGTGAAAATTTAGGGTGGTATGTATTTTTAAATGCCACATAAAAAAAAATTGTAGAAAAAGTTAAAATACAATGTTAGGGGTGGACAACTCTTATCACTTAGGGGTATGAAAAATACAAAGTAGCCGATTCTCAGACCTGCTGAATACGCATACAAAATTTTGTAAAAATCGGTAAAGCCGTTTCGGAGGAGTACGGTAACTAACATTGTGACAGGGAAATTTTATGTATTAGATTTACTAATATAAGCTTTTGAAAGTTTGTCTTTATTTTTTTTTGTCCTAACTCCAACAATGGAAGTCCACTTAGATCTTTTATAAGATTCTCGTTACTAACGTCTATTGACGTTAATGTAATCTCACCTATCAATAAACTTCCCTGTTTAGTTTTCAATTTAGAATCGTATCTTATATTATGTCTAATCGTACAAGCTATGTCGATTTTCTGAAATACAATATTTAATTATCATTCTAATATGTTTTGAATTTAATACACACTAAACTCTACGTGTCTTCTTACGATAGGCTTGTTCCCATATGTTTTAGGTACACTCACACATAGGTACCGTTTGTAGATGATACTTTTTCGGCAAGGCTTTTTATCATAATACAATTGCGTTATCATATCACCATCGTACCTTCATCGTATCATTCGTATCAAACGCTTTTTATCATTTCTAATATGCTTACAGATCGCAATCTTCGTTGATATTTTCTATAATCTACAACGTAAAGAAGTCGCATTTACGTAGTAACTACCTGTAGAGGAATATGCTGAGTTGATCCTTATCACCTGCCCCTGATTTTTAAGAATCCACGGAAAAACCAAAAATTGTGATAAAATATAAACTGTGTAAAAGGCATTTTAATACACAGTATTTATTTAATTTAATGGATAAAGAATACTTTTTGTCACAATTAATAAGTGACAAAATTGCTGAAAAATGAATGCTACTATTTTTTCTAAAACCTATACATCGAGACGCCTATTTTAAGAAGGGTTGGTAGTCTTTCATTGGTCATTGTCTCAAATTATATCTTTGAATTCAAAAAACAGATTATTCAAACGATGTAGTATAGTAGTTATATACCTTTACAATCAAGTACATATGTAGTAGAAAACATTTTCCCTTTGCAATATCGATAGACTAATACTAGGTTTACCGTGGCTGACGCTTACCTAGTGCAAAAGATTGATGTTGGCAGCATTGTATACTCTGTTTGAAAAGACTATAGACAATATAGTGGACTTATTTGCTGTATTGTGGTACCGCGTTTAAACTATAGATAATAGACTATACTCGTCGAGCAAAAATGGCGGGCGGTAGGCTATAAAATATGCACCTATGGAAAATTGTGGTTATTCAAGTTAGTGTCCGAGTCTTGTGCAGTCAGGCTGCTTAACTATTGTAAGAATCTGTGCGCGTAATGTTTAATGTTTAATGTGTTTTAAGTTGTATTCCCTTCTGGCTGTTTGTTAACATGGGATGTTAGGAATTGCAAACCGAATTTACCCAGGGATATTCACGTGGACAAGGATTCACGTGGACACTATACGCTACAAATGAAGAGAATTGTGTGAGGGGTCCTAACTAACATTCTCCTAAGATTTACCGAATGCATGAAATCATTTTGCTGGAATCTAGACTTTAGGTACATAAGCTTACGATGCCCATAAACAAACCCAAAGTATATAAGTAGATATTTCTATCTTGACGCACTCCACTATCTATCGATGCCACGACATGATAAGATGATACCACTCCTGTCTTTCAAAATTCAGTTGTAAAATGGCATTAAGCTGTCACAAATACATATTTTATCTGATATTTCAGTTTATACGAATCATAAATAAAGTCGGCTCACGCTTTGATATGAGCTATATCTGCACCATTCAAGAGATATGGTGAATCCGTGTTATCTGTTGTCCAAGAAACTTGAAGGTAGTCCGATTAACAACTGCCTATTTCTGCCTAGTCATGACTACCAATAGAATAACAAGTACTTTTTTAAGTGTAGGTATTCATTAGACATATATCTATGTATTTTCCGCAATTTTCTTCAGAAATATTACTGAATATTTTCCGAATTCACGACACTTTTTATACAGACAGTTGGAGCGTTACCTATTAGTTTCGCTGATGCCACGCTAGGTGGTGTTTTGCAAAAACAATTCCGACAGACCAGGTGTCAAGACATGGAGTTTTAGTGATTAGGAGTCCGATATAACCTTCCAGCCTCCCCATCCAACCCTTTAAAATAGCAGAAGTTGGTATAAAGTTGATTCCGATACGACGTTGATTCAATCAAGAGAAAGGTGTTAGTACCTGGACGTTAAACACATCTGCATTAAGTGATTTCTTTTTCAATCAGCATCAGCAGCAAATTTTTTGACGACCTTCGTGACGCAGTGGTTATAAGCAGGGGTACTGGGTTCGATTCCCGGCGGGGCATATTGATATTTTTCTTAATTTGTCTTGGTCTGGCTGGTGGGAGGCTTTTGCCGTGGCTAGTTACCACCCTACCGACAAAGACGTACCGCCAAGCGGTTCCAGTACGATGTCGTGTGTCGTACCGAAAGGGGAGCGGATTACATCCTACTCCTAACAAGTTAGCCCGCTTCCATCTTAGATTGCATCATCACTTAACATCAGGTGTGATAGCAGTCAAGGGTTAACTTTTAGTCGATAAAAAAAATTAACGCCTACAAAACTCATTTAATGAATCAAAGCTTGTAAATAAATACATACATGAATACCTACTCTAAGATTTTTTATTACTCACCTCTACGAGGAGAACTATGATTGACTAATTATTATCACTATCCTTATCAACTAAAACATAATAATTGTCACCTAACTGAATCACCTACATGAAACAGAGTTAAACGAATTCCGCCAAAACAGTAATGTTGAAACATCAAAGGTAATCATCTTCAATCAAGGATATATCAGTTTTCCTTATGTTTTACAAATTCAATTTCTAATCCTAAGGCTATCTGTCACAGACATCGCTACAAGACTTATTGTGATTTAATGATTCAATTATTTATTTTAATTTATCCTGTTCTACGGTTAGAGAAATAAACCAAGTTAATCTTTGAAATTATAATCGAGCAATTTCAGACAAACATATATAAAACCTTTAATTAAATGAAATACGTTAAATAGATGCGTCAAAAACTAAACTCGAGAACGATACTCAGGTAAAGTCCTAAAGTTGAGGAAAAATTACTATTTTATGTCTGTAAGGTCTAAGGATACCTACTCGAAAGTCAACCCAAGGAAACCAAAAAGTCCCGCAAATAAACAAGAACAGCAAAAATAAAATACGTTATACACAATACGTATTTTATTGGAAGTCTCGTTGATTCTCGAAACTGGTGAAACTTATATTAACGTGAACTTAGAACGAAACAATTCAAAAATAAATTTAACGAATCTGAACCAACCTTGTAATTTTAAGCTATTGTCAAAAAATCATTTTTTTAAAAAATTAAGGACTTTTTACAATATCACGCTTAAAAAAAATTGCAGAACCGACGGAATTCGAACCCGCATCTCTCTGGCAATCCAGGAACTTCGAACGCCTTACCGCTAGGCCACGGTCCCGATGACGTCGGTAGATAAACATAAGTTGATAAAAAATGCTATGCAATAGCTTTACCGCGGCAGTCTCCGAGTGCCACACGTCTTTTTTTTTATATGAAAACCACAAACCATATGCATTTTGGTGTGTGAAAATAAATGGTGACGTTACGAATTCAAGTCCATTTTTCCAGAAAGATGCTTTGGGTACTGGACCCAAAAATACTATATATCTAAATACTAGTCAATTGTGTACATTAAATAATAAATATTTTTAGAAAAGTAAGTAACACCTATATAAGTTAAGTAAAACTCAATTAAACCTGTTTTTTTTTAATATTTTTGCCTGTTATATATCTGTTTACACGTCATACAAAATCTTTCAAAAGTCTTTCAAAAGTAACTAGATTAACCTTAACTTGGAGCTGTCTTTATGCAATGTTTCATTGAGATCGAAGATTAGGCGAAAAGTTATCCTACAAAAAGGGAATTTCACGAGGATAAAGTGACGGCGTAAAGCCGTTATAGTTTGGTAAAGAATATCAAGGTTTGACACTATCATGCGTACAAAGTCATGGACGTCCACTAGTTTTAAGGAAATAAAAAAGGGGATCAAAAAATGCCAGCTTCAATTAAGTAATTGAGGTCAAACAATCTGTCTGTAATCAATATTTAACAAAGTTGTTATAAAAAATATTGGGTGTGTCAGTGACGTGGACTAGCCCATATTTTTACGAGTTTACGTGTACATACGTGATGCGACCTCGAAACGGCGGCTAGCCCCTCTCAGTTACACATGATGCGTCACAAACCTTGTTCAACGTAATAAATCTTACTAACAATAATCAACTACTACTTCAAACTAACTTAATGTTGGAAGTAGATGCGAAATAAATAAATAATTCCATAAAATATACAATAATACAACATCATTAAAGTAATATCTAGTAACGTAGTAGCTATTGCCCGGATTTTGCTATGACGTACTTGTAGGTTGATGAAAGGTTTAATTAAATTTGAAGAAGCAAGAGAGATATACAAGGACCATGGCAAGTGTGTGTTTTTTTAATGGCGAAAAAAAACGGAGGAGGTTCTCAATTCGACACATATATATTTTTTTTATTTTTTTTTATGTATGACCACGCATAACTTTTTAGAGTTGTCCGATTTTGATAATTCTTTTTTTATTAGAAAGGGCATGCTTCCAAGGTGGTCCCATTGTCATCAGGCTAGGATCTGATAATGATATCCTGGGGAAAATTGAAAATCTACAAATTTTGGAGGCACGCTTACAGCGATTTCGGTTTTTGTCTCGGTATCGGTAGCTTTTGGCTACTAGTGTCGTATAATATACTATGACAGTATAGTACGAGTACGTTACGTGGCGATAAATCACTAAAATGTAAGAAATAAAAATTTTTAACAAAAAATAGAACCGACTCAAAACGCACTAAAAAGTAAAAAATAACTGTGTCATTTAGTTGCTTTAATTTACTTAAGCATATCTAGGAGTCGGTGCCAGCCAAGGTTTCTACTTTAAGGACGTTACCTAGAACCCACAAACTGCTTTACTACGTAAAATAAATGTTCCTTAAACTTGTCTGGCACCGACTTCATAGATATGCTTAAGTAAATTAAAGCAACTAAATGACACAGTTATTTTTTACTTTTTAGTGCGTTTTGAGTCGGTTCTATTTTTTGTTAAAAAATTTTTTGGAATTGCGTATTCGAATCCGTACTATTGAAGTGTCCTAAATTACGTCAAAATTTTAACCTCAATGACATGTAAACAATACTAATAGGTACATTGTGATATTCATACAATTATTGCTGAAAATGGCAGTAAGCTAAAATAAACAATCATAACGCCTTACGTCGTATATCATGAATCACTTGTTATTCGATGTTTTTGGCCCTGATGACCATTCGATGTCAACCATTCGTGCGTATAATTAAAGGGTTTACCTGTATCATTTTTAATCTCGTTGTAAAGGTAAGAAAGAAAATCCATTATTTAAGTTTCCGGATTGGTTTTCTAGTAGGTATAAGATACTCGGGTTTTTAACTGCCAGTCCAGTTGATAAGCATAACGACTTCAAATCAGAAGTTTCTGAGTTCAAGCTCTATACTAAAGCCAAACTCGATTGAGAATGCTTGTCAACAAACAAATTCAAAATGGAGGTAGAAATAACTAGTAATTTTACACCTAATTTTTTTAGTTGACTTGTTAATGACGAACTCTTGACATCTCTCGAATTAGATGAGTAAGCTTAAAACTAATTAATATATTCAATATCTTTTAAATACGATTAAAATAATTCCAAAACATAATTTTAAATTTATTAGACATAAAATGTGTTGCATTTTCTACCTTCATTTTAAATTTGTTTATTGATATGCTTTCCACATTGATTTTGGCTTTAGTGTAGGTCTGTTTACGAAATATTGTGTTTTCTTTCTTGCGAGACATTTTCAGTGGTAGTATGAATTTGGGCAGTTGACAAAGTTTCATCTAGCACCTAGAGTACACTGTTTGCCTTAGTTAGTATTATCCTAGACGCGTCAAATATAAATATAGCCTGACCCTCTAGTAGGGGCTTTTGAAAATCGAGTTTTTTATTTTTTCATTAATTTAATTTCTTAAATGTCTTATTCTTTAACATGATCATTTCTCACTTCACAATCATTCGAACGTAAACCGAAACGTATTATTTAGCAGTCGGGCTTCTTTTTTAACCGACTTTAAAAAAAAGGAGCTTATCTTTATGACCCGTATGTATGTAATAATTTCAGAATTGCCCAGTTTTCGCATATGTTAGTCTATATCAGCGTCTGAACAAAATGTGCCAAAATTCAAACGCGTATGTATGTATGTATTTATGTCTGTGGAGGCATATCTCCGGAACTACAAGTCCGATTTAAGTAATTATTTTTTTGTAGTACTAGGTATTGTTCAGCATTAGAGAATGGAGAACTTCAAGGGAATACTTGAAGTTTAATTAAAATCGGTTCAATGCTTTTGTGATAGGTAATTTTTTATGTAAGACCACATATAACCTTTCACAGATCACTCCGATTTTGATAATTCTTTAATAATAATCTTTAAAAATCAGCCCGTAGTCGTCATACTAGGATCTAATGATAAGATCGTGGGTAAATCGAAGGAACTCTTTAATTTTTAAGGGCACATTTGCAGCGATTTCGGTATTTGTGTAAGTGTCGGTAGCTTTTTGGCTACTAGTGCCGTATAATGTACTATAATAATATAGTACGAGTAGGTTACGTGTCGATAAATCACTGAAAAGTAAGAAAAAAAAATTTAATAAAAAAATTAAACCGACTTCAAAACGCACTAGAAAGTAAAAAAATACTGCGTGATTTAGTTGATTTAATTTACTTAAGCATAACTACGACTACGAAGTCGGTGCCAGCCAATGTTTTTACTTTAAGGACGTTACCTAGAACCTACAAACTGCTTTGCTACTTCGTTAAATAAACGTTCCTTAAACTTGCTGGCACCGACTTCATAGATATGATAAAGTAAGTTAAATCAACTAAATCACGCAGTTATTTTTTACTTTTTAGTGCGTTTTGAAGTCGTTTTAATTTTTTATTATATTTTTTTAATTCTGTTGTTAATTTAATTTCCCTAGTTAAAAACCGATTCCCGTCAAAATAATAGATCAAGTTATCAACTCACTCAAGCATTGCTTACTTTCGAAGTTAACTTATAACTCGTGTTTCACGGAATACTGTTTAAAATTCATGTAACAAGTTGGGAGGTGAATGTGACATGGAAATTGACCGCGCTGCATAACGGTATGGTGTGCTTATGGTAATGTGGTTATGTACCTATTTGAGCCGATAATGAACCGTGTGACCGGAGCCTAAGGGCCCGTACACGCGTGTTGCTCCGTTTGTCTATAGGTTTGTTTTTATCGACTACAAGTTGGCCCTTGACTGCTATCACATCTGATGTTAAGTAATGATGCAGTCTAAGATGGAAGCGAGCTAACTTGTTAGGAGTGGGACGAAAATCCATACGCCTTTCGGTTTCTACACGACATCGTACCAGTACGCTAAATCGCTTGGCGATACGTCTTTGTCGGTAGATTGGTAACTAGCCACGGCGAAAGCCGTGAAAGAAAAATCTCAATTTGCCCCGCCGGGAATCGAACCCAGGACCTCCGTCTTATAAATTCACCGCGCATACCACTGCGCCACGGAGATCGTCTAGGTTATCTAACACCTTATTTATTAACCTATAACCTTATAGTGGTCTATTGGTTAGCCTATGTGGCTTCGAACACGAGGGTTCGATTCCTGGGTCGGGTCGCGGAATAATTCTGAACTTTTTCATTCTTCTATGAAATGTTCAGTACATTCCAAGCCCGGGGTCGGGAAGTTGGTGGTGTTACACCCCCGTGCCTCGGAGAGCACGTTAAGGTCTGTGTGCACCAAGATTTCGCTTATCATAACCAATATAACATATCTTTACTGTAAATTTACTGTTCACAACAACCCGTACGCCGGTTAAGGACGTAAACCGGGCGGTTATCTTAACCGTTGGTTATGACATTATCACCCGCCAACCCGCATTGGAGCAGCGTTATGGGTGTACGCTCCATATCCCCTCTCCTATAGGACGGAGGCCTGGCCCTGTTGTGGGCTTTTAATAAGTTGATAATGATGATGGACCTTATAGTTGACTGCGACGTAGGTTCAGTGGTTAGCCTATGTGGATTCGGATGACGAGGTTCTAGGTTCGATTCCTGGATGGCGCGTGGGTGAAGCATTGAGTTTTCCTTTCTTTCAATAAATTGTCAGAAAAAAATTGGGCCAGATTTGAGATATTGTTGGTGTTACCCCCCAGTGATTGGGAGAGCAAGAAAGTTAAGACCTTCGTGGTAGTACGCGCAATTAGTTTATAAGACGGTGTCCTGGTTTCGATTCCTGGTTAGGCCGCTAAAGATTTAAATAATCCAGGGCTGGTTGGAAGGAGGCTTTCGTCGCAACTAGACTAGTTACCAGCCTGCCGAAAAGATGTACGCCTTTTTCAAGCGATTCAGCGTTACGGTACGATATCGTGCAGAAACCAGAAGGGTTGTAAATTCACCCCAGCCGTAACAAGTCATCCCGCCTCCATCTTAGATAGCATCATCACTTAACAAATGTACCTACCTTTTAATTAAAAAAAATATTATTATAAAAATAAAAAACCCGACTGCATAGAAGTTATGAACTGAAAAGAGAAAAACAAAGATCACTATATCTATATAAAATTTTAAATTCTTTATGGTACTGCAGGCGGGGACAAACGTAGTTTCGGTAGATTTTTCTTTCCCCGCAGAAAATAAAGTATTTTGTCCCCGCTTGTCCCCGATAATAATAATTTTATTTGAGACTTTTTTGTTTTAGAAATGATACGGTACACTTTTTGCCATTTTTTGTTAAAACGGCAATATAAACATGATATGATATTTATATTTTTGAAATGGTCTTTTTACGACCTTTCATTTGATACCCATATTGCTAAGATAAGAGAAAGAAATACACACATCCCCCTTTTTTCCCCCATTTACAGCCACCATTTTGAAAATTTATATAGCTTACGTCACTACCACAATTTTAACGAATTCAACAACACCTCACCTGTCAAAATCCGTTCAGTCGTTTAGGCTGTAGCGCGTGCCGAAGAAATGGACATACATAAATACATACATACATACGCTCGAAAAACATAACTCTCCTTCTGACGAATTCACTGTGTCATTTAGGACACTTCCATAGTACGGATTCGAATACGTAATTCCAAAAAATTTTTTAACAAAAAATAGAACCGACTCAAAACGTACTAAAAAGTAAAAAATAACTGTGTCATTTAGTTGCTTTAATTTACTTAAGCATATCTAGGAGTCGGTGCCAGCCAAGGTTTCTACTTTAAGGACGTTACCTAGAACCCACAAACTGCTTTACTACGTAAAATAAATGTTCCTTAAACTTGTCTGGCACCGACTTCATAGATATGCTTAAGTAAATTAAAGCAACTAAATGACACAGTTATTTTTTACTTTTTAGTGCGTTTTGAGTCGGTTCTATTTTTTGTTAGAAATTTTTTTGGAATTACGTATTCGAATCCGTACTATGGAAGTGTCCTAAATTACGACATAATCATAACCTCACAGACATGTAAACAATACTAATACATTATGATATACATACAATTATTGCTGAAAATGGCAGTAAGCTAAAATAAACAATCATAACGCCTTACGTCGAATATCATGAATCACATGTTATTCGATGTTTTTGACTCTGATGACCATTCGATGTCAAACATTTGTGCGTATAATTAAAGGGTTTACCTGTATCATTTTTAATCTCGTTTTAAAGGGTAAGAAATAAAATCCATTAATTAAGTTTCCGGTTTGGTTTTCTAGTAGGTATAAGATACTCGGGTTTTTAACTGCTGTCCAGTTGATAAGCGTAACGACTTCAAATCAGGAGTTTCTGAGTTCAAGCTCTATACTAAAGCCAATCTCGATTGAGAATGTTTGTCAACAAACAAATTCAAAATGGAGGTAGAAATCACTAGTCATTTTACACCTAATTTTTTTAGTTGACTTGTTAATGACGAACTCATGACAATAAATTAGATGAGTAAGCTTAAAACTAATTAATATATTCAATATCTTTTAAATACGATTAAAATAATTCCAAAACATAATTTTAAATTTATTAGACATAAAATGTGTTGCATTTTCTACCTTCATTTTAAATTTGTTTGTTGATAAGCATTCTCAATCGAGTTTGGCTTTAGTATAGGTCTGTTTACGAAATATTGTGTTTTTCTTTCTTGCGAGACATTTTCAGTGGTAGTATGAATTTGGTCAGTTGACAGAGTTTCATCTAGCACCTAGAGTACACCGTTTGCCTCAGTTATTATTATCCTAGACCCGTCAAATATATATAGAGCCTGACCCTCTAGTAGGGGCTTTTGAAAATCGGGTTTTTTATTTTTGACGTGAAATTGTCTTATAATTCGATAGAGCCGGCTGCACGCACGAAAAAACATGACTCATGCGGCGTTACCTCGCTTTGAGACGTTCCATGTAAGGCTTGAAGTGCAAGCGAGAGCGCGGAACGAGCGACAAAGAAGCACAATCGGCCTTTGCGTTCGGCAGCGTTCGACATCCGTCTATTAAATATAATTATTAAATATATTAATTTTAAATTGAAAATTAATATATTTATTATAAATTTGAAATATAAATTTATAAAATCAATATCAATTATTTTATTAATTTAAATTAATATTTATAAAAATATACTTAAATTAAAAATTGTAATAACCAATTAAATGCTAACATTCCATCAGTATTTTCTTAAGACGTTGTCACGTTCAACTATCGTCAGTAAACCGACTTTACAGACAACCAATTTTTTTCATTAATTTAATTTCTTAAATGTCTTATTCTTTAACATGATCATTTCTCACTTCACAATCATTCGAACGTAAACCGAAACGTATTATTTAGCAGTCGGGCTTCTTTTTTAACCGACTTAAAAAAAGGAGGTTATCAATTTGACCCATATGTATGTAATATTTTCAGAACTGTCCAGTTTTCGCATATATTATTTTTACTTTTTAGTGCGTTTTGAAGTCGGTTTAATTTGTTATTAATTTTTTTAATTTTGTCAATAATTTAATTTCCCTAGTTGAACACCGATTGCCGTCAAAATAATAGATCAAGTAACGTTATCAACTCTCAAGCATTGCTTACTTTCGAAGTTAACTCATAACCCGTGTTTCACGGAATACTGTTTAAAATTCATGTAACAAGTTGGGAGGTGAATGTGACATGGAAATTGACCGCGCTGCATAACGGTATGGTGTGCTTATGGTAATGTGGCTGTGTACCTATTTGAGCCGATAATGAACCGTGTGACCGGAGCCTAAGGGCCCGTACACGCGTGTTGCTCCGTTTGTCTATAGGTTTTTTTTTATCGACTACAAGTGGGCCCTTGACTGCTATCACACCTGATGTTAAGTGATGATGCAGTCTAAAGCCTCCCACCAGCCAGACCAAGACAAATTAAGAAAAATCTTAATTTGCCCCGCCGGGAATCGAACCCAGGACCTCCGTCTTATAAATTCACCGCGCATATCACTGCGCCACGGAGGTCGTCTAGGTTATCTAACACCTTATTTATTAACCTATATCCTTATAGTAGTCTAGTGGTTAGCCTATGTGGCTTCGAACACGAGGTCCTGGGTTCGATTCCTGGGTCAGGTCACGGAATAATTCTGAACTTTTTCATTCTTCTATGAAATGTTCAGTACATTCCAAACCCGGAGTCGGGAAGTTGGTGATGTTACACCCCCGTGCCTCGGAGAGCACGTTAAGGCCTGTGTGCACCAAAATTTGGCTTATCATAACCAACGGTTAACATATCTTTACTATAAATTTACTGTTCACGACAACCCGTACGCCAGTTAAGGACGTAAACCGGGCGGTTATCTTAACCGTTGGTTATGATAACCGAAATCTTGGTGCACACAGGCCTAAGCCGTCGGTCCCGGTCACTATCATCAACATCTGATAGTGATCGTTAATAAATGAAACATTATCACCCTAAGCCCGCCAACCCGCATTGGAGCAGCGTGTTGAGTGTACTCTCCATATCCCCTCTCTTATAAGGAGGGAGGCCTGGCCCTGTAGGGGGCTTTTAATAGGCGGATAATGATAATAAAGCTTTTCTTTTCTTTCAATAAATTGTCAGAAAAAAATTGGGCCAGATTTAAGATATTGTTGGTGTTACATGTGATTGGGAGAGCAAAAAAGTTAAAGACCTTCGTGGTAGTAAGCGCAATTAGTTTATAAAACGGTGTCCTGGTTTCGATTCCTGGTTAGACCGCTAAAGATTTAAATAATCCAGGGCTGGTTGGAAGGAGGCTTTCGTCGCAACTTGACTAGTTACCAGCCTGCCGAAAAGACGTACGGCTTTTTCAAGCGATTTAGCGTTACAGTACGATATCGTGCAGAAACCAGAAGGGTTGTAAATTCATCTCACCCGTAGCAAGTTAGCCCGCCTCCATTTTTTTTTTATCGACTACAAGTTAGCTCTTGACTGCTATCACACCTGATGTTAAGTGATGATGCAGTCTAAGATGGAAGCGGACTAACTTGTTAGGAATGGGACGAAAATCCACATCCATTTCGGTTTCTACACGACATCGTACCGGAACGCTGAATCGTTTGGCGATACGTCTTTGTCGGTAGGGTGGTAACTAGCCACTGCGAAAGCCTCCCACCAGCCAGACCAAGACAAACTAAAAAAAATCTCAATCTGCCCCGCCGGGAATCGAACCCAGCACCTCCGACTTATAAATTCACCGCGCATACCACTGCGCCACGGAGGTCGTCAAAGATCCATCTTAGACAGCATCATCACTTAACAAATGTACCTTTTAATGTAAAAAATTGACTGATGTTTTGAATTTGAATGGACTTAATTCAGCGCTTACAATAGCTGTAACAGCTTCACAATAGCTGAGAAAAAAAGTGTCAAGTTACTGAAACCCGATACACCGAGTCAGTCACGTTCGCTGACCACAAGCATACATATTGCAAGTATTCGCAATATTGCATCGTTGGTCTTTCTAGTAATCGTGCGTAAGCAGCTCGATCACATTCTGACCCGATGGAACTACCTTGTTGTTATTTAAAAAGGTTTTTACCTCATTATTACTAACCTATTTTAAAGGCAAAGCCAGAGGATTGTAGGAGCTTATATTAAGCTTAGAAGCAACACACTGCTCGTCTGGTTGGCGGTGATAATGTTTTAATTTTGTAACAATCACAGTCCGAGACCAACAGCGTAAGCGTAAGAGGCCTAGGATTTTTTAATGAGAATTCCTAAGAAAAAAAGTTCAATATTTGACAGGCAGATCAAGGAAGCAAACCTAGAACCTGAAGATCCTTACTGGTTAACAATTGAACCAACATGGCAGTTTTACCTTTTGTTAACACCTTACCATACTTTTTGACAAAAGAAGATCAATATTTCATAGCCCGGTACAGGACTCGATTTAATTTACTTAAGCATATCTGTGAGTCGGTGCCAGCCAAGGTTTCTACTTTTAAGACGTTACCTAGAACCCACAAACTGCTTTATATAATAAATGTTCCTTTAGCTTGGCTGGCACCGACTCCTAGATATGCTTAAGTAAAATAAAGCAACTAAATGATACAGTTATTTTTTTAGTTTTTATATAGTGCGTTTTGAGTCGGTTCTATTTTTTGTTAAAAAATTTTATTTCTTACTTTTTAGTGATTTATCGCCACGTAACGTACTTGTACTATACTTCATAGTATATTATACGGCACTTGTAGCCAAAAAGCTACCGATACTTACACAAAAACCGAAATCGCTGCAAGTATGCCTATAATATTTGAAGAGTTCCTTCCATCTTACAAAGATATCATCATCAGATCCTAACATAATGACAATGGGACCACCTTGGAAGTGTGCCCTTTCTAATAAAAAAAAGAATTATCGAAATCAGACAACTCTGTAAAAAGTTATGCGTGGTCATACATAAAAAAATATATATATAAATATAAATACGTGTCGAATTGTGTACCTGCTCCGTTTTTTTTCGTCGGTTAATAAAACCGGCTGCCACGCAAGCGGCTTTTTAAATATTTACACTTAGTAGTTATTTTGTATTCTTATAAAGTATTAAAATCGTTCAAGCATTTAAAATAAAAAAAATGTACTCAAAAAATGAGAGTAAAATATTCATGATTATCATAAAATGATCTTTTGAGGGGGCTTACGTCACCTTCAGCTGGAACTTACTTCACACCGACACAGACACTATCAGAGACGTGATAAGATTGTGATAATGTCTCATATATTCATAAGAACGATTCGGCATCACTCCGCCGTGAATTGAGGAAATGAATAATGATGTAAACAAGTGATGCACCTGTGTGTTACTATAACTTACTAATAGTCGTACCGCCAAGCGATTTAGCGTTCCGGTACGATGTCGTGTAGAAACCGAAAGGGGTGTAGATTTCATCCTAGTCCTAACAAGTTAG